>RCIC01000022.1:1507500-1690000 GCA_018883505.1 Ceratosolen fusciceps | reverse complement strand
CTTCAAGAAACTGACTGCTCGCACTGATTTATCCCTGCCACCCTCCTCCCACCCTCACTCCTCACTCTTCACTCTTCGCTCTTCACTCTTCCCGGCTCGCGCGCCAATCGACTGCGCTCGTTCGCGGTAAAAGTAATGTTCCCCGCACTCCGTCCCACGAAATCCAGGAAATATCGTTATCCAGGGAGGGATCGCGTCGCCCGGGGTCCCCGTGGTTTGGTCCCGGTCGGCGGGGCGAGGGAGGGGGTTCACTATCCGCGGAAAAACATTAGCGAAAGCATCGAGGCTTTCGTATTATTAATAACAATACGCGGTGAGCATTGATTGCGTTGCTTGTAAATTCCTCGATAATGGAGAAAGGGATAAATATGAGAGAGACGAGAGAGAGAGACGAGACGTGGGGACGTAGAAGAAGAAGAAGAATAAGAGGAGTAAAAAAAGAGAGCCGTAGCTCGAGGCGTGCAAGATTGAATTTTTTGCCAGTGACGTAGTCTTTACACGGGCGCGTGTAAGCTGACGGAGGATTAATTGCAATGTTTCTTTACCGGTTGCTTATTCAGCTCGACTGAGAAATCAGAGCGACTCGACGTGTGCTCGACTCGAAAATTATATTTGTCAAATTAAGCTCTCTCCCGCTCTCTCTCCCGCTCTCGCGGTTGTAATTGCGAAAAGTAAGAAGGAAAACGGGGACTCCGGAGTTTGCGGAGATGAATTCGAGCGTCGGTGGCCGGGAGATGATAGCGTTATCCAATGCGTCTAAAGGACGCGGAGCCTGTAAACAAGACGCAATAGGAATTAGACGTGTGTGTGGGGGACGAGACGTGTGTGTGGGGGGGGTGGAGGATCGCGAATGCGGTGGAGGCCGGACGGAGGAGCGTCGGTCCGGTCGTCTTGGTCCTCGGACCGGAATGGGAGCCACGGCCGGGAATGGAGGACGCATTAATAAAACATCAGGGGTTTTGCGGACGATGTATCGATGTAGTGTTTATATTATCTTCTTTGATGTCGACATGTGAATTGGACAGATTTGTTATTCAGTCTCCGTACATAAAAGTGCGCGCTGAAGTCTTGCTTGGCGCGGGCCCCGGACGCACGGCCAAGATTGACTGACGGACGTTCGACGGGCCCGCTTCCATCGACGTCGGCCTAGGCCCTTTTACTCCGCTTCGCCTCCCTCTCTCTCCCTCTCTCTTCCCCCCGTCCCCCCGTCATCCCGTTGCAACGTATCTCCACGGTGCCCTCGGTCACTTTGACGGCGCCGTTGCGCGACTTTCTCTAGTCTGACTTTCCGCCGATTTAATGGCCAGCCGTGGCACCGGAGCCCGGTGAAATTGAGCGGTCTCCCAGCGAGAGAGAGAGAGAGAGAGAGCAAGAGAGAAAAGCGCTGGGAAGCGCGGATAA
This sequence comes from Ceratosolen fusciceps, assembly GCA_018883505.1. Taxonomy (NCBI): domain Eukaryota; kingdom Metazoa; phylum Arthropoda; class Insecta; order Hymenoptera; family Agaonidae; genus Ceratosolen; species Ceratosolen fusciceps. Next base: position 1,688,599 of record RCIC01000022.1, on the reverse strand, counting down.
AAGTCCGGAGAAAAAGACGTGAGGAATAACTTAGCGATCCACGTCAGACACGTACCTCCGGCGGGAAATAATATCCCTTGCCGGAGCAGCGCCGTACCGCCAATGGAGGATAAACGTAAATCCTGTACGAAATTCTGATAATCGCGTAGTTGCGAGCCCATTCACCGCCCCGTCCCGCCCCCCCCCCTCGGACCAGGGAAGGTCGGTCGATCGGACGTGTGCCGTCATTAGGGTAGCGCGTAAAATCAACATTAGCCGCGAAAGACCGACCTCGAGGTAATTTAATATGAGAATATATAAAATGCTCGGGGATGGCTTGGATCGTGCAAGGAGAGCCGAGGCCACGACCGATACCCCCCTCCGCCCACCCCCCTAATTTCCCGTTAAAGCCTAACCAATTTTTTGCTAAACAAAGAGGGTCGTGGAGCAAGCCCGGCGCCAGGATTAAGCCCCGTAATTGATGCTCGCTCAATCGCGAAAGGGTAAGAGTCGATGAGATACAGAGAGAGAGAGAGAGAGAGAGAGAGCGTAATACTGTTTGCTATGGTCGGCTTTAACGTTGCCGTCCTCGTCCTCGTCCTCGTCGTCGTTCTGCACACATTGCTATCGACATTCTTCGCTGAAACTCGAGGGCCCGCAAAGAGAAGGAGCGGCCAAGTGAAATGGAAGTGAAATGAAGAAAGAGAGCTCTGAAATTTGTAACTGGAGTGAGTGAGTGAGTGAGAGAGAGACGGGAGAGGGGGGGTAGTAGTTCGAGTATTCGCCTCGGTGCTCAGCCATCCCGAACCTTGACTCTCCTCCATTAATCACCAAGTGCTATCAATGACTGAGTGACTGACGGGAGCCGAGAGGTATTATGCCTACGGCAGTGCTCAGACCTCTGATATTTTCCGCCGACTCTACCCTTCCTTCCTGCTCTCCCTCACTCCCTCACTCCCTCCTCTCTCTCTCTCGCTTTTCGGCATTTTCCTGCAAGCCCACCCACCACCACCACCGCCGCCGCCTTTCACTCTCTCCGTTCTCCACCCTACCCCCGCCCACCACCAATAACCCCGTCCCGACCATCGCCAAGAGTCTATTGTCAATCAAACAATCGCTTCCACTCATTTTCTAATAAATGATGAAACCCCAATAACCCCAATAACCCCCTGTCACTCTGGAGGGCCGATCGAGTCCACGCGCCGTTCGCCGACGACACTCAATGACTCAATGACCGAATGACGAGACGGACCGATTCGTTTCGGTTCCGATATTATTATTACATAGGGTCAACGGGGCCAAAGAGTTTAAGGGCAAGAGCGAGCTTAGCTTACGTAGGCGGCCTGTCATTACCGTCGACGAGAGACGTCGTCAATTGACGTGTCAATTCGGAAGAGATCGCGCGCCGTACGATCAATTAAATTGAGATTACGTAAACGCGGTTAATCGCGGGGCAGAAGAACGAGGCTGCAGATTTCTTCAGTCGGTCATCCTCTATTCATATGTGCATATATATATATATGTATATGTAATATCCATCGATGGAAGGGAAAGGGTATGGAAAAAAGTTAATTGGGGTTATTGGTGAGTGAGGATGACCGACTGTCGAGCTGTAATAATTAATAATTAATATCTCACACATTGTCCGGGTTGAAATGGAAGGTTATTGGGGCTGGGGGGGGGTGGGGGGCAGTGAAATTCGTGAAATTTGCGAGATATATATATGCCGAAACTCCTTAAAATAATAAAGCGGGAAAAAAGTTTGGAATCATTAATTATTTAAGGAGTCCTTGTCGGTTACTCGGGATATGGCAGCTGCCACTGCTGCTGCTCCTGCTACCGCTGCTGCTGCTGCCACTGCTGCTGCCACTGCTGCCACTGCTGCTGAACACGAGCTCAGAAGCCGATTGACTTCCCCTCGAGAAGTCCACGTACGTATTGATTCGCAGTCGGACAAGGACAAGAAGCCGGAGCTCCGTAATAATATACGGATCTGGAATCCTTTTTCGTTGCGAGTACGCGTTGGCCAAATTCACCGGAGACGAAATAATTCTCGTCGTCTCTCGTAACTTTTACAAAAGGGGCTAGAAGAGAGGGGGTGGAGGGAGGGGACAAAGTAAAATTAACACCAGAGTGGCCGAAATTGAAATTTTTCCTTCGTCTTCGTGGCCTTCATCCACAAAATGTCTCTAATGATTTCATAAAACGCCATTGATTATCGTTTAAGTTTCAACGTTTATTCGTTATATTTTGAGGTTATATACGAGGACGTGAAAATGTCGGTGGTAATTAATTGTTTGCCTTATGGGCGCTAATAATCCTCCGAGCGGGACAGGCAGGAAAGGGAGACTTTTGACGTCCGAGAGGATTAATAGAAGTCGGGGGCAAGAGCGGTGCCCCGAGAATTCCCTCTGGCAGATTCTGCGCGATCGTCATGATCGGCTACTTCGCCTCCTCCGCTCTTGTCCCCCCCCCTCCCCCCAACCTCCCCCCTCTTCGTACCTACTCGGGCTTCCTTATTCGTATTTCCTGCCCGCTTTTCTTTGTCTTTCGAATCTCGAATCCGTTCGGTCCGAGTCCAATACCCGTAAACGTAAACCCCAATAACCCCAATAACCCCAATAACCTCATCTCTCTCTCTCTCCCCCCTCTCTATCCCCTTTCCCCATCTCTACTACGAGACGGCAGATTTCGAATTATAAATCGAATTTGCTGCTGCGCGACGGATATAAAAATCCGCTAAAAACAAGGAAGGTTATTGGGGTTATTTGGCCGAGAGGGAGCGTCTTCCGGGTTGTCAAAGGACGTCACGGGTATGCGCGTATGAATCACGGCCTCGACTCGGATTACGCAATCAGCCGGAATTACAGGTGTCGAGAGGGTACGACGTGCGATTAGCGCGAGCGAGCGATAACTCCATGTAATGTTCCAAGTTCATTGGTTAGGTGAGCCTTTGGCTACGGGCGTAAAATGCGAATTTTACGCGATCTAAGAGGCTGATGAGATCCCGCAAACGGATCAATGAAGCGATTATTGCGCGCGGTGACGCCGATGTTTCAGTACCGGTACTGACCGCAAAGGGTTACGAATGCTATTTACAAGCAATTATCACATACCGATGAGATTTCTTTACGATTCGATCTCCCCTCCATTGCGGATCTCTCTCCTCCCCCCTCCCCCGCGGGCGATCCAGAACAACGCGAGCCGACAAGAATTTAACGAAAATTTCCCGTACCGTTATTCCCATCCCATCGGGCCCCGCGCTCGACCTTTATTCAAGAGTTTCTAAATACTGGCCGCTATTAGCCAATAGCTTTTTCAAGAGTCAAGAGAAAATAAATCTTTCTTTTAACAAATCCAACCTTTGAACGGCTTACTCGCTCTTACCGCTTTTCTCTTAATACGTAACTCTTTTTGCCCATCCCTTCCCTCCATTAAAACATCAACAAAGTAGAAGATAAATAACAATCAATAATAATCAATAGTAATCAATAGTAGTGGTGGTAGTAGTAGTAGCAGTAATAATAATAACGATGACGATGATAAAAGGGAAAAAATTAGAGTCTAATTAGAGGAGAAGAAGGATTTAATTGTGACCAACCATTTTCGTAATATAAACAAATGATTAATTATTGCTTAATTATGTTATTTAGGCATCAGTAGAGAGAATTATTATACTTAGAGACTAGGGTGAATAACAAAGAATATCTCAGACATTTTACGTCATACCATTTAATAATTACAATTTAAATTATATATATATATATATATATATGTGTGTGTGTGTGTTTATTTATATATATATATAACTATATTTATATAATTATATGTCTTACACGTACGGTGCTCTAAGTTACGTAGATGTAGTTATGTATGTATTTTTAGTTAGACTATTACGTATATTACATGGAATGAAGTAACATCTCAAAACGCTACGCGAACGTAATACTCTTGAGCTTAAATTCAACGCGTGGATGCATTATCTGTAGCGGTGCGTGTGTGTTCGTGCGTGCGTGTTCGTGTTCGTGCGTGCGCGTGTACGTGTGCGTGCCTGTGTATGTGCGTGATCGCTTGATCGCTGCTCTCTTGGGCGAGTGTGCTCTTTCCTCCCTGCTGTACGCGTGTCAGTGTCCGCGTTTACGGTGTATGTATACGATCTGCGCGTGTATCGTAAGCGGCGCTGTGTATGTGTCTGTGGATGGGTCGGTGCGCTCGTGTAGGCATACGTGTGCCAATGGATGCGTAGACGTATTTTTGTGTCCGCTCTCTGCGTTGCCGCTCTCTCGAGAACCAAGTTGAGAGAAGTTTCGCGACCCCCCCCCCCCAACAACGATTTACAACAAGACGCTGATAAACAAGAAGAAAAAGTAAAGTAGTAGTAGTAGTAGTAGTAGTAGTAGTAGCAGTAGTAGTAATAGTAGTAGCGAAAGAAGATGAAGAAGATGAAGAATGATAAGGATGATAAGTAAAGGCTAGGTCATCGCGAGTATTCTAACGCAGAGACGAGCTTACGTTTGATTTTCGTGATTACAATGGAATCCGTGTAAAGAAGAACTTTACATGGATTATACGATCGCGCTCTCGCGCTGTATATTTATATTTATCACTAAAGATTTTCCTTTTCTTTATTCTCAAGTACGTTTGGTTAGGTAGAAACGGAGACGCGTAAAGGAAACGCGGCAAAGGACAACAACAAAGACGAAGAAGAAGTAGAAGAAGATGAAGAAGAAGAAGAAGAAGAAGAAGAAGGGGAAGAAGAAGAAGAAGAAGAAGAAGAGGAGGAAAGGAAAGAAAGAGAAAATATAATTACAGAAATAAAAAGAATAATAATGATAACGAAACAAACAAAATACAATATTAACACTGGACCAAGTCATTTATAGCATAACAGACTGACGTTCCATATAATCAAGGACAATAATCGCCGCGATAATAAAATTTTTTTTTTTTTTACCAATGAAAATAATTAATTATATATCGTTGCTCTCGAAAATTTGCGCTCGCTTAAATACAATCTACCGGCGCCCGAGTATCGAAGGAAGTGCGCATATGTACACGCGCATCCCTACACTTTCATCTTCTGCATGCACGAACGCATGTACGTATTTGTGTACGATTACGTATAGGTACAATGCACGTGCGTTACATTCTCGATAATTTAGGGCGCTTTTAGAACACAAATAAACTTCATCGTATACATTCATCGTAGTGCGACTAACTCTCGCACCAACACAGCTTCACTTATCCTCCTCTTACCTTCCTCCGACACTCGTCACCATAATAATATTACAATAATAATAATAATAATCATAATAATCGTAATAATCGTAATAATCGTAATAATATCAATAATAATTTCAATAGTAAAATAATAATAATAGTAGTAGTAGCAGTAGTAGCAGTAGTAGTAGTAGTAGTACTAGTAATAATAATAATGATAATGATAATGATAATGATAATGATAATGATAACATCGTCGACATCGCATATTTCATAATTATGTACAGATCGGTATTCTCTCCATCTTTCCAATCGTCTTCCATCTCTACACTCCCACTGTCACGTTACTGCACTTTTCAATCGAAATTAATTTAACCACTTACGAGACGTAAAAGATCCCTGTATTCTTCCGAATTTGCTTATCGCGCACGGCCTGCTCGTAACTCCATCCTCCTCACTCGCCGCATTCCCATTCCTTCGTATACATTGCTTATTACTAAATAATTGTTTTATTAGCTTCTGCAATATATTTTTATGTATATATATAAATTTTTTTTACCATTTTCTATCGAGCGCCTCTACTTCCCCGAGACGGTACAATAACATCAGTGCAACTAAGAATACACACGCACACACGCGCGCACCCACTCGCTCGGTTCATTCGCTCACTCGCACACTCGCACACTCGCTCACTCGCGCACATACAAAGAGCGCACGACGAAATATCACATATGCGTTTTACGACATATTCAAATAATTAATAATAATAATAATGATAATAATGATAATAATAGTAATAATAATAATAATGATAGTATTGATATTAATAATAGCGATGATGATAATTGATAATATTGATAATTATGATAATGATAATCAGCAGCAGCAGCAGCAGCAGCTGCAGTAATAGCAATATTTATAATAATAATAATAATAATAATAATGAACAAATAATAATGAACAAATAATAATAAACAAACAATAGTAATAGTAATAATGATAATAATGATTGTAATGATAGTAATGTTATTATTATTACCGGTCGTCCGTCGCGCACTTTACACAGTTGGTGTTCGTACAGTCTGAGCATGCGCACGCACACCTGCATGATGGACCGAGAGGAGACGCGGCGGCGGCGTCGGTGGCCAATGGGAGCAAACGCTTTGCACCTTCGCATGCGCGTTTAATAGACCAGGGTATAATTATATTTCCCCGCGAGCGCCTTACCTTTACGTTCGACCTCAACGACACCTACCGCCTACACGGTTCTTTTTATTACCACCACCGCCGCCGCATCGTCTCGTCCCCTCCCCTCCCCACCCCCGTCGCCCATGCGCTTTGATGAACCACGCAATAACTCCCAATAACCCCGTACCGAATGGCACCGCAACTCCCCCCGCGTACGATAAACGTCAACAAATTACAACTACGTGTTCGATAATATGATCAGCTAATTAGGCAATCACAACTATATACTCGTTCCTCCCCCTCCCCTCCACTCCCCTCCCCACCCCGCCCCGTTAATCAGTTAATTGTTATATTATATTATATATATATATATATATTTTTTTTTTTTTACTCTTTTTATTATTATATTGTTTGTTCTCGTTTCCTCGTCATTCTGAAATTGCACAAATTTTCGTGACTTATTACGTAAAGAGACGAAATTATCCGACGTTATCCAGCTCTAGTAGTTGACCACGACGACGTCACGTTATCGTTCAAACACCGTCTGCGCAATATTTTATTACGGTTCGCAAAGGAGACTCGCCATATCTCTTTATCGGAATACAGCATCCGTATCCCTCCCTCCCTCCCTCCCTCCCGCGCTTTGTACAATGTTCCACAGAGTTCTGAATGCGAGACCCTACCGACGATTGATAATCCCCCGGCTGGAGTAGATTTTCATGCGAATCGCCCGGATGCTTTTGAGAGACGATGGGGATCGAAGGCCTCGATCTGTCGATCTATCCGCGGAGTGGGGGAAAACGAAAGGAATTTCGTGGCATGGGTGCGGGTTATTGGGGATATACCTCGTGCCCCCGAGAGCTCGACTCACCGCCCGCGGTTTACGACCTTTAGCGAGGGACGCGCGGTGATGCTTCGGTCGGGAGATGCCCGGCTCCAGGAGAAGTGTCACGTGATTATGAACGGCCGACTGTGATACGCGTCCCTCAGCTGTCCGAGCCGAGAGTCCCGTCAGTCGCTACTGGCTTTCCCCTATTGATGGTTAGAGGTGTATTGTTACCCGGCAGCCGCTCCCTCCCATACCAATCCTTGATCGTATGCTCCATGCCGACGGACCGGCGTCCATTGTTTACCTGACGAGTCCGTATAAAAGACTGCAAGAGAGAGGGAGGCAGAGAGAGGCAGAGATACCGATACCGCGGGGCTGAATCAAAGGTAATGTAATATTAATCGAATGAGAAGGAAATGGTAATCGGCTCCCCCCCCTCTCTCTCTCTCTTTACTTTTTTCTTCGTTTTTTTAGAGTAATATCCAAGTCGTAGGGAGGGAATATACACCTTCTGGGGATGACAAAGTGTGGACAGCGTTATCCGGGCGTTTACGGGGCGATGAGGGGCACCGCGGCAGAGGGGCCGTAGGAAAATCTTGGAATACGGGCAAAGGTTATTGGGGATATCGAGAGATCTATAAAAAAAAAAAAAAAAAAAAAAAAAAACAGAGGCGATCGATACTTATATCGGAGTAGCGCTACTACTCGGGATCTCAATGCCGAGTCCGGAAACACGGAGGCTCATCACCCCGATGGTTACCGGACTCCGCGCGCGCCGGCGGCTCGCCGCGACCGTTGCGAGTCTGCCTTAACCCATTACACAATCACCTTCCTTAATGTCTAATCCTTAATTAGAGTTTCGCTAATACGCTTAATCGCTAAGGTTTCGAGTTATCCTCGCCCGCTGAGTTGGACTCCCCCCCATTTCTCTCTGTGTGCGTGCCGTCCGCTCGCTCCGCCGCTCCGTCCGCGCCCTTCTACCCCCCCCCCAACGAGCCCTACGTCGGCCCGCTCTAGCCTCCGGCCCAACTCCTGCCTCGCTTTCCCATTCGCCGGGGCTCTCCTCCCCTCCAACCCTCCCCTCCCTCCCACACAAACCGCCCTTCAAATCCCATCGTAGATAATTTACGAGCGTCGGCGGCTACGGCGGAGCGAGAGAGCGCAACAGCTCAGAGATCGGGAGTCCGTCGGAGCGCGTCCAGTCTATCGTGTGTGCCTTTATTATTTGATTTTATTTTCATTAGTTTTTTTTTTTTTATTCACTATTATAGACCACGTGCGGCATAGCACGGCTGGCAGAAACTTTGGCTTCCCTTCGACTTATGAGAGGGATAGGGTGGTGGGTGGGCGGCGCGATGCGCCTATTCGCAAACCAGAGCCAGCGAGCGCGCCTTCCTTCCTTCCTTCCTTCCTACCGCGCCCCGTCCCCTCCCCCCCAATAACGTTGTCGTTTTTCAACTATCGGAAGGGGCGTTGCACTCGGCTGCTCGTCCGCGGCCCCCTTAGCCGTATCCCCTTGGCCCCCTTGGCCCCCTTGGCCCCCTTGGCCAAGCCGATCACCGGCTTGGCCGCGCAGACTTCGGGGGGGGGGCGAGAGGAGTAGATCGGCTACGAGGAGGTGATACGCGGCGACGCTCTGGTCCGGCTGATCGAGTCCGGCTTGGCCAAGGGCATCGGCCGCCCCGGGGTCACGGGGGCGGGGGAGCGTCTCCGTGATCGGGTCGGCGATTTCGTACGGTTGCCGAGGATTGGGGTTGGGGGTTGGGGTTATTGGGGGGCCGGGACTTATTCGGAGAGGAGGCGCACCCGCGCCCCCGTGATCCCGCTCTCATCGAGGTAGCGAAGGAGAGAGAGCCGGTCCCGGGTTCTGTTTACCCGGACCTGGCTTAAAAGTTCTGCTCGCCGTACATGCCGGGGAACCGGACAGCGTGTGCTCCGAGCTCGGCGGGCGAGAACTCGTCCTATGTGGCCAAGTGCGCAAACTGGCCCGGGTGCGGGGCGAACTGGTACGGGTGTCCGTAGGGCGCCATGTGATAGGGTACGATGTTCATGCTGGCCATCTTGTGCTCCTTCTTCCACTTCATGCGCCGGTTCTGGAACCAGATCTTGATCTGGCGCTCGGTGAGGCAGAGGGCGTGGGCGATCTCGATGCGCCGTCGCCTGGTGAGGTAGCGGTTGAAGTGGAACTCCTTCTCGAGCTCGAGGGTCTGGTACCTGGTGTACGAGGTCCGCTGTCGCTTCGTCTCGCCGTTCGCGTTCACTGTGCCTGAAACCCATCGAGGACGTACATTAGACACCCATCCTGACCAAAAACAACGCTTGAGCTTTTTAGTTTAGTAGCCGGGGAAGGGGGGAGGGGAGGGGGGTGGCCGCCCTCGGTACCAGGGCGACTGAATGGCGACGGAGCGTCGAGGACGGCCAAGAGGTGAGAAGCATGCGCGCTATTGGACGAGATGGGAAGCTTTACACACCTCCGACGGCGCGACAGCAATGGACGCTCGGTGGCGGCGGGGTTATTGGGGGGGGGCGGGTAGGAGGTATAGGAGGAGGTGGCGCGAGGCACGCGACAGGCCAAGGTACTTACTTGCATTGGGTATTTATAGCCGAGCCGCGTGACTTGTTTATGACACGTTGACAATTAAAAGATACGGATTGCGTTGCATCAGAGCGCGTTAGCGGCAAGTGCATGCGTTTAAGAATAGCATTTTGCGAATACAATTCCGAGAATGCAATAAAGCAATCCGAGCGGGTAAAGTTGATGGTTTCGTAGGAGCGATCCACGACTGGTGAAAAGGGTGAAGGGTAGGGGGGACTACGACTACGACGACGACGACGACGAGTAGCGAGGACGGATGAAAAAAATGCTTGCCGGTGGCTCGATTCGATCCTCGATTCGAGTGATCTCGTCGTGGGAGGGAGGGAGGGAGGGAGGGATTAATCAGGGGACAGTCGATGGCGATAAGACGAGGAGGTGAGGGACGAGCTCCCGGGGGACGAGGCCGTTGGTCAGTATAGGGGAAAGCGGTACCGCGAGGCGCGACCTAGCGCTATAGAGTCCGCAAATAAATCCCTCCCCCCACCGGGGGACAATGTTATTGCGAGTAGTGGGTTGACGTCCGGCTATTAAGCGAGTCGTGAGGTCGCGGGTGTATTTACGAGTGTCGCCGTCGCGCGATTCTTAAGACGCGGGGGTATAACCGACGCGTGACCGACGGCTATCCAATTAATTCCCGCGGCGCGATCCTCCCTCCCCCCGCCCCCATCGAGACTAGCCGCGATAAATCAGCTCGGGGAGGGGGGGGGGGGGGGTGGGGCGCACGCGTACAGTACCAGGGCCAGCTACGGCCACGAGGTAACGCGTCGTTTCGTCGCCGATTTATCGAGGCTTATATTGGCCCGGTGGAGCTCACCTATCGCCGACCTATCCCGCCAACTTCTCGTCGCCCGGGTGGGGTGTGTGGGGTGTGTGGGGGTGTGTGTGGGCGACGCGGTAATGGGGAGTCGAGTCCGCGACGTCATGAGCCACGCACTGTTTCCCCTTTATTGCGCGCATCTCGATTACCCGAGGCGAACTGCCACCGCCGCCGCCGCCGCCGCCGCCGCTTTAACCTCGTTGACTGACTCGTTCGAGGGCTTTAGCTCCGGGCTTTTCGACCTGGCGACCCAGTCCCCGTCACCCTTACCCAACCGAACAGCCCGACCGTCGTCGCAATCGACATTATTCATACGATCTCGGGGATATTTCGGGCCCGAGTCGTCTACCTTTCTACTTAACGGCCATACCTCCACCCCCACCTCCACCTCCACCTCCACCCCCACCACCTCTCCCTAAGCGTCGTATGGGATACCAGCTTACGCGGATCTTTTACGTAAGGTACGTGTAAAGGCTTCGTTAGCGGGCATGCGCATTACGTGCCAATCGTCCTCCACCCCAATAACTCTTGCCTAATTCCCAATAAAGGGACTTTTACATCGCCTTTACGTAACTTTACAAAACGTACGTCGGACAAGTATTGTTCCGTACAAGTAAGACGAATCAAGCAAGTAAAACGACAATAAATCTCTCTATCCCCAGCCCAGGCCCAAGCCCAGGCCCCTTACATCCCACAAGCTTTGTAATATCAAAAGCCCCCCCCCGTATTGTATTATTAACATTTATTGTAATTGATAATCGAACGGGGCCCGTAATTACTCCTCGATTTCACTGAGACGGGATGACGGCGTGATGGGGGGTGGGTAGTGGGGGAGTATGTATTAGTCATTAGGTCAGCTCTCCCTCCTGCCCGACCGAACAATTAATATAACATTTTTTTTTTATTTTATTTTATTTTATTTTATTTTATTTGCTCGGAGTCGAGTTCAGCTGGAGTTTCGTAAGTCCCGGCGCGAGGCCACCCGGGGCCGATAATATACCGCCGAGTCCCAGTGAAATTTTGCCGTACGTCGGGTACGGAACAATTGCGCTAAATAAAAGAAAATCGGCCTGGCCGAAGGGGGCTTAGCCGTAAAAGAATGTCGAATGCGAATTCACTGCGGCCAACGCTCGCACCGGAGCTCCCCCCCCCCCCCTCTCTCTCTCTCTCTGGACTCGGTCTCTCGGTCTGTAGCGGGGCCGCGCCGCGAAGGAGATCGTACATCTCTCGTGCGCTCCGAGGCCTGTGTGGGTGAGAGTTGCGAGCGCATGCGAATATTAAAGAGGCGGCTCATTTGCAGCAATAATGAATGCACTATTAATAGTCGGCGCGGAGCGAGGCCCGAGCTCAGTCTTGAGTCGGGCACGTAGACGGGCCGGGGATCGAGAGATCAAGAGATCGGGCGAGAGAGAGAGAGAGAGAGAGAGAGAGAGTGGGCGGATAAAGAGGGGGAGAGAGAGAGAGAGAGAGAGGGCGAATGCGCGTCCAAGCAGTTGGGAATATAAATAAAAAGAAATATAAGGGGAAGGGGGATAGAATAATGAAGAAGAGAAATTAAAGTTCGTTGTGGTGTGGGGTGGGGGGGAGAAGAGGGAGAGGCAGTGGCAGGGGCAGGGATAAGAAAAAGGGAGATAGGCAGCAAGAAGAGCAGGGAAGAGGTTTCTTATACGGTCAGGAGAAAGGGAAGGGAGCGAATTAAAGCAATTCTTTGATTGCCGTTGTCGTTGTCGTTGTTGTTTTTGTTGCTGTCCCGGGGTACGAACAGGATCGGCGGCTAGTAGCGGTGATAAAGAGAATTATGAAAGAGCGCGCGATCGTAAGAATCCGACGAATTCGAGGGGGGAGGGGGCATAGTCGGCGTAAAAAAAGTGCGAGGCCTGGAAGTATGAGGAATGGCAAAAATGTCGGAGTTGCGCGATCAGCGGAGCGAGAGCGAGAGAGGGAGAGAGAGAGAGCGAGAGAGAGGGGGGGGAGAGCGAGGGTGAGAGACGAGTCCGAGCAAAGGGGCAGAAGAGCGTAAGTGATGGAAGCGAGTGCGCGATGGCACCGCGTAAATTAGGATGATGCGTGTATAGGTTTACGGTGGAGAGTGAGGGGGGGAGGGAGGGAGGGAGAAGGTAGCGTAGAGCGGGCTTAATGACTGAACGGAACGCGGCTCTGGGGCCTCTTATCGCTTTCCTCCCGATGTAACACGTCGCTACTGACGCCGCGGACTTTTAAATGAATAGTCCCCGGCTCACCCTCGGCTCTACCCTCGGCCCCAGGGAATCCCCGAGGCCGCTGCCGTATCAGCACGTTTGCCTCTCCTAATTACCGGACCCGAGCGTTTAAGGCTAAGCTTAGCGCGCGAGCCGATATCCTCAGCCTCCGCCCCCCCCCCCGCCCCTCGATCCGGACGCGGACGCATCGATACACACGGAGTCAGGCCCTTCCTTTCGTCGCCCATCTGACGCATCGGGGTTATCGGGGATTCGTCAGTCGTATCAAAGGATTCTTTCGGAGGTACGTTTCGATCCTCCTCCTCACCCCCCTCCCCCCCTGCGAGCACTCGAGCGACCTTCCGTAGGAAATTAATTTATCGCCGGTATATTTCACAGCCTATCTCGAGCGCATTATTCACGGATACGTTTTATTTGGTTTCCGACGCTCGTTCGCCGTTTGCTCTGAGGCCCGGGGTGAGACGGAGAGGAGGGGGAGCACCGGGAAATATAAACGAAAAGCCGTGGAATGTAAATCCGTGGTGGATAGTCGTCGAGGAAATTACATCGGGAGATGGACTCGGATCTCCCACGATATCCGATTATCTGTTAAACTATCGGAGCACTCGGCACCTTTCTCCCTCAGCATCCGCGTTCCTCCTCCCCTCCCCCTCCTCCCCCTCCCTCCCTTTTTCGCAGATCCGCGATCTGCCCCTCGTCATTTATCATTCCGCAGTTAATGTTGAACAAAGTACCGGCTCACACGGGCCGCTCACTCCTTATCGATAATTCCCAATAAGCCCATTATAATTCACCTTTTACGCTTATTATCGGCCGCATATCAATTACCGGGACGATTAGCGCTACTTTACCCGTAATTATTAATTACCGTAATTACTACTGCATCGTTAAACGACCGCGTATCGGGCTATCGGGGCTATCGGGATCTTCGTCGATCTGCCCCACTCGATCGAACCATACAATAACGAACGACATTAAATTTTGTATTATTATTGTTGTGCCATTCATTCTGTATCGAAGGTTAAAATTCTTCATAAACAAAAGAAAAAGAAGAAGAAGAAGAAGAAGAAGAAGAAGAAGAGATAAAGGAAAGCCTCGTCAAAGGTATACGGATAATATTAATTCGCATCGATTGTTATTTAAAAAAAGGACCCTCTGACGAACATAAAAATTCTCTCTCTCTCTCTCTCTCTCTCTCACACACACACACACACACACGTCTCCGTCTGGTCGAGTTACAGAAACACGTTTGACGTGATTTTTCTTTAGAAACATCGAAAACTGCTTACTTAAAAATCATTCGGCAAGCCCGATGTATTGTTAAATGAAGATAAAAAGGGAGCGTGACGGCGAGTGGGGGGGAGAGGTTGGAGGGGGGGAGGGGAGGCACTCAAATTCTAAAATTTTCACAAATTCACGACGCTTGTCGCCGTCAATATAAAATATTATTTCGCTCGAGAGAGCGTATTTTTAGTTTTCGGATTCATCTATCAAAGACACGTAGTATCCCGAACGAATACAATGAATACGATGTCCGTTATTGGGGTTATTGTCGTTGTCGTTGTCGTTGTCGTTGTCGTTGTCGTTGTTGTCGTTGTTGTCGTTGTTGTCGTTATTGTTGCCGTTATTGTTGCCGTTATTGTCGTTGTTACTGCTTACGATCGTTATTATCGGTCGAATATGTTTATGTTATATCGCACGAGAGGGGTGGGGGGGATGCGCAATTTATCGGGCGGCCTTTTGCACAAGTAGTCGTGTCGAAACGAGTTTGGCAATGTCTAATAAGAGAATGAGAAATACTTATTTAAAAGTTGAAAAGATAATTGCCTCTATATTGCGGGGGCGGGGGAGCAGCTCTTGGCAGTCGCTCGAGCCTCGCCAATACGCATTTGGCACACGCTCTTCACCGCGAGCGCAAACGTCAGACGGACGTAGAGAGCGAGAGAGAGAGAGAGAGAGAGAGAATGGAAGAGAGGGTGGGAGAGCAGAACCGTGTCCGTCGTATGAATGGTTGTGCGCGCGCGTGTAGGTGGGTTGGTGGGTGGGTGTCGGAGCGTGCGCGGGCGCGAGCGGGGCAGGAGAGGAAGTATGCGGTTGGGAATGGGGGGCGGGGGGCGGGGGAGCCGAAGGGAGCCCGGCACTCCATTTTTAATGCGCAAAACAAGGATCGGAGGGGCCCGGGCGCTGGGTGTATTTGGCGCGACGATCGGATTCGACCTAAGAATGCCCCGGGGCAATGATAAATGAACCGCGTCACCGTTGCGCGAATCTCCCCCCGCCCCTCCCTACCACACACACAAACAGACACACTCGTCCACCCCTCCTCCTCCCCCAATAACCCCAATAACCACCGCACCAGCGTGCACCACCGCCAGAGCAGGAGGGGCTCACCGGGTGGGGGTGGGTAACCCCATCAGCGCGACGTCGAGACATCGTCGATCCAAGGATAACCCCAAGGATCCCGGCGTCCTTCGATCGATCGGGATATTTAACAATCCCGGCCGAGGGGGGTTTTCGCCGATTCCCCGATCGCGAGTCGTCATTTGATCCATCGATGACATCAGCCGTGCGACGAATCTATGACGAAGGCATTCGACGAGTTGCCGTCGCTCACCGGAGGATCGACGTCCAGTGGGAGCTCAAAAGGTCATTGGGGTTCGGTAAAAGTAATCCTCCGAGCCGTCGTCCCCGAGATGAGAGTCCAAGTCGCTCGCTCTGCGTATATCGATCCCCGGGGGAATAAGAAAAGCCTTCCGGGCCGTCGTTTATTTACAACTTATTCACTTAGTTATTAATTTATTGATTGATTTATTGATTTATGCGATCGTAGGGAATTCGTAGGTGCGCGTGGAGCTCGTCGTCAGTTGGCCGGGTTAAGTAGGGAAGTTGTCGTGGGGTCGGACAGACACCGAGAGCCTGTTCACCTGCATATTACGCGGCATATTTGTAGGGGATCGGTAGAGGAACGTTGCCGCCGTGCATCCACATATGTACGCACATGCGCGGGCTATCCTCTCTCTCCCTCCCTACCTCCCTCCCGCCCGCTGTCCCACTCACTCGGCCTCCTCTTACGACATCCTCGCGACAGATGCTGGACTTTTTTTTTTTTTTAAACGCGGGAATCCTTTATTCCCTGGCTATCGAGTCATCGTTCGCCTCTCCGTCCTCTCCCGGTGCTCTCTGAATCGTATCTCTCTCTCTCTCTCTCTCTCCTCACCACCTCCACGACCACCACCTCCACCTCCACACCACCACCACCACCCCGTCCCTCAAGCGCTTCTCCCTTTCTCCTGAAACTGTTGCCTGGCCTTGCGAAACCTGCCTTCGCTGTTTATTAAACATTTCTTAATATTAATAGCGGGCGAGCGCTTGCAACATGCTGATATCATAAAAGCGGCTCTGGCCGACAACAGGAGCGCGTTGACTCTCCGTCTCTCTCTCTCTCTCACGCACACGCACACGCACACACGCAGCGGGTGACGTTTGTCATCTTACGAATTCGTTTCGTCGACAGAAGGAAGCCTACGCATAAATCATCCCGTGCAAAAACTCGCCAATCTTACGTGCCACCTCTTTTTACTCTCTCCCCACCCCACCTCCCTCTCCCCCCCACCTCTCCCAACCTCGCGAGCCACAAATATTATTATCTTAATTTACAAATAAATTCAGCGTTGCAGCAACCGCTCGCTATTCTTCGTTAATTGTCTCTCTCTCTCTCTCTCTCTCTCTCCATCTCTGTTTTTCAATTAAGTGGCCGAGGGTTGGGTGGGAGGGAGGGAAAGGAAGGAACGTTCCCTATGAGCCAGGGACGATCTCTTGTGGATCTCTAAAAAAAATCAATTAATCATAGTATCAGAAACCCGTGCGCGAGGATCGGCTAATGGAAAGTGACGCGATCGATTGATTCGCCCGCTTACGTTATTCCTCGTTCTGGCGCGTGTACCATTGTTAAAATATTAATCTCCTTCCTCCTTACCACCCGTCCCCCGGCCACCCTCCCCTCCTCCCCGCCCCATAAATTGCCCGCAAACGATAGAGATTCGCACCGATCACCATCACCGGCCAATGGAATACCTATTACGGGATCACCTGATAGGACTTTAAATCGTTAGAGAACAGAGAAAAAGGAGGGGAAGGAAGGAAGGAAGGAAGGAAGGAAGGAAGGAAGGAAGGCCCATATAGTCCGCTATAGCTGTACATGGGACTCTCTCTCCTATACAATCTACCGAGGAAAGACTATTTTTATGTTTATATTCTTATGTTTATATCCCCGACCCCCTTATTCTGATTATTATCTGGATTTTTACCTCGCGCTTAACGACTCGGATATCGTTAATATTAATATTAATATTAATATTAATATAGTATAGTAGGAGCCAGCGGGGAATAATTATAGGCTAGGGAGGTTGTAATGAATGAAATAATAACGTGCGCGCTAATGCATCGGAGGTCAGAGGATCGGAGGAGGATGGACTAAGTAAAGATTGCCGATGAAGCCAATAATAAAATTAACCTCGGCATGCCGTCCATCCAATTATAGACATTTATTTTAATGAGAATAGAAGGAGGCGCGACGTGGAGATTAATTTTTAGAAAACTGTCTCAGAGTGTGCGCACTCAAAATGTCAGGCGTATATCTCGGGCGAAGCGTCAGTAGCGCTAGGCTAGGCTCGAGCAATTCGGTGACTTTGGACAGTGCCACTGACAGAGAGACGATGCTGGATGCTGGATGCTGGATGCTGGATGCTGGATGGTGGCATGGAGTCGTAGATTAGCAGTCTCGTGCCCGGAGTCTCATGGTCGTGGAATATTTCATCGATCGTACTATTTACATTCTATCAGAGCGGAAACGCATATTCCGCAGCGGGGCGGGGTGAAGCGGGACGGAGCGGGACGGAGCGGAACGTTGTTAAGGAGCTCTAGAGACAGAGGAAAGGCCCGTTCCGCGGTTTGCCAGGGTCGCCTCTATCGACTCACGAATAATCTTTTCCGTACACGTTCTCGGATGAATTTAGGCAAGACGGATAGGACGCAGTCGCCTGCGCCACGGCCGAGATAAAAAAGTTTTCTTATCTAGGAATTTCCACGTACGGCTTTCTATAAAATGTTTTATTGAGTGTGGTGTATAAATGTATAATGAGAGAGGACCCCAATAACCTCGGGCACACATCCGACCCGAGTTATCTGATACCGGGCCGAGGGGTCGGAGAAATCGTGGTGGGGTGGGGAGGGGGATGTGGCTTTATCGACTCTCGGCATCTCCGTAGGGATGAGCCAATCGGGTCATTTCGTGCATTTACTTTACGTATAAGAGAGCGCGAGAGGATGGGGAGGGGGGGTCTCTCTCTCTCTCTCTCTCGAGTACCGGCTGCCGACACTCCGTTACTCCCGCCTCCATCTTCTCTCTCTCTCTCTCTCTCTCTATCTCCCATTCTCCGTTCTCCGTTCTCCATTCTTTATTTATCACTTTCTTTAATTTAATAACTCTTGTTATTTCCCTTAAAGTCAATTTATTGCAGTACGATGTCGTGTCTGCGTCGTTTCTTTTCTTTTGTCTTTCTTAATGGGAGGGCAGGGGGCCGGGGGACGATGCGAAATACCCGCTGAAATACCGGATTCGCGTTGTAATTAACATCCGGCTAATTTCAATTTACTGTAAATCATCTTTAGCAACGTTTTTCCCCGCGAGAATTAATTTCCCCGTATTTGTCATTGGAGGAGCGCAAGGGCATCGGGAGCCATTAATTACTTGCCATTAAATAATAACCCCAGAGATTTTCGTAAGGATATCGCCGAAGGGTCGTCGTCGCTGATCGTCGTCGTCGTCGCTGATCGTCGTCGCCGTCGGCCGGAGTATCTATCTCCAGCGTATCTCAGACTCACTTGAGCCTCGGAGCCTCTCGATCGCTCGTGGCTACGTATCGATTAAACAGCCCTCCCCTCCCCCCTCTCAGCCACCGCCACCGCCACCGACGCCACCAACTATCAGAGCGACACTCGAGAGGCACGCCATGAAATTTTAGGGTCTAAAATTCGTCGCAGGGTCCGATCGATGGGGATTTCCATTTCCATTGGCAACTCGTCGCAGTCCCGAGCCGAGCCGAGCCGAGCCGAGAACCCATTAGTTTTATATATAATTTGATCGCGGGCCTCGATACCTTGGCACGAACTACTTTAGCTTCGAAAACTCTCACGGGCAGCCGAGGTTATTGGGGTTAACATTCCTTCCCTCCCGCCGAGCGATTACCCCCCTACCCTCCTCCTCCTCCTCCATCCTCTTAGCTTTCTAAGATTTTCTTTATCTTACACGGCCAATGCACGAACGGAGCCGTGGGTTTTTTTGCGCGCCCATGCATGGAAAGAGCCCGGCGATACAACGATTGAGTCGTGAGTGAGCCATAATACAGCGGCCACGAGCGGCCCCGGCTACGATTATTCCCCGTGATTTTTTCCGCCGAGACCGAATTCGCGTTATTAACTTGGCCACAAAGTCACCGTAACGTTTCAAGAGCTCCACTACGTGTAGTGGTGGTGGTAGTCGAAGTGGTAGTGGTAGTCAAAGTAGTCGAAGTGGTAGTGGCAGTAGCTTCGGCCGGCCGCGGTTAATAAAATAAAACGTTGGAGGTGGGTAGAGGCGGGTAGAGGTGGGGGAGCGCCGATTAACGGACAAATGATCCAGCGGAGGCCATTAATTTGACTGCCGTTGGCCGCGCCGGCGACGGGTCCGGATCCGGATCTCCATTGTCATTCGAGGAATGCGAATGCGATTTCGGGAGCCGCGTGCGGGTCGTTAACGCGTCAAGAGGCGGCATACGGCCGAGAGGAGGAAAATGAACCAAATGATGAAAGAAGGTGGATGGCGAGAACAAAAAAAAAAAAAAACGCAGAGGAATGAGTAAGGGAGAGAGGGAAAAAAGCACTTGGCGCGGATTGGATTTATACGCGCACGTGACTAGCTTACTCGGCCTTTCGCGCGCACCCCCCCCCCCCCAACCCCCAACAGCAGCCAATAGACTTTAAGGGAGAGAGAGAGAGAGGGGGGGGGGGGACGATAACGCATCAGTCGACGGTATTAACGCGTCGGCTTGGCCAAGGGCCAGAAGCTCCGACAGACACGGAATCTCACCGCGATCTCCGCGAATCCACGAAGGGAGACGAAGGGAGCGCGGCCCGTTCGATATTACTCGGCTCGGTAATCGGAGCCGAATCGCGGTTCCGGAGCTCGTGAACGTCACCGTCGATCCGTTGCACCGCGACAATGTCCCGAACTGCCAATGCCATTCGCTTTACGCGCTCGAGCCGTTATTTCTGAATTTACACGAATAATCGAAGGAGCCGAGCAGAAGCATCCCCCTCTCCCTCTCCCTCCTCTCCCTCCCTCTCCCTCCCTCTCTCTCCCACTCTCCCTCCCTCTCTCCCTCTCCAAGCGGCTTATTTTCATCTAGTATTATTCTAATATTACATATTCCGAGAATTCCTCCCCATATCTCATCGTCTGATTATCTTTTCTTAAATCTCTGGCTCGTAAACGGATCTGGATCATACGAGGCATAGGAACCGAGGCGCTTTTCGATCCAATTACGGAATGTCCCGAAGCCTTTTTATTTAATAACTCCGGGAAAGTCCCCTTCCCCAACCCTTCCCTTCGACATTCTCAATGTCCTACGTGTTTCATCCTATTTATTTTTGTCCTTATAATTTCCATCGGCTTGACAATTAATCTTTCCTTTGTAAATCCTCACTTTGTTCGTAACGTCGAGCCTTTCTATAACGCGTTAAGTATAACGGGTGCCCGCAAGGTGCGCCGGGCTTTGCCCATTAACATTGAAAATTGCCCTCAGCCAATCGGGCAAATTAATCTTAGCGATATTAATTGCTCCGGTACACGGTACACGGACGGACGGGAGCAAATTTCCGTCGATCCTTGGAAAAATAATACGACGCACCTACGACGCTTTATTTTTATTTTTATTTTTATTTTTATTTTTATTTTTATTTTTATTTTTATTCTTTGCGAAAAGCCGCGTGTAATTGAATGTTTAATGGGACGGGTGCGGGAGGGGGCCGGGTGAGATCATTAATAGTTGGCGATAAGATGTCGGGAGGGGGGGGAGGGAGGGGGAGGGTCGACTTGTCGCTCGGATGGCGACAAATTGAATATTTTATCGGAGCGGTATGAAATTCGCTCCCGTCTAGAGAGCGTCTCCCCGGCGCACCGGGAGAGGTGGGGATGGGGGGTTATTGGGGTGGGAGCCGGGTACGGGTAATTTAAATTTACCTAGGTGTGCTTAACGTCATTGGGCTTCGGGAGCTTTGATTTGTGTAGCTCGCGTGGACGCGCAGCTGCTCCTCCCGTCACCGGGCCAACCATCCTCGCGAATACCACGAGAGAGGGCCGTCGGTACGGTCGGGACGTGAGGGAGGGGTGAGCGACATACCCACCGCGGAAGCCCGCGAGCCGACCGGGTGGGTACACCTGTTACGGGACGTCGCGGCGCTCCCGCGGCTCAATAATTTAGAGCGCGTAAACAAGATGCCTATTTTTAGTCCCGGCGTCTAGTCTCGCCCCCCTACCCCCTACACCCTACCCCAATAACCCCCTCCCCCACGCAGCCGCCACCGCCACCGCTACCGCCGTAGCCGCGCGCAACACCAATTCGTATTATACAAGAGCCCGCATTTTTACATAATGCGTGTCCGAGGCGGATTTCGAAATTCGGTGAACTTAAGTGCTCTTACGTCCGAGCTAAGGATTGTAAACAAAGACAGGCCGTTAATCAGAGATGTCAAGGGGGGAGAAGGGTTCGTAAAAGAACTCATCCTATCGCATTTAATCTCTCGGTGAGCTCTCTCCGGCCTCTCTTACGGGGCCGCTCCCTGCCGGCACCGTCCTGCCCCTCCTCACGCGCGCTCCCGACCTCCGCGCCATCGTCCGTGCCGACGGCATACCTCGTTTACCATTTGCTTCTAAACCAAATGGCCTTCGAATGCTTACAAATCGGCCGCTAATTACTCATCGTCAATAATAAATATCAACCCCAATAACCCCAATAACCCCCTTCCGAAGCCTACCCGTCCTTCGACACCCTAGTTAGTAGCCGAGCGCGACCACCTTACGTTTGTTTTTTACAGCCCCGCATCCCTCGCGCGGGACTATCACCACCGTCTCCTATAATTCATTAGATCTCGATCTCGATCTCGATCCCATCCCATCGCCCCCTCCCATGCGCCCAATGCACCTATGCGGTGACTATGAATCGATAAAAGCTTCTCGGTCGATCCTCAGTCGATCGTCTGTCTGGCTACATTTAGCCCGACGGCTCACTCGACGGTCATCCTAAGCATAAGACGTTCTTGCGACATACGACGTTCCTCTCCACGCTCTATAAAACCCGCTCGATATATACATCGCGCCCTCGCTCAATATACGACATTTAGTTGCCGACGACACTGGCCTCATTTGCGCGCTACCACGCAAATCCTTAAGAAAACGAACGCCCTTACCCACGCCCCTCCCCCCTTTTCGCTTCGTTTCTTTTGTTAAATAAACATAAATATTTACGATCTCGCGCTATCACGATCCTTTCCAGAGAATCACGAGTACTTTTTATCTTTTCGTGTGCGTGAGTGCTTGAGTGCGTGCTTGAGTGAGTGCGCTCTCTCTCTCTCTCTCTATCTCTCTCTAATCTCTTTTGGTCTGGCTAGTCGGGTACTCGGTAGGCGTAATAGCCAATTAAGCGACACGCTCGGATTGTCGTATACGAGCCGGATCGAATGAGACATTAGAAGGAGCGTTAGTTGGAAAAACAAGTGCAGCAGCAGCAGCAGCAGCAGCAGCAGCAGCAGCAGCCGCCGCGTCTTCGGAATACGTTATTTATTTTAAAATTTTTATCCTTGGGGTGCGCGGAAACGGCTTACCACCAAGATAGCCAGACGTTGAATAAACAAGAGTCGCGCCCAATCGAGATAGAAGGTCATTGACGAAGCCGGCAGAGGGGCCGTAGGGGGTGACCCGGAGGGGTGGCCGGGGCTCGGCATCGCGGGATCATTATTGAATGGGACTAGCGCGGTATTATCGTCGAGGCGTTTAAATAGTGCCGAAACGAGGTTGCGGCTCCTAAAGGGGGAGATTCTCCTCACTCTCACACTCTATCTATCTCTCTCTCTCTCTCTCTCACTCTCTCACAGACACTGGCTCGGCCGAGATAACAAATGATGTCGGAGCCGCGGAGCGCAAACTCTCCCGACGGATATACAAGCGCGGTGTCTCGTAGGCGAGCTAGCTAGCCCCCCCCCCCCCCCCCCCGAACACTCGGGGCTGCTCGTCTCCCCCTCCGTCGGCTCACCCGAAACATTCGAATTGAATAGCTATAATTTTTGAATCTATTTATAACTGTCCGGGAGACAAGGGGCAGGGGGTCACGGGGGACTAGATTGCCTGTCCGTGGGAGGGACAGCGAGAAGAGCGAGAAGACGAGAGGCGCGCACGTGGACGGGGATACGATACGATAGCGTTGCGCCGGATCGTTGTGGATATGTATATCGTAGAAAATCAGCGGCTGCCTGGGGGATGAGGGGAAGCAGCTGTTGTTGTTCAGCTCCTTCGCGTATTATAGATTGTTTATATTTTACGTATGTATTGGTTGGTGGTCGGCAGGCGGACGAGCAAAAGGTGATTGCGGTTATTGCGTTACGTTGCGTTTGACTGATCAGGCCACGTTCTACCATGGCCTTGAATTCTTTACTTTACTTGGCCGGAAAAGCGGATGTGTTTTAGGTAGCCGGGGGGGGGGATGCTGCGGCAACGGGAGAGACGAGCAAGCAATCAAGCCGGCCAGCCACTAAGCTATGCGGGGAAAGTGCCGGCGATTGCTATTCGGCGTATTATCGGCGGAGCGCGGGGGGCGGGGGGGCTCGCTTTGTCTTACGAGGGAATCCCCGCGGCAGGGCGGGCGGGGGTAAGGTCGAGGGACGCGGAGGTTTGCGCGGAAAAGAAGAGTCGAGGCCCTGGAAGCCGAACTCGACAACGTCGGCGGTGGCGGCAGGGGGGAGGAGGAGTGTGGCAGTGGCGGCGGCTGCGGGGAGGAGGAGGAAAGACGACAATGGAACGAGTCGGCCCGCGGCGCGCACATATCGAATGAGGGAACGGGTTCGGTCCGGGCGGCACAGCGAGGGGTGCGGCGGGGCGGGAGCGGAGGGGATAGATGGCCCGTGTCTCCATCCATCACGCGGCGGCCACGGTCTGCGATCGGTCCACGCACACGCTCGGCCGGCAATCTTAAAATGCATTAGCCTCCACGGATGCCGCGCATACACGTAAGGGGGTCACACGTACAGGGAACCGGAGATACCGTCGGAGCATCGACTCGCCGTAACGCTTTGTCCACTTTTTTTTTTTTCTTCTTCTTCTCTCTCTCTCTCCTAACGCATTGTAACCTTCTTACTACGCTTCGTCAACTGATAAACGCATACATGCGTCCAGAGGCTGGCTGGTAAGCGGTGGCAAGCAGCGGCAGCAGACGGAGACGAGCTAAGAGAGAGAGAGAGAGAGAGAGGCAGGGGGGGAGGGTAGCCGGGATCGTAATTAATAACTTTTTATGATCGGTCGGCTTATCGTTCGCTTCGCTGATTATAAATAATCTTCTCGACACTTACGTTTAAACTCTCCGTTTAAACGGTCCGTTTAATATTTATTCTTCCATCTCCATCTCCTCCTCCCCTCCCCACCCCTCCCCCCTGCCCTTTTGTCTTCTCGTTTACGTAATCGACGTTGTATTAGCCGAAGGGGGTGATGATATCCGTAAGAATCGGCGCGCATACCTGCCTAAACAACGACAAATCGTCGCGGTTGGAGGTGGAGGCCGTGGAGGTGGTCGGTTGGGAGAGGGGTGGGTCGAGGGGACGGGGATCGGGAGGAGCTCCGGGGCTATAATGAAAGTAACGTTTTTAGTAAATGGGGAATGATCTCGCGATGCCGGAGCGGATGAGCCGCAGCGGCCCGGCCGAGTACGTGGATCGGGAGGATATCGAGCGGCGCCGTAGCCAGGTAAAGGAGGCACGGGATACGGGAGAGAGCAGCCGCGCACCTCGCCGTAGCGATTATACAACGCGGACGAAATAAATCAACGCGGACCCCGTGGAAGGGCCCCTTTGCATTATGGGCCTCCTCCGGCCAATGAGCGTCGATAAGGAATCGCGAGGCCGAGCCGGGGCGCAGGTATCGATCGGGGGGATCGACCGCCTCCTGCATCTCCTCTGCCCTCTCGGCTCACTTGCCCGTAGTCCACCTCCCCCGGCCCCCTCCCCCGGTCCCTAATAACAACTCGCTCTCTCTCTCACTCATTCTCGTAGCGATTCGAGAGATATTCGAGGCTCGGCTCTTACGATTCGCCACCGACGCCACCTCCACCTCCACCTCCACCACCTCCACATCCACCACCTCCACCACCTCCACCTCCACCACCGCCGCCGCCGGACTCTTTCTCACTCGGCTGGGACCCATCCATCCCACCGACCGACCGACCGACCGCGCTATCGGGGATCGCTTTCTAATAGTTTTAGCGGACTTTGGAATTGGGAGGGGCCGAGCCTATTGAATATCGCATGCTTCGCGCTACCTCCCCGGCCCTCCGCGAGACTGATTTCCCTCCCTCGCCCCCCCCCCCCCCGCTCGACCCGGGACTACGATTCAGCCGGTACCCGCTCTCCCGACGTATTAGCGCCTTCGAGCCCCAAGCTAAATATACGTCGATACGCGCCTATTAATACATCCCGCATAGACTAAACATAAAAGAAAATTGGTCACAGGCCGAGACATTCTAATTAGATTTGAAATTCACTATTACATGGCCACTTCGAAACTTGACGGCTTAATTACAATCTCACCCCGGTGGGATGGGAAGATTTTTTTTCTCTCCCCCCCACCCGGATATATTTATTTATAGAGTCATTACAGCAACGCTTTGGTCAATCTCTCTCTCTCTCTCTCTCTCTCTCTCTCTCTCACTCGGTAGTTGTTACAGTATCGAGGAGCTTGTAATACGGATGAGCGAGCGTCTATGCAGTCGTCATTCGACACAGCGACGGATCTTATTAGGACGTCTGTATGAAAGCTCGGCGGCATCATGTCCTTACGACTCCGTAACCGTCACCGAGATACGTATTATATAAAAACTTCGAGCAGCCGATATGCCTCTTTATTAATAAACAATTCATGCCGCGTGCTAACGAATAGCGTCGCGTTGCCCAATAAACCCCAATAACCCCTTCATTTTTGGATCGCCATCTAATTGAATCTAATGGAATGCACGTGCCGTTGCATTATTAAGCGATTTCTATTCGTCTCGAGGAGTAAAAATATAAATATTATTATTTCCCGGGGGGGGGAAACGTAGGAACTCGCGAAGGTTAAACTACGTGCGAGCAACGCATTGAGTGATCCTGCGTGGAAGGTGAAAGGAATGAGGAAAGAGGGGAAAGGGGAGCCGCGCTGAAGTGACGGAGACAATAGTACGGGCAAGCGTCGTTGCCCGTAGAGGTGCGAGCCACGCGAGCACGTAGCACGCGATATCCTCTATATCCGCGGTACTCCCATCCTCTCCTCCGGAGAAAAAAACTCCGTTGATCGCTCCGTGGTCGGGTGGAGTGGAGTGGGGTTGGGTGGGGGACGAATTGAATCGCGAGAGCGAGTAATTGAGACAGCGGGGGAGCCGAGTTTTAATTGAGCGATCGCAAAGACTCGCTCCCGATGAAAAAGTTGTTTCTCACCCTCCTCTCGCTCTCTCTCTCCCTCTCTCTCTCTCCCTCTCGCTCTTTCCTATGCGTAGGAGGTAAGCTCTATTTTTTTTCGATCTGCAATAAGACGGCTCGCGGGTTTCGAGTCAGAGCACGAGAGGTACGCGGCCCGTGATCTCCTAGAGCAAATTAGGTCGCCGTTGAGTGTCGCCGTTGAGTGATAATCGGTATTTATTCATCCGTCCGTGTCCGGGAGTAGCCATCCCGTCGTCCTTAGGGCGGCCCCGAGAGTCCGCGGATATGCGACTCCCGGGGAAGTCGACCGAGCTGGCGAATAAAATCTATGTTTGGGCTTAGCCGCGGTTATTCTCCCTTCTCCCCCCCCCCCCCGATAACCAACGGCAGCAGCAGCAGGGAGAAGAGGAGTAGGCGCCCTGGCGCTCGACGCTCGACGGAGACCGGGGCCGTGCATTTGGAATTCGCGGTGCCCGCCTAATCAATTGACAAAGTGCATTATCCAATGGCTTGTTTATAGCCGAGTCTGCCCCCCCCCCGGGCGATCATTCGACGCAATGGAAATAAATACCACCGCTACCCGGGGAGGGTTCGCTCCGTCCCTGACGATTAGCGACCCCCCTCCTCGTGTACCATCGCAATAACCCACTCGATCTCGAGCGACCAGAGGTAGTAAGATTACGTAAGGCAGTCGGTAAATAAACGAGTCCGAGCCTTAAATAAGAATATTCGAGACGATTTATCATTTAAATATGTTGTTTTAACGGCAGCGGCCGCTCACCAATAACCCCGTAGTAATTTTCTCTCGTAAGGATCGAATCGGGTTATTGGGGTCACGATAGGAAATCCATTAAATGATAAAACATTATACTCCCCCGGGAGTCGTGAGTGTGTTAATTGTATTTTCCTCGGCACCTCCCAACCAGCCTGAATTTATAAAGATCGAGATGAGAGAGAGAGAGAGATGTATATAGATCATCCAGATAAGCCGGTGCGTGAACGCGTTGAGGGGGATCGGAGGTCAAGGGGTTTCCTGGAACACGAGCTCCGACTTATCAGCGACTCGGCCTGAGGTCGCGGAAGCTCCGTCCCGGCGCTCTTGGCCAATATTACGTCCCGTCTCCTACTCTCCTGGAGCTTGGAGATAAAAAAAAGCATTTCAGCCCCGGATCGCCATACTCTTGCCGATAGACGAAGGGGGGGGTGAATAATCGCCTCGTGTCATCCCGGCGGAGGGTGGGGGGTGGGGAAGGAGTACGGGGCGGTGACGCCCCGGGAGCTACCGTAACGGCATCTCCGGAGCCGGCTATGACGTATCGCCGAGGTCGATGACGAGAATCTAATAGTCGGACAAGGGACGAGTGGGGTTATTTGGGGGGAGGGGGGGAAGACGCGACCGGTACAAATAAAAAAAAAAAAAAAAAAAAAAAGGAGAAGCGGCTCGGCCTACGTTGGATTGTTCGTCTGTTCAGCGTATCCGGCTATTGTTCCTAATCTTTCGGCTGAAGCTCCGTCCTCGTAGTGCGGCCGCCGGCCCCGTTCCTCCGACCTGAGACCCGAGGATGATTCCCTGGTTCCCTCGGCGGCGCCGAGGTTCTCTCCCGCCACGCTCGGCAACGCGACGAGGCCCATAAATCACGTGGGATCAACCGCGACTGCGACCGCGACCGCGACTCTGACAGCCACGACGACGACGACGACGACGACGACGACGACGAGGACGTAGACGACGACGACGACGATTCGCTCGAGCAGATATTCGCGCGCGAGTTCCGATTTAATCGCCGCCCGACGACGATGGCCAGAGTATGCGTGGACCAGGATTAAAACGGACGGCGCCTTCCTCCTTACCCGGGGAGAGCATCGTCGTCTCTTACGCGGAATCCTCGGACTGACTTAATGATCGTGCTCCGTTGATCTTATGCTGCTTCGAGCTCAACTCCTCGGATTTATTGCCGCACAGCTTCTTTTCTTCTCGTTGACACGTCACGACCGAATTAGAGACATAGACAGAGACAGAGAGAGTTCGCGATGCTCGGCCCGCTCTACGATAGCTTAACGAAATTTTGCTTCATCATCATCATCGTCATCATCATCGTCATCATCGTCGTCATCATCGTCGTCATCGTCATCATTATTATTCTTATTATTCCTTCAAAGAGGTTTATTAAAAAGGTAAGCAAGAGCCGGGCCGCCCAATCATCGTTTATAGCTGAGTGGGGTGAAGGGGGTGAATGGGGGGGGGGAGGGGTCGGATGGCCTATCGATGGCCGGCCTCCGCGTGCCGACATTACAAGATCGCGGGATGATTTTTCGGCCCGAGATAATTTGACATAATTGAATACGTGATTATGTGTAATTTGCCTCGGGAGTCCATCATTTTAGACTTTTTAAACACGGCCTTCCCCGTCCAATTTACTTGGGTCTTTTTTCCTTGTCTTCTTGACTCCCTCCCCACCCCCACCTCGCCTCCAATAACCCTTTCCCGGTACCTGTCGCTCGACGTGGCACAAGTTGCCTCGAGGTGGCTCGACCTCGTGCCGCATCCTGGCCGCAACCTTGCCCAGCATCCACGCTATTTATTTATTTATTTATTTTAATTTTTTTAATTTTTTCTTAATTTTTTTCTTCTATTATTACGAGTTCGCAATTCCGAGACTGGCCATGGTTTTCAGGAATTGCGGGGGGGGAGGGGCACCTGCGCCAACAGCGAACGAATGGCTTGCCACTTAGCCGTGGAATTCTCATTCGGCCGGGTTACGTCTATTATTTACAACGTAGCCCCGCAGAACACGAGGGCCGCACAATAAGAAATCGGTCCGTGGGATTTTTATAAAGGACAACTTGTAAATCCAATTGCTCGGCGGGTGTCGTGCGCGATCAGGTAAGCCCTCGCTCGGCAAGAGTAATGACGCCCTCCTCACGGAGCTTCCACGATCCGAAAGTCACTCGTCCGTCAAGTAAAACAAAACGGAGCTGGACAGGGGGGCTGGGACAGGGGGGCATGGGGCAGGGGGGCATGGGGAAACGTCAAACCCGTTACGGGCCAAAGATTGGTTAAAAGTAAAGCAGCTCGACAATGGGATGGGAAAGGGGGGTAGGTGGGTGGGTGGGGGCGTTCGGGACCACTGCGGGTTAAAGGGCAAGGGGAGGAAGGTACGGGTAGGTGCGCCTAGTCTAAGTAATAGAGAGCGTAGACCGACTGCGACTACGGGGATTATTGTGTGCGCACAGATCGCCGATACTCGCTCGTAAATTTCCTGCCTCCCCCGCCTCGGGGGGGCTGCTTACGTAGCCCTGCTCGATCTCGAGGAGTCAGGAGGGAGTCAGCGGAGGGAGAGTCATGTGGCGAGCGAGCGGGAGGGACGGGGGGGTCGCCTCTCCCCGGAGAGCCAGCAACAGGCGTCCCTCCAGCAGGATGCGCTTCTCCTACTACAACCACCACCACCACCACCACCGACACCACCACCGACACCGACACCACCGACACCGACACCACCGACACCACCACCACCACCACTCTCGGCATGTTATGCCCTTACGTCTTACGAATGCGCGCAACGAGGATTTATGGTAGGCGAGCGGTCCATCTTGCCTCTTCTGCAATCTCTCCTACACGCAATCCTTTCGCCCCCCCCCCTTACGGCAACCCCGCCCGCGCTACCTGGATTAATAAATAAGAAGTAGGGCCCACCCCCCGGGGGTGAGGAGGGGACGGAAGGGGAGGGAGGGGAGGAAGGAGCGCGGCCGCTATTTGCGTAAGAACGTCGGCGGCCATTTTGCCAGCAATTTCTCCGTTCGCGTGAAATTACAAAAATTACAAGTTGGCTAATGGCCGTTTCGCTCGGACAATCCCCGGTAATGTGACCGAGCCGATCGCGCCTTTATCGCCACGTCGACGGGGGTGAGCCGTGCATGGGAGCCGTGGGGCGGGGGTAGGGTAGCAGGTAAGGAGATGGCAATGGGAATCGTCGAGTGTGATCGAAGGTTATTGGGGTTATTGGGGTTATTGGGGGACTCGAGGACCGAGGCCGAGTCGAGTCGAGACGCGAGTCGATCATTCGAACGGTCAAAGATTTTGAAAGCTTTAGGCTCGATCGGATCTCGACTCGGACATACGTCGAGGTTTTATCGAATAAACAACGGGCATTTATCGTTCTTACGAAAGAGCAATTAATTAAGTACATTCACGTAGCATTGACTTTTCCAAGCACCTTTAAATCCATTCGCCCCGACACTTCTTTCTCTTTCTACCCCCCTCTCTCACGCTGATTTATACACGTTCAAGTAAATCCTTAGCCCCTTCCCCTCCGATAAACCCTCCACCCAATAACCCCAATAACCCCAATAGCTCGGCCAACAGTTGCAAGTTATTGAAAAATGCCACCCCCCCCCTCGAACGTATCAACGAAAACCCCACACCTCCCCCTACTCTGCCAATACATTTCAGAGAGAGAGAGAGAGAGAGAGAGGGGGCGGTGCAGTAAGCAACAGCGATAGCCGCAACGAGTGGCGTAGAGACATTTAGAGGAAAAATCCCGACGTGCATCTTCTCGGTAAACCAGTTTTCCCTCGGCGTCACGTGACCCCGTATTACGGATGACGAAGGCGTTCCTCAGCAGGTCCCCAGGAATACTTGATCGTCACTATCTTTATCGCGCATTATCCATTGTCTGGTACGCGCGCAACGGGAACGAAATAAATAGGACGCGGCGGATTGAAAAGTAGGTGAGGCGGATTTACCTATAACGTGTACACCCACGTCATTCTCATCAACAGTCGGTCATGAAGAGCAGGGGGAGGCAGGGGGTGGGAGCAGGGAGAGTGGAAAGCGGTGCGTGGGTGAGGGAGCCGACGCCGCGACACCTGGATTTATCGCGTCATTATAGCTTCCGAGAAACGTCATATTGCTCGCAGCCTCGGTAACTCTTGATTTTTCCAAACCCCCCGCCACCCCACCCCCGCCAACCTTTCTAATGCGCAGTTATCGGCTCGAGTCCGCAGTTTGTCCGCTCGGCCGAATGGAATTTCAGGATCGCCGAGCGAGGAGATTGCATGCAACTCGTCGCTAGGAAAGCCCGAGCGGCCTCGCGGCCAACAATAACCGCCGACTATGTGAAAAATTTCCGAGACTTCGACGCTTGCTTTCTAAACAGAGATATAGATATATATATAGAGAGAGAGGGGGGGTGAGAGAGACGAGTTAATAGTTATTATTATTAGCGGTTCGGAATGCCTTGGGATTGCGCGACGCTGAGGTGCAGAAGCCCTTATCGCTCCTCGTAAGTCAGCACCGAAGGCCGGAGACGATGTGGCACGGGGTCCGGTGGCGCGGAGCGAAGGCGCGGCGGGGAGGGGGGGGAGTCGGACGGACGGACAGACAGTCGGATAAGCAATTGTTCCACGAGGTCTTGCAAAATAAGACGCTTATTGGGGCCCACGTAATCGGCCTGATAATAAATCGATACGGATTAAGTACCGGGCCTCCCTTCCACCCTCCCCCCGATCCCCCCATAAACCCCATGGCCATACTCTTATTAGCCGGGGACGAAGCTTTTATTGCAAACTTTAATACTTTAATTTAAAGCGTGCTGTATTAAGCGGCCCGATTCGTACATTCACGAGCACTTAGGCTCGCAGGGTGTAATGGCAGAGTGGCTCGAGCTTATCTTTCCTTATATTATCTCCTCTCTCTCTCTCTCTCCCTCTCCCTCCCCCTCTCTCTCTCTTCGTACGCTCAATTTGTTTAAGCAATTTGAAGTTTTGTATTATTAAACCGAAAGCGAATATTGCCAATCTCGCATCCCCTGCGCGTATTAAGTTATTATTGCGCTAAAACACAGTCATAAAAATAATTGCCCAGATAGAGAGAGTGAGAGAGAGAGAGAGAGAGAGAGTAGACGGCACGACTCGATTATCGTTTTAAAGTACGGATATCAGTACTGTGTAATAAAATATAAATACAGTATTACCAGAGATTTTGCCGAGCGAGGCCCGACGCTCGCATATTATGCATTCTTCCTTTCAATGTAATAACAACCTTCTCTCTTTATTTATTCTCTCCTACTTGATCCCGATAAAGATACGGGAATAAAGAAAACGAGATGGCGGTGACGGGGGGGGGTGAGAGGCCTTTTAAATTAAGCAATATATTCTCAATTTCATACATTTCGCAGGATAAAGTATAATTTGAGGGAGAATCGTGAATGCGCGGCTGTTGGGCGCAACTCGGTAATGCGAACCGATCCGATACGATCCCAGTCGTCGAAGGGGAAAATGGGGGGGGGGGGGGAAGGGGAACAGAGACGGAATAGAATAAGAGAGAGAAAAGAAGTAGTAGAATAAAAAAAAGTGCAATTTCGAGAATAATGGGGTGGGACGAAGGTGACAATTTCGTTATAATGAAGAAACCGCGCTCACCCCCCTACCCGCCCGAACGGATAAAGCGCCCCCTCCCCCTCTCTTACTAGCCCCGGCCCTTAACGCGCTGCGCTCCTAGCCCTAGAAAAACTCCCAAAAGACGCTTTTCACGCTCCATTTGGCCGCGTCGAGAAATTGCTAAGCCCTCGGCCACTACGAAACCGCACATGTGTAAGAAGTATCACATGCTGCAGGATTTGGATTTTCCAGTCAGGCTGACCTTGCTCTCCTCCGCACGGCCACGTCTCGTATGGTATAGGAGAGGAGGCCGGTCCGGCAGGCGAACCCGCGCAACGATATTCGCCTTGGGAATAGGATACGCGCGCCGCACCGTGCGGGGAATCACCCCTGGGGTCCCTCGCTCCTCCTCCTCCTCCACCTCCGCCTCCCCATCCTCGTGCCTCTCTATCTCCACCACGTCCCCACCTTCGCTTCGCTTACTCCGAACGTTCCGTATCTCTCTCTCTCTCTCTCTCTCTCTCTCTCTCTCGCTCACTTTCTACAGGCTCTCGAGCCCCGGATCCCCGACTACGGGGCTTTTATTTATGGCGAAACGATCGGCCTGTAATTATGCTTCCTTGGCGAAAACCACCTTCCGCAACTCTCCGCCCGCCCGCTCGCCCGCCAACCTGCCTGCCTGCCTGCCTGCCTGCCTGCCTACCCGCCTGCCTCGGTCCTCCTTGGCGCGCCATCGCCGTGCCATCGTCTCACCATCTCCACACCATCGCCGCGGCACCGCCGACACTCGTCGTCGATTCGAGCCCCCCCGAGTCCCCGCCATCGCGCGCACACGCTCCCTCCGGCCCCTCGAAAATCGACCACCTCCTCCTCTACCTCCTCCCTATTTATTTGCCCTCCGCATAACTGCACTCCAGGAGGATAACCGGCCCGGATCGCCCCGCGCCAACTAATTACGCAATTATATCCTTCCTCCTTGGCTGTCGAGGCGGAATTATCTCCGGCGGCCCTCGGCTGGAATTGGCCAATCCCGGCGGCGCTCCGTGGCTCCGTGGCTCCGTCCACCTCCCCCCCATCCACCCTCACCCCTCCCCCCCAGCCCAAACTTATTTGAAGCAGTGCTTGGCGGCGGGGCTGGCTTACGAGGCCCTCTTACGGCCTAACGACGCTTTATTTAAACAAATATTAATCGGCCCCGGAGTTATTAGCTCTGCTTACTCGTGTCCCCCTCCCGCGCCCCGGCACGACCGACAACCCGATCCTCGCCTCGCACCGGCCCAAAGTCATTGATTCTTATGGGAATCAATCTCGGCGGCTGGATCACCGGCCCGTCCCGGCCCGGCCCCGTCCGTGCCACCCCTTGCCAGGGATAATGGCCAGCAGCAGTTGCAGCAGCAGCAGCAGCAGCGGTTTCAGCAGCAGCAGCAGCGAGCGATCCAATGACGTATAAATTCATTTAACGAGCCCGCGTCCCTCAATAGCCCTCTAATTCAATGAAATTGCCCCGATACCTGCCATTACGATCCTTAAATTATTAATTCGCAACTCATTACCCGCCGGGGAAATATTTATACAAGCCCGGTAATGGCCGGCTCGGACCGGACTCGCTACCTGAGCCAGTCGACCGGGCCACAAGACCGCAAATAAAGTAAGCAAATAAACAAAAACAAAAACAAAAACAAAAACAAAAAAGAACGCAGCCGATCGGTCGCTTTTCCCTGTTCGTCGGCTTTGTTCGACTTCAACGGACTCGATGCCGCGGGTGCATCGGACAATCCGTATCGGACCTTCCCCGCGACTACCAGTACTCCGAGTACTCCGAGTACCGTCGCCGCGCGCTCCGTTACCGCGTTTTATATCCGTCGTCCGTGCGAATTACGATATCCGCTCGGCTAATAAGGACGACTGGACTACGAGCCGCCCGTCGCGCCCTCTCGCGACTTCCACCCGCAACTCCATCCTGACCCCACGTTTTTTTGCACCCACGGCTCACCAGCCCCAATAACCCCAATAACCTCCTTTCCTTCGTCTCCTCGAGGCGATAGATTATTACCGACCCCGGGGACCTCCACGTTCCTCTCGGGGTCAGAGGCTCCGAA
The DNA here is from genome assembly GCA_018883505.1 of Ceratosolen fusciceps. Lineage (NCBI taxonomy): Eukaryota > Metazoa > Arthropoda > Insecta > Hymenoptera > Agaonidae > Ceratosolen > Ceratosolen fusciceps. Next base: position 1,653,525 of record RCIC01000022.1, on the reverse strand, counting down.
CGCGGACTTTACTCTCTCTCTCACACCCTCCGCCTTCGTCCCGTCGTACCCCAATAACCTTTGCTAATCGTCGCGATCCACCCCAATAACCCCGGTCCGATTACGCGCCCAATGCCGTACAATTGCGCGAATGGCCTTTTAAAATATAACGAGAGAGGACCCCCACCCCCCCGACTATTCTATTGCTGTATTAGAAGCGCGACTACGTCTACGGGCTTCACGGCTACGACCGACCCGCCCAAAAATGGCGGTTCCCAACTGCCAATTCAACTGTCCACTTCCACGCCGCCCCCCAATAACCCCCAATAACCCCCAATAACCGTCGTCCTTACCTACCGCAGTCGCGGTTATTCGCGAAATCGACGGGTATTTCATATCTGTGTCCGCGTTAAGGCGTCAGAGTGTTTATTGCGAAGCCGAAGCTTTGCTCGGCGACGGGATCCGACGTCGCTCTCCGGTCGCTCTCGGGTCTCTCGGTTACGCAAGGCATTTTTCTTTCGGCCCGAGGACAATTGCGGCCTTACAATAATCCCCGTACAAACATAATGCCCCGACAATCCTTGCTGCGAATGATTATTACGTTTCTATAACCGTGGTCACTCTCACTCTCTCTCTCTCTCTCTCTCTCTCTCTATATATATATATATATATCTCACTCTCTCTCTCACTCTCTCTCACTCTCTCTCTTACTCTCTTTGCCCCTCTCGTATTGACTGGAATAATAGAATTGGTAGGGATTCACGCAACCTTCCGGGGGCCTTAAGCTGCTCGGGAGCCGAGTTGGACGAAGGTCGTAAATTCATCGGAGCCACTTACATCGGCGAGGCCCATTCAACTCGAATTTTTCGCTGCCACAAAATTTGTCCCGGACTTTGACTTTTGTCCCGGGGTACGGCCTCCCCCATCCCCCCCCCCCGCCTACGCAACGAGACGTCGGTGTGAAATCTCGACCGTCTTGGGGCCCCGTGCCGTGACGGCGTTTTCTACTTCTTAAGGGGTCGAGGCCCCGACGGCAGTCGTACACCATCATCGCGTCGCACAAAAGCTCCACCGTTCGCTCGCGCCCGCACCTACGTAGAGCTGCGCCCCCCCCTCGCGCTTCCACCCGAGACCTTTTCGGGCCCTGAGCGGGACCGGACGCTCAGAACGGCAACTGCGGCGGGAGGAAGACCAAAAAGTAAGAGGGAACGGGGCAAACGACGACGACGACGACGACTACGAAGACGACGACGACTACGACCACGAAGACGACGTAGGAAAGGGCGGCCCCCGCCCTCGCCGGTTTACAATGCGGCCCCTGATTTATAGCCTGGCGCACGTACATAGAGTTACACACGATATCATAATACCATTAATTCTTCGTCAAATTCCCCGCTGACTGAATCATACTGGCCATACAGTAAATCACGCGCGACTAATGTGAACGCACGACCGACTCTCTCTCTCTCTCTCACTCTCTATCTCTTTCACTCTCACCAACAGTCTCGGTCACTCGCGGTCCCTCATTCCTCGTCGCCATAACCTGGCCCGCTTGCTTTCGCCGCCGTCCTTTATTATCCCGAGCCGAGCTCGAAACCGCGGGAGCAGGTGAATGCGGCCTCGTCGAGTCCCGGGACAATCTCAACCCGGTGATCGTCCCCGTCGGCTTGGCTTTGGCCGATCCCGCGGAGACAGTCGCGAGTCCAGGCGGCGAGGCCTGAACGTCCGTGGAATTTCGGGAATGGCCAAAAGAGAATGATGGATTCCTCGACTCGTGCGGAGCCGAGGACGACGCCACTGTCCGACCGACTCTCTCTCTCTCTCTCTCTCTCTCTCTCTCTCCCGCTCTCTCTGGAGCCCCAGTCGTTCGCGCGCCTCGGTATTTTTTATCCTCCACTGCCGTCGCAGCAGTCGTAGCAGTCGTCGTAGTCGTCGTCGTCGTAGTCATCTTAGTCGTCGTCGTAGCCGCTGCCGCCGCCTTGGCGAGGGGCGGGGAGGGGGGGCTCTGGGAGGGGTAATGAGCGCTAAAGAATCGACTCGGCATCGAAATGTGACGGCTCGCGTAATGGATGCTAAGTTGCAAAATTAATTGTTTCTCCGAAGGACGCGGCTTTTTCGGCATACCTCCCCACCCTCCCACCCCACCCTCCCCTCGCTCCATCTCGCGCAGCAGCACGAGTTGAGCGCACGAACGGTACACGCATGGAAACACGTATGGGGCCCCACGACTATTTCTGTTGCGTGTGAGGGTGCCCTTACGTCAGAGGAGAGCCGAATATTCTCAAGCAGCGTTTATGTGTATCAACACCTCGCATCATTTATAAAAATTTTACAACTGCCGCTGACAGGCAATGGACGTTCCCGGACAGAGATAGAGAGAGATGGAGCGAGAGAGAGAGAGAGAGAGACGGAGTGAAGAAAGCGAAAAGAAGGATCGGGGATGAGTAAGAAGTAATTTAATAGACGGGCGCGCGTGCAAGTAGTAGGAGGAGGAGGTGGAGGAGGAGGTGGAGGAAGGAAGAAGAAGAAGAGGAGGCGATCTCGAGGCCGATTTCGGCTGATTTTCCCCGGCGGTCGAGTCGATCGAGCCGATGGCCCACCGAGTGCAACGGCCCCGATAAATACGAATGACCCCTTGTTTTCGAGAGTCGCGGCGACTGCTGCGACGAGGACTTCCGTGACGGTAGCGGTTGCGTAAGAACTCCGAGCACGCTTGCACGAAAAGCCAAAGGTAATCTGAGGTAATTGTTAATGGGGTTAATGGGGTTAATGGGGTTAATTGGCAGGGCAGGGTGGCAGGGTGGCAGGGTGGCAGGGTGGCAGGGTGGCGCGAGAGAGTAGCTAGGGCTCGGGCCCGGTCGCCGTGGCTCCTCCTCTAGCCGCGGTGCACAGGAAAAGCGATCGGCCGGGCAGGGAGGACGGGGGCGGGGGCCCGCCGCGGTGACGCCTCGCGCCGTATCAAAAATATAAAATACTCGTGAGCGCTCGTTCATATTCGAAAAGAGCCATTAATCAGGGATATTTATAGTCTCGAGAAATGACGGGGTATCTCGCGCTCCGGCTGATCCGGTGATTTATCCGGGCGAAGGTCTGAGTCCGAGTCCGAGTCCGGGTCCGGGTCCGAGTCCGAGGAGAAGACGGACTCCGCGAGCGGCGAGGAGAGGAGAGACGTCGGAACGCCTCGACGCGTATGCTAATACTCCTCCCGAAAGTATATCGTTAATCCCGGGCGAGCGTCGGCGGCCTCTTCCTCCTCCTCCACCTCCTCCTCCTCCTCCTCCTGCTGCTTCTCTCAGCCTCCTCCCCGCCCGAAGCCACCCGATCCCGCTGGCTTTGTTTAAACAAAGTTGTCCGCGATCTCGAGGTGCCCGGATGCCTGCCGAGCCACGTCGGCCTCCACTTCGGCCTCCACTTCGGCATCCACGTCGGCATCCACGTCGGCCTCCACGTCGGCCTCCACGTCCGCGTCCGCGACTCTTTATAAATACGAGCGGCTGGCTAAGCCGGCAGATGAAACGGACTTTATCTCGGCCTCGATCCCGCGACCCCGCAGCCCCGCAACTCAAAGGAACGCATCCGCGGCACACTTTGGCCCTTCGTCGGCATCCTCGGATGCCGAGTCCCCGCTGACGGAGCCAACATGTGCGCCCCGTGAACTTCCTCTCCTTTGTGCGACGACCACACATGGACGGACGCGCCCTCGTGCCCTCCACGCCCCTCCCCGCCCCACCCCCCGAGCAGCCGTCTTTTCACTTCCCTTCCTCTTTCTTCTTCCTATTTCTTCCCTTTTCTTCCCTCGTCGTCTTCCCTCGTCCTCCCTCGTCTTCCCTCGTCTTGATCATTGCCGGGCTCGACGAATGTGCGCGTGGGAGGAACCGCCGGGATATCCCTCTCTATTACCTCGGGAATGTGTAACACCAGCACCGTGAGGGCTTTGACGGCGGATCGGCTAATGGGTCTCTCCCTCTGCCTCCCTCTGCCTCCCTCTGCCACCCTATCGCTTCTAATTCCAGCTAATCGCACTTCACCAATTGTCACTTGTTCACAAGACCCAGTCCCAATGGCCCCAATAGCCCCCGATAACCCCCGATAACCCCGTAGAGCCCTTAGCCAGCCTTAGCCAGCCTCCGCCGCTCTCCAAGCCTTTATCCCTTAACGTATTTATTTATTTAATTATTTATTTATGTTATTAACTCGCGAGCGGAATGCGCTTTCGACAGTCATTCGCGAGAGGCTCTTACGTAAAGGCTCGAGCGCATCATTGTCCCATCAGATCTCTCGAATAACCGCTCCTCCCGACCTCTCCGTTCGCACGATCACAAGGACGACGAGAGAACTCTTCGTCGTCGTCAGCATCCTTATCCTGACCCAATAACCCGTTCCTTTCCCGATTATCCGCCACTACCTCTTCCACCAGCCAATAATAATAATTATTATTATTCCACAGACGTGCCAATTGTTATTACCACCCAGGGATCGAGGGATCCTCTAACGACCCGCAATGACGTACTCGCGCTCACGACTAAACGGAATCCGCGTGTCCTTCTGCTTGTCGATCGATCGACGGCAAATCGACGGCAAATCGACTCGATATCCGAATAATAGTGCGAATTACGACGCGGCTACGGGACATTGGGATTTTTTTTGTTTGTAAACCCATGCGAGGAGCTCGAGAGCTGGAAGGTGTTATCGGGGGCTATCGGGGACGGTCCCGAGGTTCGGCAAACGTCGGAAGGGATGACGGGATGACCGTAGGGGCCCGTTGGGCTGACAAAGACAGACAGGATATTGAGGAGTTACGGCTGAGGATCGCGCCGTGGTGGATGATGCCGCTGAGGGGGTTATTCGGGTCGATTCGTTCGATCGTCCACGACGAGGATAATGAGGAGCGCGGGGGTGAGGCTCCCGGGTTTGGACGATAACACGGAGTCGCTGGTCAGTTGGACAAGAGAGTACTACTCACTCTGGCCGATGTGAACCCTCTTCATCCAAGGATAAATTTGTGGCGGGTTGCCGCCCGAGCCGTTGCCCTTGTTCGACGAGTTGTTCCCGGTGCTGCTGGTGCTCGAGGTCGAGGAGGCCGGCGACGAGGCCGACGAAGCGGTCGTCAGGGTGGATCCGCCCTCCCCGGCCCTGCCGCTGCCACCCGGTGGCGAGGACGCGGAGGCGGCGACGGACGACCTCGAGGAACCGGCTGCCGTCGAGCTCATCTGCCCGCTGCCGCCGGCCTTGCTGGTACCCGGGGCCCCGAGCACCGGGGCCGGGCTATTCCTCGTGTTCGTCGAGGTCGTCAGGTCCTGGGGCGACGAGACGTTCGTCGAGGACGTCGAGTCCGCGTACTTGCAGCTGGAGGCCGCGGCGGCAGCGGCGGCGGCGGCAGCGGCCGCCGCTGCCGATTGAGCGGCTACCTGGAGCAGGGGACTCGTTGGGTCCGGGTGCATCTGCTGCTGCTGCTGCTGCTGTTGTTGCTGCTGTTGTTGCTGTTGTTGCTGTTGCTGTTGCTGCTGTTGGCTCTGGAGATGCTGTTGGTGGTGCGAGGCGTGGAGGCCGTGCTGCTGTTGCTGGGCCGTGGCCGCGGCGCTGAGCCGCGGCTGGGGCTGCAGCTGAGTGTAGTCGATCATTCCACTGGGAGCGGCGTGTTGCATCCCAGAGGCTGGGGCCGCGTAGGGATGCTGAGGGTAGTGCTGCTGGGGCGAGTAGCAGGGTGTCGGGTAGCCGGTGTTGGCGGCATTGGGATTGTAGTAGTCGGGTCCAGCGGGCGAGGAAGCTTGCAGGGGTTCACCAGGGGAATTGGCCGTGCCCCGGGGACCCTGCTGCTGCTGCTGCTGCTGGGCCTGGGCCTGGGCGCTAGCGTAGCACGAGGCGAGGGAGTTGACGAACTGGTAGGAGCTCATCCTGGAGCTGGGCGGCACTGGCCCGACTATTCGACTATCGGTTATTAGTCTGGATTCAGTTGGTGGCTTCTGGATCGGTAACTTCCCCGTTGGGCTCGTTAGGGCTCGTCGGCCTCCTCGGCCTCGACACTACTCCTCTGGCTTCTTCTGGGCTCACTGGGGGTCGACCGCGATTACGGGCGGCGACCCTGAAGGAGGTCTTGGGCCTTGTTAAGTGCGGAGGCGCGTCATCGCCGCCCGAGTATCGCAGGGGATCTCACGGGGTGTCACGGGGTGTCACGGGGTCTCACGGGGTCTCACGAGGTCGGGAACGGGCCGATCGGCATTTCGCGCACTCGCGCTGCCGTCCGCGTGGCAAGTGTCTGCCCGTGTGACCCGGGTTACCCGAGGGAGGAGGCGTGGACTCGCGGTTCCGGGTCGCCTCAGCGGCTCTCCCCCATTAGCGGGCAAGTGTCGCACGGGGGCGGTGGCGAACGCGGTCCCGGGTGCCAAGTGATAGCTCCTCGGCTGACTGTGCGTGTGCGTGTCGCTCGCGTGCGCTGTGGGCCGATGCGTGCGCGGAGGGCGGTGGTATCGTACTGAGAGGCCTCGCGGATCCTCGGCTCAGGCCGGCGTGTGCTGCGCTGCCGCGCGGTAGCTGTCACGTGCCGCGCGCTGCTGCTTTGGCGTGTCAGAGAGAGTCTCCTCTCTCTCTCTCACTCCCTCCCTCCCTCTCTCTCTCTCTCTCTCTCTCTCTTACTCTCTGTCTCTGTCTCTGTCGCTTGCTCTCGGCTCACTTGGTGGCGCTCTCTCGGGCAGCTCGGCTCTCTCACTCTCCGGGGCCGCGGCGGCGACGACCAATCCCCGTCGTTCGTCAAACCTTGATTGGTCTCTCGCTGGCGCGCCGGATTCTTCAACCCCGTTCCTTTCTCTCTCTCTCTCTCCTTCTTTTGCGTTCTCTCGCAGCGCGCCGTCGCCGTCGCCGTCGCCGTCGCCGTCGATGTTGCTGCCGCCCGCTCCACCGAGTGACAAGCAGCTTGAAGAGGGGTGCCCCTCTACGTGTGTGCCGTCTGCTACGTACGATGCTCTACCGCTTGCTCCGCTCTATACGTCAGCCTGTCCGTGTGCGTGTGCGTGTGCGTGCGTGTGGGCTAGTGGCTGTGCGTGGCATGTCCGTGTGCGCGGCCGGCTGCGTGTGGACACGGGGCCGAGTCTCGCGAGAGGGGAGAACTAGCTCTCGTCAGGGGCTAGCTAATGGAGAGATATTCGGGAAGCGGAGTTTCCACGGGGCGGGGCGGGGCGGGGTGGGGGGAGGGAGAAAGGAACGAGTGGGACGGTTGCTCTTATTCTTGTTCTTCACGTCGAAGAGCTAGGATCTATCGGCCGGCCGCTGCCGCCGTCGGCCTCATCTACGGGAAGCGGCAACGATGCGCCCTCCTTACGCAGGGGGGATATTCGTCAACCCTCATCCCTTCTGCTTATTTATTTTCCTGGATTAAGCCAACCCCGAGACCCAGATTCGACCATTAATACCATTAATACGTTTTATAACTGGTCATCCGTAGTCGGCAGTGTAATTAAGGGTCGATCCACCTGCTAATGATCCATACGTAACGGATGGATCATTGGAGCCGGATCGGGGAATCCGGAGGCATGAGGATGACGGGCGTTAGTACCTCGATAATCGGGATCGCTCCGGATTTCCTAGCAGATGATTTTCACGACGCTTTCGGTGGCCTGTCCCCGGCTATAAAACGATCGTAAAATCGTGAAACATCTCTGCTGCCGATTGGGATACAGAGAGAGAGAGAGAGAGAGAGATGGAGAGAGAGTCAGGGGGGAAACAGCGCATAATTCAGGACGGCGGTCGTAGCTGACAGTTTTATGAGAGTTTGATAGTCTCGCTCGCGCGCCTCGCCCTCCCTCTCTCTCTCTCTCTCTCTCTCTCTCTACCGCTCTTGCTCTTCTCTAAGAGAGCTCCGAGCCCTCCTCTTCTCTTAGCTTATTCTTTATTTCGCTCCCTAGCAGGGTCTCCTTTATAGTTCTCTCTGTTGTTGAACGATATCGAAGAGTCAGAGAGGCCGCGAGAGAGAGAGAGAGAGAGAGAGGGAGTGAGAGGGAGGGAGAGAGAGAGAGAGAGAGAGAGCAATGGAGTGGTGACACGCGCGCACTGATATATACGCACCGCACACTCGGTTATTGTCTCATAAATTCAAACCTGTTGCCCGATCCGCACGCGCCGCCAGTAGCATGGGCAAGGAGGAGCGAAGGATCGCGGGTGGGGGGGGGGGGGAAGTCGGGGGAGGATTGATTCGTGGAGCGGTAGTTAGCTGGCAATGCAAGAAACCGGAGGAGAGTCCCCGCATTCACGTGTCCGGATATACGAGTCGGGCTCCAGGGGAGGCCTCGGGACTCACTGGCCGCCCGGAACCATGTGTGCGACCGTTCTCCGACTCGCCCTCCGGACCTTCGAGACCCTCTATCTAGACCGGGCCTCTCGCACTGGCGAAGATGAGAGAGAGTGTCTGTGTGTGTAGGAGAGACCGAGGAGAGAGAGAGAGAGAGCTCGGGGAGGGGAGATGAGGAGGAGGAGGTGGAGGAGGAGGTAAGCCGTTGGAGGCGGAGCCCCCTCCTACTTTCTCTCCTCTCCCACACAGACGCACACGTACACCAGTACCCGACGATCATGCCTGATTTCTCCAGAGCTCGTTCCTCTACGTATGCTCGTGCGAATATTCAAAGCGTAGATGTAAAAATGAAATTTTTGCACTTTTTTAATTCTCCCGCGTTACGAGGGTAGCTCGGATCTTTGTAATTACGCTCGCACGAAGCTCTCCCATAGATCCATCGATCAACTAACTCTCCGGGTATTCAAATATCCCCTCTATTACTAAAATGGACTCCGGTCTCAACAGCTCGACATCGATTATTTCGCTGAAGCCTCTAAAAGACGATCGAAATCTTCTCCCCCACCTCCATCGCTACCACCACCTCGGCCTCCGTCACCACCACCTCCGCCTCCGCCTCCACCTCCGCCCCGCCCAATAACCTACGGGCTCGTGTCGCCGCATGACCTCGCTCGATCGATTTCGCTCAGTTAAGTCCGCTCGGCACGGAGGTTAATTTTACAATTGAATAAGAATTACATTGGAGGACGTTGTCGTGAGATCGAGAGTAAAGTAATATAAGGGCAAAGATACGCATCGACCGTTGCTGCGAGCGGAGGACGTGACATGATAGAGTATGGCTCGCTGGAATCGCGCGATCGTCGGGAGTGCGGGATGACGAGGAAGAGTACCAACCCCGGGGGTTATTCGGGGGACGATCGGAGCGGCTGGACCATGGCACGTAATCCGTTAGTTCGGTGGTAGGCCAGAAGATGTCGGGGTCGCGCTGGTACCCGGTTGAATTGAAAGCCGCGCCCGCCTCCCGGGTACCCCCACCCCCACGGAGCCAAGGCCCCCACCGCCGAGCGAGAGTCCCCACCGCGAACTCTGTAGGGCTTCCCCACCGCCGACCCGGACCGTCGACCGCTCGACCGCTCGACCGCTCGACTCGGGCGCACCACCTCTCTCTCTCGCTCTCTCTCTCTCTCTCACTCACACTCGCTCAGTCAGTCAGCCTATGCCTATGTGGCCGCTATTCATCCAACCTATGCGCGCCGCACATCTATGCCCCCGCATAGTTTGCGCGACATTTGCTCGCGCCTCTATCTTCTAGCTCTATCTGGATGTGCGAGCCCTGCCGAGCCCTGCCGAGCCCTGCCGAGCCCAGCCGAGCCCTGCCGAGCCCAGCCCGAACAAGAACAACGGCAATTGGCATTAAAAATTTTGCGGCCAGAGGTTTATATTATACGAATACCTGTTGTTCTTCCTCGGATTTCCTCTCCGCGCGGCCACACGCGCGCGCCTCCACGCCCCCCCCCCCCCCCTTCCTCTCCTGGAGCCCCGGAGCCCCGGAACCCCTGAGCCCATTCGCCTCCGCTTTATCAACGTGCGCCTCTCCTTTTTCGGCCTCGGGATTTAATTAATCGGCACCGGCATTCCCATTCCCGCCCCTCGATCTACGGGGCCAAAAAAATAAAAAAAAAAAGAAGAATGAAGAAAGACAACAAAAGAAAGAAAGGTTATCTCCTCCTCTCTAACGTCATTTCTCTCTCTCTCTCTCTCTCTCTAACTGAGTACTCACTCAATTGCGAGTCTCGCACGTTGATAATTCAGAATAACCTTACCAATCGAGCTATTTGCGCCGAATACGCTGATTATCCCAATGCTTTTTAATGGGGAGGAGGTAAGAGCGAGTACGTTGAAGCGCTTCGTAATATCGTAATTCTCTCTCTCTTAATTGTAATCCCACGTGATACGTCATGCGAATGAGAATAATGTCATCGTGCTCGCGTGACCGCGAGACGTAAATTATCTTAAAGGGGGGGACCATTTTGCCCGTAATTCTTCATAATACAGGTATTGTTGTTGTTGTTGTTGTTGTCGAGGGATAGGAGGATAGGAGGAGGCGGCCGAGTAGTAGTGCTGCTGCAACCGAAATGTCTCCGCCATCTGAAATTACTTGAATAAAAAAATTGCCCGTCGCTTTCTTTCTTGCGAATCCGCTATTAATACGCCATTAACATACGTAAGACAGTTTGTCAATCGTGCGCAACAACCACTTTTATTTATTCACTCGTTGTTGTTATATTCGTTTGAGGAGGCAGAGGACACCCGTCAGCATCTTCCATCGCGTATTCGATTGGCCCGAGACCGGATTCGTCGCTTCGTCGCACGAAAGGGCAATTGGGGTTATTACGATTACCATTGTAATTCCTAAACGAAATCTCTATCCTTCCCTTACGGGAATATCTCGATTTTTCTTATTTTCTTATGGCTGGTCCATCGGGAGGAGGGCGTCCCTCGCTACAAGTTTTCGTTACAACATATACATTCGACCACGTACCGCTTTCATTAGTCAACTCTGTCTCTGTCTCTGTCACAATACATTGGCATTGGCAAGCAAAACGTATAATCCCTTATAAATAAACTTGGAGGATTGTTCAGCGACTAGTCGTTATCTTATATAATAATAATTACGGTCTCGCGGCACCCGAGCCGACGCTGCTGCTTTCGATAAATAGACAAATGACGACGTTTAACGCCCCGACGCCGACGCATTCCTATATCATCGCCCGATACTTATATCCCTCCCTCCCTCCCTCCCACCCTGTATCTCTTAATACTTCTTATTTGATAATTACAATGTCAATAAGTTTCGATAAATCAATCGGACGTTCGTTCGAGTGGACTTATAAAACGTCTTCCGTACGGGGTAGGGGGGGGGAAGGAATATTAATAATAATTCCGCTTCTAACGTTCCGCGATAAATAAATAGAAAATTGACGGAAGAAAAGAAGAGAGAAAAGAAAAAAAAACAAAAAAACCTCCGTCGAGGATTATTCGTCAATATTTTAATTAAATTTCCATCTCCTTGATTATTTAGATTCCGGCAGTACGTAGCGATTGGGGTTATTGGGGTTATTGGGGTTGTTGGGGTTGTTGAAATCCTTCGTTGAACTACTACTCGAGCTCTGAATCTTATATTAACAGACGACTCGCGCGACGTTCGCGTTGGCGTTATCGTTCATAATTCCACGGGCGCGTCCATCCATCCGTCCATCCGTCCGTCCATAATTACGTTTGTCACGGACGTTTTTTCGCGCTCGCCGACCCGTCTAACGTACTCTTTCAGATTCCCAGTTTAAAGAAAATTCGCTTGACAATTCATTTTAATTGAGCCATTACTTGGCCACATTTACAAGCCGCGCTTCTCCTGAAAACGTCCATTGTTTAAACAAACGCATATCATTATTTGTCACAAGTCTGACACGGAATAACAATGTCTCACGTGCATAATAATTGATTAAGACATTGAGTAGACTTTTTGCCAAAGGAATGCTGCTCTCCTCTTATAGAAGCCGCTTTTGCTTAATTAAAACTTAAATAATAATTAAATTGTACATTATTAGCCTTCGCTATAAAGCCTTATTATTAATTCAAATGATATTCCCAAACCTCTCGCAAGCGCGTTTATTTATAAAGTATAATGTCATCCGTGTATTGAAAGTATGCAGAAGATTTGTCGATTTGTTGCATAAGTTGCACGATAATTGTTCTCGTGCCGCTAAGCCGTGACATTCATATACATTCGCGTAATTACCTTTTGTTATTGGGCTTATTGGGGTTATTGGGGTTATTGGATCTCGGATTGGCAGCCAAGGGTCTCAATGTCGAACGAACGAACGAACGAACGCGAGCGATACCGCTTTCCTACTTTTATCTCCAAATACACGCTCAATAATGTCCGTGTAATTCACTGACATTACCCCTTTCTTTCATTATTCATCGGGACGCGCGGTTTTTTTAAAAGCAATACGATGGCTACAATAAGAAGAGGGCTACGAGGCCCCCTTTAAACCGACATATCCCATATGCCTCCGATACGCCAAGGAAAGTATAACGAAAGTATAACGCGCGCAAGTGTTTACGAAAGTACGGCAATTGTCTTACTCCTGTTGCCGCAGACGCAATAATCATATTCGATTTGGTCCATTCGACGTAAAAACGAGACCCTTTTCGACATCCGCATTCAATCGTTTGCTCTCGAGATCCTCTTTTTTTTTTTTTTGCGGTATTTTTAAAAATCCATCGGCTTTGGCGTTCGTTTTTTCTTTTTGGTTTATAGACTGCCGAGTCTAGTTCTATCGGGTAAAAGGTAACCGTACGAACCATAAGGAAACTGCCTGCCTTTACCAAATACTTACCAAAATAAATCGTATTTATTTTATACATATAGTTCGAATAGAGGCTTTGCGTTCGCGAGCTGACGTCCGCGGCTTATTTGCGTAACCACGTGGCCGTCCGCGGCTGGCACCGAGAGCACGTCTCGATAATTATTCATACTTTACCAATAGATCGAGAATACTGTCGACGCGTGGTGGGGGAGAGGAGCCGTGTATGGATACAAAAGATATCGGGACGGCAAAAAGTACGGATCCTTTTAAGGTCGTGCCGAATACGGACGGACACTGCTGCGACGTATGTGTGTCCGGGCTCCTACGTTTTCTTTTTTTTCTTTTCTTTTCTTTTTTTTTTTTTTCTTTCTTTTTCTTTCTTTTTCTTTCTTTTTTTTCTTTTTCTTTTTTCTTTATACCACCCCGACCGGATCGGCCTTTATACGTACCGAGCTCGGCTTTATTTACAAGTTCGCGGGTCCGCGGCACTACTACGCAGAACGGGGCAGAACGAGCGGGGGGGCGGGAGGAGGAGGTGGAGGTGGAGGACGTGGGCCGTCGACGTCAGCGAGAGCGTAGAAGAGCGCGCGGGACCGAGATTCAGGTTCCCCGTCGTAAGCCAAAGAAACGGGGAGTAATAAGAAGCCGTACGATTAGAGAGCGGTCATTTCGAGTACCGCTCGACCTCCCAACGAACCCCCCCTCTCCCCATCCTCGATCCATCTACCCCCTACCCTATCTCCGGCCCCTTGCCACCTCCCCTCCCTACCCCAGTCGAGCAACCCAGCGTCCCCGGCGTACGTAAGGCCGTACTACGGTGGTGGCGCGCCTCGGCCTTTCCAGCCGCGGCTCCGATCGGAATTTCTAATAAAGCCGTCGGGTGTGTGTAAAAAAAGGCGTATCGGCGGATACCTTCATGAATCAGGCGTCGAATAAAACGAGCCGACAGTGTGTACGCGCGCCTACGTGCGCCTATCGCTATTACGAGCCCTGCATTATGCGAGCGCGCGCGCGCGCGCGCTTTTTTCCAACTCGGCTCCCCCGAGGACGGCCCCCCCCGTGCCTCCCTCCCTCCCTCCCGTGCCTCCCACTACGTGCCCCCAACCCAACCCTCTACCGCCTCCCTCTACCCCACCCCACCCTACGCGCCGCGGCCTCCTCGGCATTCGCACGATTACGTAAACCCCGTGCAATAAAGAGATCTTCCGCAGATTTCTCACGTTTTTCCCGAGGCCCGAGGCTCGCTCCCTACGCTCCTTTAGCCGACGACGATCCTCTTACGGATTCTTCGTCCCTCCTCCCCCCCATCTTCCCCTACCCCTAGCCCATCGTTTATTGGCAAGCGATGACCGAGCCTCGTCCATCCAACGTCTACCGAATAAAAACATTGTTGCCTGATTCCTTTGTACCTCCTCTGCTGCTCCGTCCATCAAGTGCACATATATACGTATACATATATATATATGCTACGATAGCGGATACGTGTAGAGGACAAGTTGAGGCGCGATCGTCAAGTAGTAAGTAATGAGTAAGCATCGATTGCCGCCTAATTGGATAACGAGACTTTTTCACTGCTCGTAATGTAGTATGTGAACGAGTTGGGCCCGGACGAGGTATCGGACGTCATTAGTTTATGGCCGAGAGGAGCGAGCGAGCGCCGTTGTGTGACAAAATTTCGCATTAACAAGTAGGTAGGGAGAGGGTGGGAGAGGCTGATTGAATTGGATTGGAAGAGCCGAGCGAGGCAATACGTATCCGCGTGCCGCTCACGATGATGGATTGTTTGCAAGGCTGTGGGAAACTCGTATGTCACGCACAATATCGATCCTACACGTAGTATCTCTCTCGTCTCTCTCTCTCTCTCTCACTCACTCACTCAGTCACATCCCTTGCCAATACCGACCAATACGTGGCTTCCATTGGCCTAGACGCGCGCCCCCCTCGAGTTTAAATTATTTTTTCAACCCTCCTCTCGCTCCCGCAATAACCCCCCAATAACCGCCGACGATCTCTTTAATAAACGTATCTCCTTGCTTGCCCTTCATTATACCTTTATCGTCCGGGTAATTACCGTAATGGCCTACGGCGAGTAAATACGTACCCGATAAGCTCGCGGCATTATTATTATTCCATCGATCGACGATCACTTGGGAATATCCATCCACGCGCACGCCTTCTTATACTTACAACGTTATTTCGTTTAAGCGTAAAACAAGTATTTACATCTTTTGCGTAACTACAATTAAAGTATCTCTCGTCCATTCGTCTATTATCAATACAACTTAGCTTTGGAAATTCTTTCGAGACTTTCCTCGCCGATGAATTATCGAATTCTTTAGCTCGGAAGAAAGTTCGTCGCTCGGATAGCTTAGATCGTATTCTTACATCACGTATCGATCTCATTCTACATTCTCCAATTTACATTATTATTATTAAAAAAAAAAAAGAAGACGAAAAGTATCACGAAAGTTTATTTTATATAAATTAATACGCAAGATAAATATGGAAATTAAATATATATATATATATATATTAAGAATGATCTACTGCGCGAATCATGTACGTCTGATCGTAAGAAATAAACGAACCACCTCGTGTTTTAATAATTTATTTTCAGATATTTAGTATAAAATATATTTTCTTATTACAATTTACAGAGCTTTCCTTTTTTCTTTATATATATATATGTATATGTATATGTATATATGTATATATATATATATAGAATAGACTAGTTAATTCAACGGAGTTTATAGTACAAAAGTAATTACGCTATCGTATAATTTCTCATGCTTAAAGGTAATGTCGATCTTCATGTCGCATAAATAATATACGTGTAATTATGTACAAAGGCATTATTATGTTTATACAAATAACTGTACAGTGACTGTATACTTTTCGATATTACATAATACGCGGTCAAACTAAAATTACAAGCCGCAAATAATAAAGAACAATTTTACACGTATTCGGCTCTTTCTCTCTCTTTTTTTTTTTTTTTTTTTTTTTTTAAAAATAATCCACAGAAAATTATGATTAAATTGTCTTTTAAAGCAGAAGAACATAACACAAGTTTCGATAAAAATTCTAAAGAGAATTGTGTGTGTACATATATATATATATATATATAAATGTGTGAGCGCGTACGGGCGTGAACGGGTGTCTAAGGAAGGGAAGGGGTACTTTATTGCAAAATTGAGATCGTATAAAGTTTAACTTTACTATTCATAGGGATTAATTGATTTTTGCCTTATCAATCAATGATTTATAGTAGAAAATATTTACAATACGTAGCGAGGACTCGACTCGTCCGTCCCAAACAGAATCATTAGTCGCATCGCTCTCTCTCTCTCTCTCTCTACCATCATTCTTTCATTCTTTTGTTAGGGAAAAAAAAAGGTGGTGGGGGGGGGGCGCTGATCGTTCTGAATATTGACTCTGCTTGTCAATCTTGTTTATTTTTATTGCGCAAAATAGATCTCGTCAGCCGGGGATGGTCACAGGTATATGAGGAATCGCAGGAAACTCGTAGGGATGAATGACGATCTATGCAGTTCTCAGCGGATTCTCGCTACCTTTTTTTTTTTTCTTTTTTGCCATCGGCTCCTTGGGATCATTAAACGAAGAAGAAGGTTTCCTCTCGGGGCTCCCGCTGACATTAATAATACTACGAGGAATAAAACGAGGAGGAGGCCAACAGAGAAGGGATTTATAATTCCAGACGATAAAAGGTATATATGTTCCAATAACCCCGAATACATGCTCTGGATCTATGACAATACGTCGTCGCTCGCGATATTACTACTTTTACATTATTATCTCATCAGACGACAAACCTTAGCCCGGCCTCCCGTCCTGTATACATATATACATACATATATATATACCTTTCTATGATTTATCCCATACCGTTTGCTCTCCTCTCTCTCTCTCTCTCTCTCTCTCTATTTTTTCTTTGTCTTATGACTTGCCCGCGTATGGAAATGGACACTCGCGGGATTGTCGCGCGCGCACTACCGATTCCTCGAGGCCGCCGTCCCGAGGCCGTCCCGAGGCCGCCCAGAGCCTCTTGATAAATATTCCGTGGCAAAAGGTGACGTTTGAATTAGAAAAAACGAGCGAAATCGGCGATGGCCACGCTAGGCGCGCTCGCCGTCCCCGGCCATCTTCTTTTCGGCGTTAGAAAGTGTGCAGCTGCGCGCCAGTCGCCGGCACCCCCCTCCTCCGCCATCCTCCTGCCACAGCCCCAGCCCGCTCCCCTCCTGTCCACGTTGCCGCCGTATAGCCGCCGTATAGCCGCCGTATAGCCGCCGTATAGCCGCCTCTACCGCTGCTGACACAACCCCTCGAAATTTCTAACCGCCTCGAATGCTGCTCTTTCCCTTCTTCTGGATATACAGAGAGAGACTGAGACTGAGAGAGAGAGAGACTGAGAGAGAGAGAGAGGCTCCTTTTGCGGTGATTCGCGGGAGATTTTACGATATCGATAAACGAATCGGCTCATCTCGATCTCGATTCCATTTTATTCCTAGCCAAGTGAATACACATTTTTACAGGACTTGGCGAGCTTTCTTCGGCCCCGGGGCTAATAAATGAGAGAGCAAACTGAATAATCTAAACCTTCCACGGCCGAGATCGCATCGGAGATTATTCAGAACGAATGATCGATACGAGTCGGTACATTTCCCCTGGACTCTCATCAGCCTGCCACGCAACCTCTACGCGCGTATATATATACATATGTATATGTATATATATATATATATATAATAATAATAATATATAATAATAATATATAATAATAAATAATAATAATGGTGGTGGTGGTGATTGAGGAGCTGCGCGAATGCAGGGGAAGTGGGCAATGAGGAAGGATAGGGATGGAACGGAGAAAAGTTGTTATTGGGAAGCGTGGGCGAAGGGACAAATATTTGAGGCTCGTAAATGACAATTGCGAGGAGATGAGAAGAAAAAAAACCTTTGAACAGCTCATTGTCGAAGTATTTGAGTATTTACTCTCCCGCCCCCCGTAAACGATCCTGACTGCGAGTCGCACGGCTTCAAGGGAAGCCGGAAGGTTCCTTGCTTAAAAAAAAAAAAAAAAAAAAAAAAAAAAAAAGGCGGGGGGCGGTGGGCAGAGGAAGAAGTGAGAGAGAGAGAGAGACGGGAGAAGAAGGAGAGGAAGGTAAAGACGGTCCCGGAGTCCAAGGTCCGAGCGACTGTTGGACCGATTGCTTCGTCGCTTCGGCTCTGCAACCCGAAGGCTCGAGTTTTTAAAGGAAAAAGCCGCTTCCGCGCATCCCGTTTCCTCCGTCAACGTCACCGAGATATCGGGCAGAGAAGTACCGCAGTACCGCACGGACAAAGACGGGGCCCGCTCACGCAAGGGGTCCGCAATTTTTACCGAAAAATCGCGACCTTACGAAACGTGCCGGGTTATTGGGCGGTGGGGGGCGGTGCGGGGTGGAACCGCGGCCGCTAAGGGGGTCGAGGAGGGTTCGAGGAGGGTTCGAGGGGTCGAGAACCCGTGGGACCGAGTAGGAGGGCGAGAGAGAACGCTGCGAGGGGGGAGCAGGGGGCAGCGGGGGTACGGGGGGCAGCGGGGCAGGTAGGGATGGGGGGAGGGGTGTTCGTGTCCAGCGAAAACCCGTGAAGGGCGTGAAGAAAGCGCGGGATGCGCTCTCGGGGCCCGATATACCTGTGTGCGGAGGACGCTCGGACGCTCGTCGGGCCCCCGATCATAAATCACGAATGGCGGCGACGGGGACGACGGGGACGACGGGGACGACGGGCTCCTCCGCTCTCCCATCGAGCCTCAGCTGCTCACGGGATCCTCGGTCTCACGAGCCGCTGCGCTCGGGCCCGAGTCGGCTCTCCGGCCAGTAATCGGCTGCGCTCACGAATCCCTGCTGCTGCTGCTGCTGCTGCTGGAGCTGGGGATGATGCTGGCCGTGTTGTTGTTGTTGTTGCTGCTGGGTGTTGGGGGGATGCTGATGGTAGTTCACGTAGGCCTGCTGCATCTGCTGCTGGAGCTGGCAGTGCTGGGTATTGGGCAGTCCGGTCTGCAGCCCCGCCGGGAGCATCATCGTCGTGCTCGTCGTGGTGATGGTCGTCCGGCTGGCGAGGAGGGGCATCTCGGCCGTGCCCATGCTCCCGGGGGCCTCGTCGGCGCCCGGCTCCGGCGACCTGTAGCCGACCTTGCCGTCCTTCTTCGCCTTCATGCGCCGGTTCTGGAACCAGATCTTGATCTGTCGCTCGGTGAGGCAGAGGGCGTGGGCGATCTCGATGCGGCGCTTGCGGGTCAGGTAACGGTGGTAATGGAACTCCTTCTCGAGCTCGAGGGTCTGGAAGCGGGTGTACGTCTGCCGCGTGCGCTTTTGTCCACCGCTATTGAGCTCCGATCCTGTTGGAAAAGCACAAAGGAATTATTAAGTCCTCCTCGCCTCGGGCCCGCCTCGCTCTCTCACGTGCCGGCACGGGAGGGCCGGCCCCGGTCGGGCGGTACGGGGGGTACGGGGGGTACGGGGGTACACAACAATCAACCGGACCATCCTTACTCACTCCTTCCGCCGAGAGTACCCTCCCACTCACTGGCCATTGTTTTCTTTATCTCCCTACAATGTACACCTCGTACATTGCTTCCGCATCTTCTGCCTCCCTCTCCCCCCTCTCTCCGTCTCTCCGTAGGAAGCTCGGGAGCTTGGGATGGAGCTTGGATTGGAGCGAGTTAATTCATGCGGATGATCTCGCAGGTAAGGTAGGCATGTTAGGTTAGGATGGATAGGTTAGGCAGTAGTTAGCCCTTCTAGCCAATGAGCGGGCACGGAGTCGAGTGACCAAGTACTCGTGTACTCGTGTCGGTATCGCGTATACCGGTAATTCTTGTAACTCCTTGACACGGAGCAAGTGACGGGCATTGCAATCCTTTCCATTGAGGGCTGTATGTGGCTGTAGGCAGGGGGCTCGGGAGGGGATTATTATCCCGTACGATGCGTGGAATGACAGTAGGTGAGAGGAGCCTTTGCCCGTACCCTCGGCTCTTACGGCATTAAAGAGACCCTTACCTAGGTACGGGGGCAGGGGAGGGGGTTATTGGGGTTATTGGGGCCCCGAACCCGCCGAGGCGTAACTAAGCGTGGGTTAATGTAGGCGAGAAGAGATGCCGAGACTATGACTTACCGCCCGCGTAATTGGTCTTCATCCAGGGATAGTCGACCTGTCGCTGGCCCCGCTCGACCTCCCCTCTCACCCCGAACTCCCTGGCACCGCTCTTTCCGAATCCGATGCTGTTGTTGTTGTCGTTGTCTTTGTCGTTGTTGCCGTTGTCGTTGCTGTTGTCGTTGCTGTTGCCGTCGTCGTTGTCGTTGTCGTTGTCGTTGTTGTTGCTGTTGCTGTTGCCGTTGCTGTTGATTTTGCTGTTGTTGCCGGTATCACTGAGGGCGTAGGGGCCATTGTACCCGGGACCGATGGCCTCGAACTTGGCGTCCGGTAGCACTGGGGGCGCGTGTAACGCTAGGTAAGCCGGGCTCTGCGCCTGCGCGCCCGGATAACCTGGATAAGACTGGCCGTAGCCGAGGTTGTCGGGTAGCCGGTCACGCGAGCTCGAGTCCCCGAGGATACCGGCTACGGGGGACGTCCTTTCGGACGAGGTGCTCGGGGTGTACGGTGGTGTCTGGCACTGGGCATAGGCCAACTGCTCCTGGGAAAGCTTCGAGCTCGTCGTCGCTACGCAATTGACGTAACTCTCGACTACGGCCTCCTTGCCGTGTCTGAGAAGCGCCTCCAGCAGACTCGAGTGCTCCTGTTTCGGCTTAAGTCCATAGGGCGGGCTCTGGGATTCGCCGGCTCTCGGTACCGTCTGCTGCTGCTGCTGCTGCTGTAGTTGCAGCTTTTCTTGTAGACGCTGTTGTTGTTGCTGCTGCTGCTGCTGTTGTTGTTGTAACTGCAGCTTCTCTTGTAAGCGTTGTTGCTGCTGCAACTGTTGTTGCTGGAGGTGCTGGTGGTGGTGGTGGTGGTTCTGGTGGTGATGGTTCTGGTGGTGATGGTTCTGGTGCTGCTGTAGCTGCTGGAGCTGCTGTAGCTGCTGAAGCTGCTGTAACTGTTGCTGTTGCTGCTGCTGCTGATGCTGATGCTGCTGCTGCTGCTGATGCTGCTGGAGACGCAGCTCCTGATAGTGATGCTCTTGGTATCCGAGCGGCTGGTAGAGCTCGGCGTAGGGCCAGTAGCCGGTGTCGGCAGTCGCGTAATAGGCCGAGCTCGTCATGGTCGGGGCCCGCGCACCTCAAATCTCAAATCTCGAGAACGCGTAATCATGCATCGATGATACGCGTACGCACTTAGATACTTATATATAATTATAACCTTATATATGTATATCTATATATGTATATATATGTATATGGAGAGTTATCGGGGAGCGGAGTTAGATGGTCGCGTGGTGACCAACTTGGACGTTGGCTACGTTCTGCCAGGCACGCGCTTGCGACAGCCAGGCTCGAGGCCCGCGCAGCTAGACACAATGATGCCAAATGATTTGTGTCCCCGTGACGATTTCTAGCCCCTGGAGCCAGCAGACGGAGGTCCTGCATGAGCTAGAGCGAAAGAGAGAGAGAGAGAGAGAGAGAGAGAGTGCGTAGTATCGAGGGGTTCGCGCGTGCCAATGGGTCCCCGAAAACTTTCACCGGTTTATTGCACTGTCGGAGTAGGCGTCTATGCTCCAAGGGGCAAGAGGGGGGAGCCGAGGGGGTCCAAGAGAAAAAGAGCCTACAATATTGCGTACCCCATGATGCCCTTCCCCCGCCTCTCTCGCACTCTCTCTCTCTCTCAATCTTTCTCTCGCCCTGTCCCACTGTTTCACTCGACAAGCGCCTCCTGTTAAGGTCAGGATCCCGGGCTGGACGCGTGCGCCACGTCTACTCTCTCCCGATGTAGTCGTCGTCGCCGTCGTCATCGTCCTCGTTGTTGTTGTCGTCGGCATCGTCCCTCTCTCTCTCTCTCTCTCTCCGTTTCTTTCTCTTTTGGCTTTTTGTGTGCCGACAGCAGGGTCGCGCAAGACCCCGGCCCCACCTCCTCGCACACCCCTCCCTCTCTCTCTCTCTCTCTCTCGGCCGTATCAGCTGCAGGGATCGCCAGTAGCCACCCCCGACGCACGCGATACGTACCCCCTCCCACCACGTGAGCTATTGACACAGGACCCATATTGAATTCACGCTTGGCTATACGTATACGCGTATCGCGTACGTACAATGAGCCGACGGGGGCAAGACCATGTGTTCATATGCCAGCGCCACTACTTTTTCCGCCTCTCTCTCTCTCTCTCTCTCTCTCTCGCTCTCTATCTCTGAATACGTATGTGCGTGCGTATATGCTAGTAGACTCGCAAGGGCTGGGCCTTCGAGAAAGAAAGATAGATTGATAAAGAGGGTCGGCGAGAGAAGGGCTGACATTGGCATTACCTTCTCGGCTCGGCGATTGTGTGAAATTTTTTTCCCTCCTACCGAGGGAACCTCGTCTCCCGTTCTCTCTTTTTAGTAGCGATTTATACCCTCGTAGTCGGGGGTTGCAGCCAGCCTTGCAGTAAATCGTCCTCGGCCGAATATAATTAGGTTATTCAGCTTCCTAATAGAATGCTCATACTACAAATCCACTTCTAATGCCGTCCTCCACCTCCTCCTCCTCCTCCTCCTCCTCCTCCTTCTCTCCTCCACCCCCCAATAACCCCCAATAACCCCCAATAACCCCTCACCCTACGGCTACGACACTCATTAATTCACGGGTTTTCCATTACTTTTATTGCAGGTCTAATTGCCCTTCGCTCCCCCCCCCAGCCCCAGCCCCGGCCCAATAATCTCCTTGACACCTCTTACGGCAGAGAGATCATATTCGATGTAAGGACGAGCGGACCTTCGAGCGGTCGATATCAATCTCGAGACCGCAATCGTCGTTATCCCCGCCGAAATTGAAAACGGCATTCCTGCGTGAGAGCGGGGTTATTGGGGTCGGGATCGGGTTATTGGGGTTATCGAGGGTGCGAGGTGGTAAATCCGTGTAATCAAAATTCAACAAGAGACTCTAATCTCTCTCTCTCTCTCTCTCTCTCTCTCACTCTTTCACTCACTCACTTACACAGATTTTAACGACAATGAATGAGATTCATTAGGACTTGAGGGCCGGGGCGGGAGTGAGGCTGCGTTTTTATTAAGCCTCGTTTGAATTTGACGCGTCCTCGCGACACAATGAGGCCGCAGCACGAGCCCCGTAAAACATCGGAGCTTAATACGCCGAGGGTTGGTAATAAATAAAGCCCGCAGGACACGGAGGGGGTGAAGATCGCTTATCCACTAAATGCGAATAAGCCAATAATTATCTGAGCGTCGAAATGGACTGCTCGCTACTCTCTCTCTCTCTATCTCTCTCTCCCACCCTCTATACCGGCCTCTATACCGGCGACCCCGAAGCCGAGGACCACGGCAGCCCTGAATCTCTCGCCGCTACTCCTCCCCCCTCTGTCCGAAGCTACCCGCCGCTTCTATGACCGTACGAGCCAACTCTGCTGGCGCGCGATTATTATTAATTATATCGGCGAGTAGCAGCAGCAGAAGCAGCAGCCACAGCCACAGCAGCCACGAAGACTGTATCTTTTCTTCAGAGGGCAGAGGCTCGTGCGACCATCCGGGACCCCGACATCGAGCACGAGCTGCCGCTACGACTGCACAATCATCAATCACCGGCCACTTTTCCTCCTACTTATTTTTCTTCCTTTATCCTCGCTGCCCGAGCCCGAGCGCTCCTCGCCCATTTGCACTTTGTCCGCGGCTAAGTCTCGGGGCTTCCTTTCTCTCGGATGCCCATCCGAGCGTTATTATTCGACGAGCCGACCGCGATCTTCTCCGATACGGCCCGAGACAAGGGATGACCCGCGTAGCTCGCGAGGCCAGCGGATCCAGACTCCCACCCACACCCTCCGCCCTGCCCCCAATAACCTCCCTCCTACGGCTATCACGATCCTACGCTCCTGCCCCCGACGCTGCTGACCCTGGCCCCACGACGCTCCTCGTCGTCCTTTTCCATTATTTCCTCGTGAGCGTTAAACGATCGAGTCGCATTCGGAGATCGTTATCCCCCGTAGTAGCCCTGCCCTCCAAAAGTCGAATTAATGAAAATAGACGCGACAGGGAAGGGGAAGGGGAAGGGGAAGGGAGCCTCGGTAGCCCAGAGTACGCTCGCACGACCTATGCACGCCTCTGTGTGTGAAACGGGCCAGGGGCATAGAGCGCGCGAGGCTCTGGAGGGTGAGAGGGGGAGGGTGATAGGCACACATAGGCTTGATTAATCGACATCGATAGGGTCGCAGCGCTCCGCCCGAAGAAAGAGACCTCACCGACAAGACTACGTTATTATTCCCCTTGCCCCCCGGCAACCCCCCACCTCCAAACCCCAACCCCCGACAACCCCCAATAATCCCCGAACCATCGCCGGCCTCGACCTCTGCATTCCGTCTGTCCACCTTATCCGCCATCCCCTTTCGTCCCTTTTATACGTCCCCTCGCGTCCCCGCGTACCCCCGCCGCCGTATCGTCCGCGACCCGAGCTTTACTATGATAGTTTCACGAGAAACGTCTCCGCTCCCGTGGATGATTAATCGAGCTCCGTCTGCGGCTTCGGGGATTTTTCAGAAATCGAACGAGCCTCGCGATCCCAGAAATCTCCGCGTCGTCTCGGTGTCCGACTTAACCGACCGACTGGGCATTATCAGGTGCGGGGGGGGGGAAACGTTAGTTAACGAAGCTTTTTTGCAGTTTTATCGTCGTGTCGCTGGGGGCGCGCGACACTCCCCCCGACGTACCTCTTCCCCTCCCTCGCCCCCTCCTCCCCACGACCCGAGACCGGCCCGGGGCCTCTACCCGGGCCCGGGGTACGGTCCCCTTGCCCGGGCATTTACGACGCCGACCGGACAAAAATACAACCGGAGCTTAACCGTTTCCCGGTGCGCGGCTGTGTCTCGTTAAGCCGGCGTCTCTCTCTCTCCCACCCTCTCTCCTCTCTCTCTCTGTATCTCTGTCTCTCTGTCTGTTTGTCTGTTTGTCTTGTCTGTCGGTATGTTGAGCCACGTCGGCAGGTCGGGGCTTTTAATTTTACGACTCCGCCTGGGAAATGCCGGGGAGGGCACGCGCGCCACGCGCCCCGCACGGCCGCGAGCTCGGCGCACTCGGTGTTACCTGGGCCTGGCCGAGTGTCCAAACACAATCATGGGAGGGAATATTGTCGTCGCAGGGCCCCTTGTCGCACGGACGGTCCAGGTACGGGGCCGGAAGCGCGCCGGCACGTCACCTACGGTGCGCCGTAAAACTTTCTCTCCTGCGGAGGGCCGCCAGAGGTGACGCGCCGGACCTCACTCCGTTGCGTGCGGGGGTTATTCGGGGTGGTTGGCGGGGAGGGGGAGGGGGTTGGGAGGGGGAGGGGAGCCGTCGCCGCGCTCGGCACTCGACAGTTTGCCGAGTTGTCGAGTACCGCGAGCCCCCGTATCCCCGTCACGCCCTCCCACCGTCACCCTCACCCCTCACCCTCCCCCCTCACCCCTCACCGCTCGCTCGCTCGCTCCCGGTGAGCGTAAGCCGACTTATTTATCCATGACGGAGTTTACGTTTTTACAGATGCCGCTCCCTTATTTTCTTTTTGGTTCTGGCTCATGGCTCAGCACTCCCGGCTGGCAAATAGAGAGACACGCGCGCGCTCGGTGCCGGACACGTCACGTCGCCCCTCACCGCTGACGTTTACGTTTAGAAAGTTTTTCCGAGCCCCGCGGGCGGGCGGGCGGCCAGCGACTCCTCCCTGGAGGAAGCCTCCAGTCCACCTCGTCTGTTTGTCTGGGACTGATGAGGCCCGTGGCGATTTCGCCTACAACAACTTGGCCACTTAGCGGCCGGCTTTACAACGATCCCTGCCCCTCGCCCTCCGGCGAAGCCGTTTCTACCTCCACCACCACCACCACCACCACCACTACTAGTACTCCTACTACTCCTACTACTACTTCTTCTTCTTCTTCTGCTTTTTTGTTTGTTGTTTTCGACAACACCGCCACCTCCACCGCCACCTCCACCGCCACCTCCACACCCCCCCCGGCCTCGGACAGCCAGTGCAGCGGCGAGTGGTCCGGTGCAATTACCGGATAAATAATTTGGGGAGGGACGGGCGATCGGTACGTCCCCGAGGTCGCATTCTATCGGTTTATCCGCAAGTGCGGTGCGAGCAGCTGTCCATCGGGGGGGGGGGGGGGGGAGGCACTGATTATTCCGGACAATCGGCGTAATAAATATCGAGGGTCTGTCGACGATTCCGGCCTGCGGAGTGTAAAAAGAATGGAATGATTGGTTCTAACGAAGGCCGGGGAAGCGTAGGAAGCAAGACGACGACGACGACGAGGCAGAAAAAGTAGAAGAAGTAGTAGTAGTAGTAGTAGTAGTAGTAGTAGTAGTAGTAGTAGCAGAAGAGAAGCGTTCGGGTGGGGATGGGAGGGAGTGGGAGTCGGTTGGGGGTGGCGCGAAATCAAGGCTGGAGTAATTTATACTTTCATGTGGGGAGGGGGGGGTAGGCGTCGAAACGCCGATCTCCCCCTTATGGGCGAATCGGGATGGCCCGGTCCCTCGCTATCGCCCGTGAAAATTTCTCAATTTATACAATAAGAAGCGAGAGAGTGTATGGGAGAAGGAGGGTTTAGAGAAGGTTAGGGACGGGACGGGACGGGACGGGACGGGACGGGACGGGATGGGACGGGCAGAGAAGCAGAGCGACATATGCGGGCCCAGCCACTGCGAAACAGGGTCGGTCTAAGAGAATGAGAGAGGAGGGGGGGTGTGGGGAGCCGAGGAGAGAAGTAAGTAGCGGGCGCCCGGGACAAAGGGAGGCGGCATTTCCAGCCATTTGGTTAGAAATTGGGAATATCGTTGAATATCGGTGAATATCGGTGAATATCGGTGAATATCGGTGAACATCGGGGAACATCGGGGAGACAGACGGCCCTCGATTATTCTGCCCCTTTTATCCCATTACTCCACGGATTGATTTATATTTTGTTTGCAGTGTGCGGCCTCGGGCCTCGTCGGCTAATGCTCCCGATGATTAGCGGACGCGGAGGAGCCGCATCGCCCTTTATTTCAGCCAACGTCCGCCAACCTCCGATCCCGATACGACGAGCAGCCGCGGCTACGGGGCAGAGTCGGCATGTCCTAGTCGAGGAAGGAAACCCCCCGCCCCCCCATCGCGGTACTTCGCTACGAGCCCGTATTTTTACATGCTGCTCCCTATCCACCCATACTCCACCCATCCCTCCACCCCTCCACCTCTCCCCCTCTCCCACCGTCTGGCACTCTGCCGTAGGTACGGACGCGCGTGGACTTGCGTTCTATGGCGGATCTGTGTCAGGTTGGGGGAGGGGAGGGGAGGGGAAAAGCCTATCGCAGAGTATGGAGGAAAGGATGAGCGTGAAGGAGGCCAAGGCCTGGACAATGTCGCGCTTCTCCTAGTCCCGTTAATGGGTTCGTCGGTAGGACGGGGCGGGCGTTCCGGGGCGGGGCGCAAAAAGTGCTGAGCAACGTTTCGGAGGCCGTTCGATGCCTCGAGTACGTCTCTCTCTCACAGTCTCTCTCAGTCTCACACTCAGCAGCAGCACCGGTCTCGGTATATAGCGAGGCTTTTCTTGTGGAAGTAAGAGCGGCTCTCCTCGGTCTTCGGCGAATCGCGCCCTGACCGATCAATTAATCGTAGCGATGGCCGGTGGGCCGCCGCCGCCGCCGCCGCCGCCGCCGCGCGAAAAACTCGCCTACCCGAGCCACGACAAATTCATTTAACCTTTTTACGGTAGCGGCCCACCTCTCCGAAGGTCCCCTCCCACCCCCCCCTCCATGTCCTCCCCACACCGCCATCACCGCCGCCCCGATAAATAATCACCGCTACAAGTGTTTGCCTACTTGCTTGCTGCCGCTCCTCTCCACCACCTCCTCCACCACCTTCTCCACCCCCTCCGCTACCTCTCTCTCCCCACCCCACACCACCCCACCCAACCCCGCTCCACTTATTACCGCGCGTTTCCTTCGTCGTCGGCTGATTTATACGGAAGATCGCGACTCTCGCCATCCCCTCCACCCCCTCCCCTACCCACCGACCGACCGACATCGTGCGCATCGGACGGCTCACTCGCCATGAGTGGAGAAGAAGCGAGGCTCGCCTGGATGGGTACGGGGCCGAGACCCCACCGCGGGGCCCCGAGTATCGTCCCATTCGTACTCGGCAACGTTCGTCCCGCAGGCCCCGATCATCGCGCACCGCTGGCTCTGAAAAGCAAAAACATTATTGCCCACCGACTGATTTATGCGGCTCGCGTATAAATTACCGTCTCGACCCACCCACCCACCACTTGTAAATATTTCCCTTTTCCGCGTAAACTCGCTCATATAGATGCATATATATATATATATATATATACACAGTAGATGCATGTATATGCATGCACACAACGCACACAACGCACACAACGCACAGGGACCAGTGGTGACAGCTACGCCTTGGGAATAGGAGTTTGCAAAATAAAGGATTATCCTTCATTAGCGCTCAGGTAGATTCCCGTGACGCCTTGGGTCCGATGTTAGGTCCGCGCTCAGTAGGCCGACGATGATCGTGTCCCAGGAGAGCGGCTCCGAGAGCCGTACAGTCTATGTGGGATTGGGACCGTAACGTCAATATTGACGAGATCCAGTCAGCGATACTCGTAAATATACGAGATTTAACAAGTGTTACATCTTACCCCCGTCCCTACCTGCCGCCGCTTTAAAGAGCTCCGACCCATTTCTAGCTCCCCCCCCTACTCCAACTCCAACTCCTACCACCACTCCCCCAATAACGACTACGGGGATACCAATGATTGCCAATCGGGTACTCGACGACGATCCCTTTAATTACAACGGCCAAAGGACAGAGCGGTTATTGGGGTTATTGGGGTAATAGAGGTCGGATAAATAATAAATCGGATCCGGAGGTTTTTTTTAAAGCGACGCGATTAATGAATCGCCGGGGTCGGTCAAAAATCTTTTGCGGCTCCTTGGATCGGCTTGGATGGGACGGCGGATACGTATTGTTTGAAGGAGCGGAGGAGGACAATAGCCGCGGCTGCTTGCCGATGGTTAATATTGGTGAAGAAAAATCCGAGGCGCTCGCGGCCTGCCTCCTCCCTCCCGGCCCCCCTAACCGTACCACCCGTAAACGTGGCCATGATAGATCGACAGAGCGCCGCGGGCTATGATTAATGATCGAAGCGCGCGGACAGGATCCCAAGTTCCGTTTTCCGTCTCTACCCCTCTCCCGCTCATCCCTCTTCTTCTTCTCCTTCTTCTCCTTCTTCTTCTCCTTCTTTCCGACGCTCCTTACGGCTCTTCCTACCTCCCGCCCACCCCCCGCTGATATACCGTGGCTCCTATCCCTCGGGCGGGTTGTGCCCAAAAAGCCGACGGACCAACCGCTCCTTCCTGCACCCTGCGCCCAACAACAACAACAACGACAACAACTACAACTACAACAACAACTAAGACAACAATAATTAGTAATATGATTGTTGTTGTTATTATTATTTTGTTATTAAGTCGGCGGAGATGATGTGGGACGATACGGGGATTGAGATTTTATTTAAAAACACGCGCCGCTTTCGTCGTTATATTACACGATGTTATAAAAACAGGGGGTCGGAAGGGGGGTCGGGGGGAAAGTAGACGGAAAAGAAAGAGGAGAGAGAAGAGGTAGAATAATTAGTTATTATTTTTTGCATTTTCCTAATAACGCCGTGGATTGATTATTTTAGTTAATTACGCGGGGTAGACGTTCGGTTGGGATTATGCAGCGGCTGAGGGGGAAGGGTAATTATTGGTTATATTATAATGATGTTATTATATCTAATTAGGCCTTATAAATAGGATTTATTAAAATTCGCTAGAATTTCCAGTCGATTTCGCCGGAGATTCGGAGATTAGGATGAAAAACTCGATATCTCCGGTTCTTATTCTTTTTAGCTTGATTATAGAGTATGATGATGATGATGATGATGATGACGATTCAAGGTCGGCTAGCTCATGCGGACCCGGGAGAGAGAGAGAGACGGAGAGAGACAAAGCACTTGTCGAGGCGAGTAGAAGGACCTTTACATTAAATTACTGCGTAATTTTCATCTCATTCTTCCACGGCAGAGATAAATTAATGGGGCGGTTGGGGGAGGGAGTGAGGGTGAGGGTGAGGGAGGCTCGGGTCGAGGGGCTGAATTTGATTCGCTTTAATTAATCGGTTTAAATAATTTCCCGGCATTATTGGCAACTGCTTATTGGCTCACTATCGGTCGTGAGCAGCGTCACGGGAAACCTAAACCAGAAGCTGTTGCGGGGTGGAGCGCCCCTACCCCCTCCACCGCCCAGCGCCTTTTAAGAATGCAAAGGGGAAGGTTGAGCGTATATGTCATTGGGAAGAGCGAAGGCTGCGAAATACCGGAGCTCTAACCGAAATGCCCCGCTCCTTTCGACGTACCTAAGTTAATGAGACTTTTGCGTGTATCGGAAACTAGAAAGCGGTAGCGGCGGTCGGGGTGGCGGTGGCGTCCCCTCCCCGCCCCCCCTCTGCCCCATCATGGACGCGGACTCTCGCGCCAGAGGAAAACAAGGGAACCACCAGTCAGTCAGTCGAGAGTCAGTCAGTCGAGAGTCAGTCAGTCGAGTCAGTCAGTCGGGCCACCCTTCCTTACTCCTTGGTCGACTCGCTCCCCCCACCCCAATAACCCCCACCAGCTAACACCACCACTCCCAATTTTCGCACGCACTCCTTTTTCGCTTTAATTTTGTTTGTATTTTCGGCCTCGCGCATTCTGCACGGCCGCCGATTTTACTACCCCCCACCTCCCACCTCCCACCGCCTCGGCTACGCAAAATTAATAATTTTCATTTTGACTCATTGCTCCGGCTCGCCAATCAACGATCCGATGTCCTACGCGTCGTCTCCCGGCCCTACTCCCAATAACCCTTGCTCGGGCCCCTCTCTACCGAGCAGTGGCAGCGTCGCCCTCCTCCTCCCCCCCCCACCCCTCGTCCACCTAATGCATGCGGAGGTATTGCGCGACCCCGCAGAAGGAAGCGGCCGGGGATGAAAATGCTCGGTGTCACGTGTCGCCGAGGTCGGCGAAACTGCGTAACCTCAGCGACGCGTGTGATCGGGGCTAACAATGGCCGCAGATGATGGTAATAATCGGCTTCGACATTCACCTTCCTCCTCCTCCTCCTCTTCTTCTTCTTCTTTTTAGTCCGAGCAGGTATATATATATATATATATCCGTGCCGGGTCGCGTGGTCGCGGGGGAGTAGGGCGGGGGAGTATCAGGGGGGTGGTTGCGCGTAGCATGGATAGGATACGTCGGGGACAGGCCTCGTGAACCGATTAATGGGCGCGGAGCCGTTCGAGAGCGTAGCCGAAAACTTTATTTTATTTCCTCCCTTTAAGACAAGTATTGCGATTTTTCATCGGGAGCGCGCCCCCCCCCCCCGCTCCATCAATTCCAATTGTTACTCGACGTACACCCACTTCGCGGACCTTGGCTGGGTCCTCGTGACCCGCACCCGCACCCGCACCCGCACCGCTATTACAACGCATTATTAATAATTATAATAATAGCAACAACAACAACAACAACAACGACAAATAATAGTAGTAATAATAAATAATCGAGTCATTGGCAAGAGCTCGGAATCCAACGATTGTAGAGGCGAGAGAGGAATCTCTGCGGGAATTCCACGCATTTTATTCATCATCTCCTTGACAATTTTGAATATTTATCCCCTCCCCCCCCCACCGCCTAAATCGTCAGGTTAGCCGAAACGTCGGATTCCCTCCGAGACTCCGATATTACTAATTATTTCACAATCCCCTCACTCCTCTATTCAATTATCAGCGAACGCGATGCATTTTACCAGATTTTTTTCTTTTCTTTTCTTTCTCTTATTTTCTCTTATTTTCTCTTATTTATTTTCTTTTTAGCTGGTCTTTTGCTGCCTCGTATTAAGATAAGGAGGCGGCGTGGAAATCAACTAACATTGTTTGCTTCATTAGTCAACATCGAGATTTTTTTTGTCTAGAGCCGAGTCGCGCGATAACCGTATCAGAAGGAGGAGGGGAGGCTTTCTCTAGTTTAAATGAATAAGCGCTTGATCGTTGAGTAAACACGGGCTCAGTCGTCGGGCCCCGAGCGGAAGCTGACCGACCAATGCTAAACAACAACCGCATCTTCTTCTTCTTCTTCTTCTTCTTCTGCTTCTTCGCTCTGAATGACGGCAAGTTTTTTTTTTTTTATGTTTTTTTTTTATGTTTTTTTCAATCCGAACGATACTTCCTCTGACGTCGTTCGTCGTAACTTTGTAAAAAACAACAACAACGACAACGACGGCGACAGCAGTTGAAACTAGTATCTTTCTTTGTTACCGGCTCCCCCCCCCCCCCCTCTCACTGCGTGCGTACATTTTTCCCTCCTTCGTGTTTTCTTAAACGATAATAAGCATGAAATGTTTTTAAATAAATCATCAGCTGCTAATATTTACTGATTATTACATACGTGCGCGCACTTACATATATATATATATAAGTATAATTTCATGACGTAGTCTCGTTAAAAATAACAAAATAATTTTTAAAGATTAATACGTCTGCGTGAGATTTTATTTTATTTGCTTATCAATTTCTCCCTCTCTCTCTCTCTCTCTCTCTCTCTCGTGATCTCTGTCCCACGGTAGTAATACGTGTTTTATTACTCATTACAGTTTAGCTGGGAGATACAGGAGAGAGAGGAAGGTAGAGGCATTCGGTTATTATTTATCTTATTTAAATCTCGTAGTTCGGCGGCCTTTGCGGCGTCCGAGTACGTGTGTAATAAATCGCGTCGGCGCTCGTCACGTAACCGATCTACGTGCCGCATTACAATGCTCGCCTACGGAGAGCAGACCGTCGGACATACATTAAATCGGACATTAAAAGGAGTGAGAAAGTCATCAATCATATTTATTACTTTCGTGAACGTCCGCGCCGTAAGGTAAGGGGTTATTGGGGGGTGGGGAGGGGGAGGCTGAGGAGGGATTTATCTCGCGCGACTGAATCACTTGCAGCTATAATCGGCCCCGTATTTATAATATCCATTTGCCTTTTTGGCCTCTGCCATTTTCTTTTGCGCGGGGGGCAGGGGATTAAGGGACTCGACCGAAGGGGCCCAAGCCGCTCAATCGATAATTGCATTGGGTCGGTAGGAGGTTATTGGGCGAGGGGGGCGGGCGGAGGGACAGCCGCTCACACGCTCGAAGGATCCTCGAATAACTTGGAATTATCGTCAGCCTATCGATAACGTTGATGGGCGGGGAGGGAGGAGAGGGAAGGGAGGGACAGTCGGCGTCCATTGTCGCGATTAAGAATTGGGGAAACGAAGGTCATCGATGTAAAAGGAGGAAAAAAAAAACAAGGACTGGGCTTTTTTTTTAATAAAGTTCCGCATGTATTAATCGTCGATCACCGAGCGAGCGGCCATTGATTATTCATATATTTATTTATGTATACGATGTAAGTAATAGCGGCGAAGCGATTATTATGCAGCCGCCGCTGTAGCCGAGCGGATGCAGTGCGGCGCGCGCCTGCAGGCCTCCGAGACGTAGTGAACCCGGACAGATGGGATTCACTAAAAACTCGACGGCAACCTTAATGGTATTAGCGCCCGTTCGAAATTCCAACGAAATATCCATCAGCGAGACAGAGAGAGAGACAGAGAGAGAGAGACAGAGAGACAGAGAGAGAGAGAGAGCGGCCGAGTGAGACGGGGGGGGGGGGGCCCATTCGATCGAGGGCGAGGAGAGGGTAGACGGCGCAGTAAGGTACGGAGACGGGCAAAGACACGTCGAAATAGAAACGGAATCGGGACTGTTGGGCCTCCCGCGGGACTACTCGTCTCGTCGGTCGAGTCCTTACGGGACCGACGGGGGTTACGTGGCCGAGGAAAGACGCGCGCCTAGCCATCGGACGGCGATTTCCGCGCTACGTACGTCGATCGTTCGCGACTCGATGGGCACGAGGCCGGGAGGGGCGAGGGAGGGGGACAACGAAGAAAAAAAAAAAAAGGCTGGACAAGTGACCGTCGGAGGGACCGACGTCGGGCTCCTCCATTAATTAATTACCCGAGCCTAGAGCGGCGCGCTCGCGCGCCCTCTTTGTTTTCCTTCCAACCCCTCCACCCCCGCACCCGTCCCACAGCCGTCGATCTTGCGAGCAAAAATGCCACTCCCCCCCCACCCCTGCCCGAGCCCGCCGAGATAAACTCAATACGAGCGCCTTCTTTTTATCAATTAGTCTCCTGACAGTTCATTAGACCGGCTCTACGTCGTCGGCCCCCCCCCTTACCGCCGCGTGGGCGTTTAATAAATAATGAGGTTATAAAAGGGATGGTTCGGAGAAGGGCATTAGCATCCGGATGATCGGTAGATGTTATCTGAGCCCGCAAAAACCCCGACGATCCGCTGATTGATTAACGGCTTTGCTTTTCAATGAAAAAAAACCCAACTAATTTAGGCCTTATTATGTTGTTAAGATTATTCGGCCCGTAAACGATGCCACACAAAGCCTCCTCCACCCCCTCCCGCCCCGACGGTCCCATATCTCTCCCCTCGCCACATTTCTCTCTCTCTCTCTCTCTTTCTCTCTCGTGCTCTCTCTCCCTCGTGCTCTCTCTCGATACCCCTCCCCCGCCCAACGCGGCGCCCGCGCGTCCCTCCGCTCCCTCCCCCCCTTCGCCATGATAACTCACTCCCGGGCGCTCGGAAACTCATTCGTTATCGTCCTCGGCCTATATTGGCAATATTTACTTGCCAAATTGGCAAGCGAACGGGCGCTCCTCACCCCCACCACCGCATCACATCACCGCTCCGTCCTCAGCCGAATTCCTTGCGCTTCCTTGACAAACGTACTCGCAACCAGCACCAACGAACAATAACCTACAACGCCGATATTAACGTCTCTAGATCCTCGGCTGCGAGCCGCGCGAGCCAATCCTCCTTCGAAGCCATATTCCGCGATCAATCGATCAATCGATCGATCGGCCTTCGATTTTTTTCATCATCATCAATAATAATAATAATAATAATAATAATAATACATTATTGTTTATAACGAGCCCGGCGACTCTCCTCCACCTCTAATTACTCTGGCCACTCTCTCTCTACCAGTCTCTCTCACACCCCCCACCCCAATAACCCCAATAACCCCAATAACCTCGTATAAGCAGATATCTTCCTCTAATTGTGGATTAGAGCCGGTTAAAACGTATGGTAATATTTATTAAGTAATTATCGGTGATGGCAAGGATTGCGAGTCGCGACCGACAACTACCAATTTTTTTTTTCTACGGAATATTTTACTCTTTTTTTTTTTTTTTTTTTATTACGAAGCGCGAACACGATCGCAAAATAAAAATAAGTCGAAAGCCGCTCGTACAGCTATACGATAAATAACGTCGTGGGCCCTCTCTCCCCCCAACCCCCCCCCCCAATAACCCACTGCCGCATCCCGCCGACACTTTTTACAATGGAAACTAGCAGCTCGATAATTACCGACTGACGGACACATTCTCGAGTCGGCTTGGAGCGAAAGCCAAAAAAAAGAGAGAGAGAGAGAGAGAGAGAGAGAGAGAGAATATATCGTTGGTAACGATCGGAACGGCATAAATTCATAGGAGAATGTCCCGGGGCAATAAAACCACGTGTTAGAAAATTTTAATTTATTTATTGCATGGAGATTAGATTCGTGATCAATGGCCATTAATCATAGGCCGATTTATCGTTTAAGGATCCTTCCCCCCCACCCCATCCCTCACCCCTCGCCTCGGTAGTAAAGTAGTAAAGTAGTAAAGTAGTCTTAAAGTACTCTACTCTCTTCGAGTTTTGCATTCACCTTAAGTGGAATGGGCTTAGGATTCGTTAAGGTGTGTTGACGCGAGTCGCGAACTGATTTATTGTCATTAAGACGATAAGGTTATTTGTTTGTTTGTTTGTTTGTTTGTTTTCCCTTTTTTTTTTTTTTTTTATTGTGTCGATATTTGTATAAATAAGGTGTGAGAACAAGATTAGGCGGCCGATCTCCGATCAGTGATCGATACGGGAAAGGCCCCTTGTCTATTCGATGAATCCGGGGCTCGTTGGGCCCGCAGTTGGGTCCGTAGTCGGGCCCGTAGCTCGATGGAAATCGGAAAAGCCCTGGGAGTCAGTGAGAAAGGGTTAAGCTCCCGGGACCTCGTCGGTTGGTTGGTTTGTTCTTCTTCTTTTTTTTTTTTTTTTTTTTGTTGTTGCTGTTGTTGTTTTTTTCTTTCATACTCGAGTATCTTTGGCCTCGAAAAACTGCTCGGCCGAATCGTCGGCCGGCATCTGGCTCGAGTGTAAAAAAGCGCGGCGGAGAGAGGGGGGTGGGGGGTGGGGCGAGGAGAGGAGAGGAGTGAGCGGCACACGGGATATTAAGCTAATTGCTGGAGCTACAACTTTATTAGCATCGAAGGCTGCATAATCGCGGCCGTGGGTACACGCGTCCGTCGCCTACACATTCTACCCGAGCTCCGCTCACACGTGCAGAGAGAGAGAGAGAGAGAGAGAGAGAGAGAGAGAGACACGCTGGAACGCGCCCGGGCTTTCGTACAAGTGAGCGATTAGCCGCGGAGATATTGTACGTCGCGGCGGCTCCACCACGAGAAAATATCGTGGTCCCGACGAGGGCCCGAGGTGGCTTCGGGGGGACCGACTCGATTATTTAAATCGGCCGAGTCCTTATCGGGGCTGGGGATTTTTTCTTTTTAATTTCCTCGCCTCGGCCGAGCCCATGCCAATTCCGTTTCTCCCCGAGTAGAGTAGACGAGCTTCACGTATAGTTGAACCGGCTAAGTAATGGACATTCTCAAAACACCTGCTTAATTACCGCGGTTTCCATGCACCAAGCCTACGGAACCAAGGAGGGCGAGATGAGGAGGAGGAGGAGGAGGTGGAGGAAACTTTGTAGGTCGCGAAATTTTACGGTCATAAGCGTTAAATGCGAGCGCGCGCGCGCGCGCGGGCCCCCTTCTCTTCTCTTCTCTTCTCCTCTCCTCTCCTTTCGTTCTTCATCGCGACTCGCGCACCGTGTATTTAGCATAATATGTACGAGCCGAGCTCGTTAAAGTCCTCCCGGCGGCGACAATTTCGCATTACCGGTCGGTCGGAGGATTATCGGGGACGGGCAGTAGTCCCCCGATCACGAGGCCGATTTTCGCCGCCGATATCCATCCGTTGCGGAGGGACGCAGAGGACGTTCCCAACGGACGGACGGCAAGAACCTGGAACAGCGTCGTCGGGATTTAAATGAGCCGCGTCTCCAGCTTGGGATGGGGCCGGGGGCTGTGTGTGTTTGTGTACGTGTGTGTGTGTGAGAGTAAGAGAGAGAGAGGGAGAGGGAGTGGGGGGGTGGCCCTGCACGCGCCGTTTGAAGCCCTCGGCTTTCGGGTCCCCCCTCCCCCCGCCCCATTATTTGTCGCTTCCGCTTGCCGCCGACTATTTTCAACCTATCCTACCTCCCCCCACCCCCACCCCACACACACACACACACCCCCGCTCGGGCGCAAACTCGCGACTCCATCGCGTTACGGAGGCGCTGCTGGATTTTCAATGCCGACAAGTACGGCCTCGGCGCTGATTTGTTCGCGGGTTCGAGGAGGGTGGGGGGGGGCGAGAGGGTTGGTAGCGCGAGCCGACGCCTATTTGCGAGAGCGAGCCGAGGCGTTCGTTCGTTCGGGGTTATTAATACGCCCGTGCGCCGCTGACAAATTTTCGCGATATTTTTACGGCTTAGGGCTGAGCTAGTAAAAGGCCAACAAGCGAGCGGAACTCTCGAGCACGGGTTTTTTTATAAGCGCTATACCGCCGCAACGTACGACCCCCCACCTACCCTCCCACCACCCCACCCCCGACCACCGCTAACTTGTATCACACGCGCGCATGAGGATGTTCCGCTCCCCCCGAGCCCCTCTAAATTTTTAGAGAATAATACAACGGCCCTGATCGCATCGCTCCGACCGCCCCCACCCCCCCGCCCCCGCCGCCGCGTCTCTTCCGACGGTGGTGACTCTTCTACTATAGCCGGCCTTGGATAAACGTCACGTGGGATCTTGACACTTATACGTACCGGAGCCGGAGAATCGGTGTGCCACTCGTCGGTCCCCCGGTTACAACGAAGACGGCCGACCGTTAAGAAGCGACGCGGCGATCGAGCGTTGGGCCGGGTTAGTTGGGCCGGGTTAGTTGGGCCGGGTTAGTTGGGCCAGGGAGCTCCGGTAGTCTTGTCAACGGCGGAGCTTGTGATTCGTCGGTGGATGATTATTAAGCCGATAACGAAGATCCCCGGCTATGTTGGCAAATTCAAATTACATTTCACGTATAATAAAGCCATTCGCCCGGATAAGAGATTCGCCAAACATACCCCCCCCAACCCCCCAATAACCCCCGATAGATCGGCCGAGCTGGAATTGTAATGGAAAGATTAAAAAAGATTCACCGTTCGCGGGCCCTCGTACTTACTTTACGATGCCCGGCACCTGGCCG
The DNA here is from genome assembly GCA_018883505.1 of Ceratosolen fusciceps. Classification (NCBI taxonomy): domain Eukaryota; kingdom Metazoa; phylum Arthropoda; class Insecta; order Hymenoptera; family Agaonidae; genus Ceratosolen; species Ceratosolen fusciceps. The sequence goes on along the minus strand of RCIC01000022.1, from coordinate 1,615,231 downwards.
CCCTTATCGGTCCTCTTAATCCGACGAGCCCCCCCCCTCCCTCCCTCACCCGAGATGCCTAACCATTGATAAGCTTAGGACCGCGGTCCCGGTAAGAGAGGCAGAGAGAGAGTGGGAGATCGTAAGGGAGGTGAGAAAAGGAGGTCCCGGAGGTCAGAGCTTTTCCTCGGAACGCCACTCTGGCTTTATTTTATTTATAGAGCCGGGGCCGGGGGGCGGACCTGGCGCTCGACCCCAATAACCGGAATACGTGCGCCTACATTACGCGCATCCGTACATATACGCGCATAGCCGTGTAAAAATCGTAATGTCGCGTACGAGGCGATTGGCCGGCCGCGCCCCACAATCATCCCATCGACGTTGTCCAATGACCGTCAGGTGGTAAGGGATTGCCCCCGTCCCCGTGAGGTCGTGGATAGATAGTGAGTCCGAGGTTACTACGTATCGACTGGAATAGCCGAGCAAGACGTCATCGCGCCCGGAGCTCAATACGGCTAATTGGCCGCTTTTATTTAATTAGGACGAAGAGGGGTGGGGTGGGGGTGGGTGGGGAAGACTCGGTCGGAGTATTAGCATTGATTTATTCATGGGCGATTAAGGAACGCTTTCCTACGCGCATCGACGATACTCCTAACCTCCATTTACATTTACATACATAACTTTATTTATTAAATCCTACGGGCGAGCAAGCAAGCACACAGGCACGCACGCACGCACGCACGCACGCACGCACGCACGCAGGCCAGCTAATGCATTATTCATGAAATCATTGTTTTTAACTTTTAAATTTGCGCGGCTGCCCCCGGTCGACGTTACGTGCGCGTTCCCAAGCCGAACGTCATCATCCGAGTCCCAGGCGGAATCGGGCGGAATCGGGCGGAATCATCGCCTCCTTCCGCTTGAGAACGTTACGTCAGCCGCGCGTATTTTCCCGTTCGCGGATTTGCCGTGCGGCCCGTGGGTTTTTGGTGTGGCACGTCGGGAGGGGCACGTGGGGATGGGGGCGGATGGAGGAGTACAAAGCAATCATCAAGCTCATTACCAATGAGCGCGTAGCGTTACATTCGCGGGTGGAAAAAAAGTAAAGGAAAGCTATGTTCGATGACGTGGTTATTGGGGTTATTGGGGTTATTGGGGGTTATTGGGGGTTATTAAGGCAGAAGGGCGCAAAGCCTCGGCTCGAGTAAAAATTCAATGTACGAGCAATTAAAAAGTCGGCGAGGGACGGGGAGGAGGTTATTGGCTAAAGGTGAAATTACGTCCCGTCCCTATAGCGAGTTGGGGACGGGTGGGGACGGGTGAGGCGGGAGAGGAGGTGGGAGGTCTAATGTCCCGTGAATTATTCTGATAAATCGTCGCGCTCCGGATGAGAAGCTTCGCGGCAGTCGGCGTTTCGGCCTCGGCATCCGTATCTGCAACTGCGGCACAAAGCTTTTGACATTAAGATCCATTACGGGCGCATCTTACTTTAGAAAAAGCTCCGGATAAAAGAGAGCTGACTGACTGACGCTCCCCGCCTGTACGCGTTCCGTCCACGCCACCGACGACCGACGACCGAACCATTTAAGAATGCGCTTTTTGTGTACGATGTACGCGCCTCGATAGTTATAAAATAAACGAGCGCCTCCTTATCGCGAGCCAACGCTATAACGCTAATATTTTTATACTACGCCCTATATGCTCATTGTCGTTATTCTTCCCACCTCCTCCTCCTCCTCCTCCTACTCCTCCTACTCCTCCTACTCCTCTACACCCCCCCCCCCATCACCCCGCGCGATCTTGTGCATCGTGCAGTCGGCGTTTGTTTACTCCCTCGGACGTAAGCCGATTTATTTATTTATTTATTTATTTATTTCTGAGCGGAAAGTTATAAATTGCCAAAACAATAACAAGAAAGATTACGCGAACATTTTTCATTATTATTAAGTTTTGATTATACATTAGCAATCGTAGGCCCGGCATTTCTGTCCGTTACGACCTCGTACTTCGTTAATACTTGGCTCGACTGTGGGTGGGTGGGAGGGAGGGAGAACAACGTAGTCGTTTGTCCGTCTCTGAATAACGAATAACTAACGAAATACGTCGATTAGAACATCAGCGTTAGAACAGGGACAGTTTGAATTTTGGCAGCGCCGCATCGGATTACTGCTCGTCCCCGGGTGCTCGCGATCCCGATGATCGAGGCGTCGGATTCATCATAGGCCTCCTCTTCGTTCCGTTCCGTTCCGTTCCGTTCCGTTCCGTTCCCACCGTTCCTTTACTCGCCACGCTCCACTGAAATCGGCCATTTTCCTTCCCGAAGCGGAAAAGCTTTCGCAACGCTCATTGTCGAAACGAGGACAAAAATAAGGATTTTCAAATCCCCCGCGCCCGCGCGAGAGAGAGATAGAGTGAGAGTGAGAGTTACATTACATTTTCATTATAATGAATGCGAAATCGCGATAGAATCGAGAGAGAGAGAGAGAGAGGGGGGAGAGAGAAGAAGGAATAAGAAAAGTTCAAAAAAAGACGAAAAAAAAAAAGAAGAAAAATAGAAAAGAAGAGAGAAAAAGAATCGATGGTAATAAATAATAATTTAAACGTCGTAATACAATTGAATTTGAAATTTATGCTAATGCGAGTTGTGTTCGTATAAAAGCAATTGTATATAATTAATCAGAGATGCATACTTGAATGTTGACGCGAATTAATCAATCGAGGCTGGGACTAGCCCACCCCACAAGCTCCCAGTACAGCCTCACACAGATACTCATCGCAATTGCCCAATTTTAACTTGGCCAACTATCCGCTATAAATCAATAAATATATAAATAAATAATAATATAAACAAGCGAACGAATCGTCTCTGCTGGTGAAGAGGAAGGTAATAAGGGTACGCGTTTCGAGCCACAGAGATACATTTGTGAAATAACTAAAGCTAAAAATACCCTTCGCACCTATTTATCTCTATATATATATACGTATGTACGTATGCACGTATGTACGTATTGGATTGTCGTAGAGTCCGAGCCACATGAATCGGATCTTATTAACAATAACGAGTCAATTATCGCCGACTCGCTTGATTAAAGGCATGCGATAATTGACTTTTCTAATCGAGCAGCGGATTCTTTTCATCTAAAGCTTCTATTTATTGCACCAGCAGTTTAATAAAATGAATGAATCGACGTTATACAATGTTACAATTCAAAACTCTGTAGAATAATAACACCGAGTCGCGAGGAGTGGGAGAGTGGGAGAGAGAGAGGCAGACATAGAGTGAGAGAGAGGCAGAGAGAGTCGCGGAATGAAAGCGTTTTAATTAGTTTACGTATTTGTCATGGGTCGATGGAAAAAAACGACGGCGATACGCTATCGTGACTGAATAAATTGCCCCTACAGACACATGCTCCCACCGCGGATACGGATATCATGCGAATAATATTTAGGTTACGTATGCGAAGCGCATGCTATATATAAAGAGTCGCGGCCAAATCGCCTTTATCGCCTTTATCGCCTTTATCGCCTTTATCGCCCAAACGTCTATATCATAACTTACGGAACTGCTACTACTCCCGGACTTTTAAATCGAAACCAAGCGAATTAACATCGCATAGAGAGAGAGAGAGAGTGAGAGTGAGAGTGATAAGATAGACTGGCAATGCTAATAATTGAATAACTAACCGAGATTGAAGGAATCGCGAATTTTCGATCACAAGTTCGTAAACTCCATTGGATTTTTAACGTCTGTCTCGGCGAGCAATAGCTCATTAAAAACGAGGTATTTGTTTATCGTAGAACGGTGCGGGGAGGGGGTCGAGGGGGGGGTGGAGAGGGGGGGAAAAAAAACGGAGACAAGAAGAAGCCACGCGTAGGATTGCAAATATGAGTATAATCGATCGGGGGCAGCGAATTAATTGTTTACCTGGTGGTTTTGGGGGGGGAGGGGGGGAGGCGATGGAGTCGCGGTTTCGGTACAAAAAAGTCGACGAGACGGAGAAAGGGGGTTTATTTAGGAGGGGGGCGAGGTTAGCCTTGGGAAATCGCGATGCGGGCCCACCCAGATCTAGCGATCGATGCGCTCCACTCTGTCACGACACCGCAAAACCTTAATCGAGCGAGACAATGGCCGTCAAGGATTAAGCAGCCTCTATGCCTCTCTGTCCTATGCCCTATGCGTACACGCGCTCGGCTTTTTGCGATCCCGACGATCGATCTCCGATCAATATTCAGGGACGGCCGCCTCCGAGGAAAGAAGAATGCAAATCCCTCTCTCTCCAGCCCCAGCTCCAGCCCCAGCCCCCCACCCGCCCGCCTAATTTCTCCCCAATAACCCCCGGGGGCCGCTCGCGGGTTGCACTTTGGGCCTGATGGGCGAGCCTGGCTAAGATCCCTGGATCGAGGATCTAGCGGCCTGTAACGCTCGTAACGTCGACTTCGTCGAGAGCCGGAGAGTAGCCAGCGGAGCCGGCCGTCGGCAATCGATAATCTATGGGATTTTTATTGGCGGCGAGGGGAGGCGCGGTCAGGTGGCACGCGTCCGCCCTCGGCAGCTTATCGTCGCCGGGACGGGCTCCTCGGCATCAGGTTCATCGGCATCGCTCGGCCGCGCACATGTTTTTTAGTGCCGCGGCAAAAGGCAAAGTCCCCCCCGGTCCGGTCGGCCGTAATATCACCACGTGCTGGGAGCACCATCGCCGATACGTTGAACTCGATCTCTCCGCCCTCCTCCGCCCTCCTAGCCGGGGGAGCTGTCGGACGCCGCTCGCGCTAATATTCATCCGTCAGTCGGCGTAGGCTTCGGCAATTAATGATGATTCCCTGGGCTATTTATACGTCGCGGAAAAATTACCGAGTCTCCCCCCCCTCGCACCCCTTTCCTCCCTCCCAATAACCCCCAATGAGCATCTTATATTTATAGGCGGGAATGTGCATAGGATGCAGATAATAAGACTAGAATAAGACTCTAAAAGCAATTACGGATGGAGGAGGCCGCGGAAGCTCTCTGTCGAGGATGACGACGACGACGGCGACGACGACGACGATCGAAAGAATCTCGATCGAACGGCATCGACCTCTACGGCTTTCCCTGCGAATCCGGACGTAGATGGCCGACTGACTCCGGCTTTCCAAAAACCGACGCCTTTCTTATAACAACGCGGCCGCGACATTGATTTACAGAGATTTATTGATTGATTGATTGATTGATTGATTGAGAGATTGAGAGATTGAGAGAGAGATAGAGAGATATTGAAGGATTTTATCAATTGTAATTTTATCCGTTGCCTTTTATTTTTTATACGAATAATGTATATTATCCGTTTATTTGAATTATTAATAACGAGATTAGAAGGAGGCGAGTGGATATTGATAATCGTCAATGAAAGCTTTTTGAAAGCCGACGGACGCGTTTTTACGATTAAGGTGTTCCTCGTCGTTTCAGTTTTTCACTACTTGTTTCATTAGCTATAAAGAGAGAAGAGAGAGAGAGAGAGAGACAAGCAGAGACAAGCAGAGATTCAGGGACATTACGATATTTATGACAAAGTCCCAACGAGTGTTTCTGCTCTACGTTCGAATGTCGATTTCGCAATTCTGCATTCATTTGCAAGCGCAACACGCGCGAGTCTGTGAAAATATTTAGCGAATCACTCGGTCGGGGCTTAGAAACGATTTATTCCCTCCGATAATTCAATAATAAAGAGATTGGCAATTTTGAAAGCTTCGCTCGACCGTCTCCGTGGGGTCGGGGGGGGGGGACATGCAGGGAGGAGAGAGAGGTACACTTACAAGACATTACTTGGCCTCGTACCCGCGATATAATAAAATAATAACGACAGTAAGAAAAAAAAAAGATCCGTGTATGCATATACGTGTGCGATTACGTATGTGCTTACGTACGTGCGTAAATGCGTCGTAGGTATTGTGCACGAAAGCAGGAGCGAACGTTACGATTGTGTCGGATGATCGACGTAAGTAATGAAAAGCCATAATTTATTTAGTCGGCGGATGGTGCGGGGTGGGGCGGAGGGGGTGACGGGCATAAGCGACACCGAGCGAAGGTTAAACGGCGGGTATTATTAATCGCTCGGATCAATAAATCGGACGACAAGGTGGACGGAGCCGAGGAATACTTGGCAGAGAGCGGCCGCGAATGCCCTCGGAAGTTGTTCGGGGGGAGTCGAGGACTTCCGAAGAAACGAGCTCTCGGCCCTTCGGGGACCGAATGGGCCCCGGCGGGCGAGTACGCGCGCAGGTGTACTCTGCGCATTACTTACCCGCGCCCAAGGTGATGGAGGGAGGAGGCGCGGGACGTCGGGGGGAGCGCGTAAGATTTCCGATTCTGGGTAAGCGGGGAGGGGGTGGGGGGGCGTTCGTGTCGGTAATCCATCGACTCTGACGGAAAGTCGTCCGTCCCGAGCGGTACCCTATCCGCGGCATCCGCGGCAAATGGTGCCGGTGGTGGTGGTGGTGGTGGTGGTGGTGGTGGTGGTGGCGACTATGGTGGTGGTGGGGGACGAGAACGAGAGCGAGAGCGAGAGCGAGAGCGAGGAGCGCACTAGGAGGAAGCTTAGGGGGTTGAAAACGACATCTAAACGACGGCCATCTGTCGGAGGAGCGACGAAACTCCCTCCCCGTCGGCGGGTAAGAGCTCGTCGATAACTCGAGGGCCGAGCGAGCGTTATATCGGTTGGTGGTTAATGCTGACCGCGGCCGGACCGAACGACCACCGCACTCACTCCCCCCCCCCCCCCCCCTACCCCTCCACGCACCACTTACTTACTTAGTTAATCAATAGATTTTTACGCCCGTGATTTTCCAATGCCTTTTAGCAATTACTCTTTATTTTCATCCCGACCCCGCCCCCCACCCCCTCGCCGCGCCTTCAATGCCTTTATCCGTTTATCGATTAACCAACGACGCTGATTTCAAAAACAAGTTTCCTTTACTATTAATTACCACGCGCTTTATCAATCTCATTGGCCGATAACTTTTTCCCACGCACTGCACCGCACGCACCGCACGCACTACACGCACGCACTACACGCACGCGGATATAAATACGGGCGCGCGTAAGGATAAGCGAATTTTTATAATCCGAATTGATGAATAATGAGCGCGGCCCGTGCCTCTGACGCGGACACTCACCTTCGCTCGCTCACCACTAATACCTTCGCCGTCGAGTCTTTTCTACATTTAATTAACGCTCGCGAATTAGTTTTTTATACGGAAACGCACGAGCGAGCGAGTCTACAACACGTAGTATTGCGTGTACAGGCGGTGGCCGTGGTGGGGCCGTGGTGGGGTTATTGGGGCCGTGGTGGACGAAATCTTTAAAAGGTTATCGCTTAAATTAATAAAATGCCGTAATACGCGGGATAATTCAATGTCGTGGAGTATTTGCTTGGGGATTTATAGTATCACTCGGCTGTGCAGGGGTCGGCGAACACTTTTTTTTTTAAAAGGGTCGGCTCATTCGTCATCGCGGCCGATTTCAATGAAACTTAGACGCAACACAACGTAACAATAACAATAACAATAATGATAAGAATAGCGACGTTGATTAGCGTTGAAAAGAGGAGCGGTTATTGGGGTTTAAAGGGACGGGTTAATCCTGTATGAGGTGGCGTATGCATTATTAAGAGATATTTAAGGTATAATAATTTAAAGCTAACGAAGGCATTACATATTCGACGACGATAAGTCAGATTTATATTGTGGCCAAAAGGGCCGATGGCGTAGGGGAAAGGGGTGAGAGGGCAGCGAAAGGAGGAGGAGTAGGAGTAGGAGGAAGTAAAAAGGTAAAAGAGATATTGATTAATACGTGGATGTGAATATTAATTAATTAAAACGGGCATTAACAAAAAACAAAGCCAATGAAAGTACGAATAACTTAAGTCGGCGCGTAATAACCTTCAAATAGAAATGGAAACAACGCGGCGTTATTAATAGATGATGGAATGCCCAATAACCACCGATAAAGTCCAATGATCGGCCGTTCAATACGACGAGCTGGTAAACAATTCGTTTTTGGCAATGTCCGCTCGAAGCCGAGACTGAGATGGCAGGACAGGGACTGCTTCCATCCGCTAACAATAACATTGATTACGTTGCCCCATTAACATCCCCGTTAACATCCCCGCGGCTACGTACTCGGAGCATCTGCTTAATCGCTACTCCCACCAATACTCTACCGATGCTCGGCCTTTCCGCGACATAGGAGGAGGAGGAGGAGGAGGAGGAGGGAGGATACCTTTGAATGATTTTTCTCGCCAAGCAAGGTATTGAAGGAGGAGGAGGACACCTTCTTCGGGGTAGTCCCTCCTCCACTCCGTGACCGTGAGTTATCCGGAGTCGTCTTTTCTCCGGCCCGGGTGTTATTTACAGGGGCCATCGATTTCTGGGGGTAAGGCAAATTAGCGTAGGAGCCTCGCCGTCGCTACGTGCCCATCCCTCCCACACTCCCACCCACCTCCTACCCTCAGCGCGCGTTAAAATGATATTCGGCCTTCTCGGATTAATGGCCGGGCGTAATTACAGAAATTCTCGACTCGTAGCGCGTCTTTGAGTCCGCAGGGGCTCGCTAATGGGGCCGCATCTCCTAACCGCGAGCGACATTTTCCAACTTGCCGCGTTAACGAGCGAGCCCGAGGCCGAGCCCGAGGTCTGAGGCCTGAGGCCGCCATTAGCTTCCTTACTTTTAAAGAGCTCCCTTCTTAAATCCCGGTCCTCGCTCCGCTCCCGACGCCCGGATTTAATAACCGACGCCGTTTAATAATCCACGCCCCCCCCCCACCCCACGCTCCTTTTCCCTTGATCGAGGAGCCACCGAGTTCTCTCTCTCTCTCTCTCTCTCTCTCTCTCTCTCTCTCTCTGCTCTCTATGTCTCCCGGCCACTCTTGTTCCCCGAACGCTCGAAACGCTGGTATCCGAAGCTTCTTCAAGGAATAGCCCCCGCTCGAGCCAGTCCATACGATAAGGAATTAATTTCATTCATTAGAAATTATTTGAGCAGCTTCGGTATTTATTGACGCGCCCGACTCCCCCCCACCCCGGAGACCTTAATAATTAATACCGTTGGCATAGGCCGAAGCTGGTAATGTAAGAAAAGTGTTGGGGTGGGATATTCTAAAGTAAAGGTGAGTCGAAATGGCTCGAAGACTCGCCTCTGACGTCTCGAAGCCAAGTCCGTTAGAATTATATTCAACAATGACAACGACAACGACAACGCGTTATTATTTAATGCGCGCGAGCGAACGAATTTGATTTGTCCATTGTAAATAATAAGTCGTGCCGAGTCAAGGTAAGCTGAGACAATGATGGGGATCGACGGGCTTTATGGAAAATTTATGGAAAATTAATCTCTCCCGTAGCTTTTTTTTTTTTTTTTTTTTTTCTGTAGAAAACCGCGGCGTCGGCCGCACTTACGTACGCTGCGTGGGCCGTGCTTGCCACCACCACCACCACTACTACTGCTACTACATTCATTATTTGCATTGCGAATACGTTATCTGTAAAGAGACATTCGGTAGAAGAAGTAAACGGAGTCGATCGCTCGGTTTAATTAAATGCCCGTAGTAGCCGATGGTGGACGTAGCGCTATAAGTTGCGTCATCGGGCATCGCTTCCCCCCACCCCCCACGAAACGCCCACCAAACGATATTTGTCCTTTTTTACTTCGGTGCCGGTGCCGGTGCCGGTGCCGTCTCATTACCTCATTGCTAACCTAATCGCCAGCATTACACGCCTTACCCTCTCACATTCACATGGCTGCAAATTCCCAATGATATATATATATATATATTTAATCAATAATTACGATTATTAATGTCCTGCCGTAATCTTCTGTTACTTCTGTTACTTCTGTTACTTCTGTTTATTACTTGGCCTTATGAAAAGACTTGAAAAGTCATACCCAGAGAGAGAGAGAGAGAGATTGGAGGAGCGGCAGCATTGAGCTTGTAAAATTTTATTACGCCGACGTCGTTCCATTTCGTATATCAAATTCCTTCTATTTAATCTAATGATTAATACGAGCCCCGCAGCGGCCAGCGCTCGCTCATTATACCTAACGATATCCCTCTAAATAATTCCATACCGAGTGAAATAATTAATGGGGATATTATATTGTATGGGGCCGAATTACTTAGGACTTGCTTGCTTCACGCGCTAAATACTCGATTCTTTTTTTTTTTTTTGCAAATCATTTAGCCGACAAATTCATTTGTCCCGGCCACTTGCTTACGGCCCGGCTTACGGGCATAATCTTGCCGTCGATACGTCGGAACGTTATTGGTGGGGAAAAAAATATATTCGTTCGCGGCTTAACGAATCGAGGAATTTCGCCTCACGTGCATTATCGTATTCTATCTCTGGTAGTGGAGCGAACGCGTGGTGCAACGATCCTATGCCGTACAAAAAATAATAACTTTTACTTGCCAATATATATATATATACCGTAAAAGCGAGGAAAAAGTATCGTGAGACTGTTGATTGTGTGTCGCACGTGAGATAATAATAGTGAGGGAGGGACTTGGACTTGGAATTGGGACTTTTATTGAAAATTCAAGTTAATTTTATACGACACGAGATTGGATATTAATCTCTACTTTATTAATGCACATTTCTTTTCTTCTTCTTCTTCTTCTTTTTTTTTCACAAAGGAATGTAAGTAAGTTTATTTCGTTCTCTTATGCAAGCCTTGGAAATGATGTTGAATTGTAGAATTCTAGGAGTATTCCATGGGATATTTCGTATTAAAGCCACGTTATAAAATTATTCCGTATACTATTATCGGTTGACGTTCCATACTTTGTTTTATCTATCTTATTACGTACATAAAATCAAAAATAGTTGTACTCGCCGACTGCCGACTGCCGACTGCTTTTAATGCCCTGCTAATTATGCTTTTTAAAAAATACGTGTATATATATATACACGTATGCGTTACGTAAGCGTTGAGAGAGAGAGAGACAGAGAGAGAGAGAGAGAGAGAGAAATCAAGAATAGAAAAGGTCGAGGGGAAGAGGTCTCTTTGGTGCTTCTTTCGATGGTTGTTCGAAAGTTCGACGAGGATTATTCGGGCCGAAGGAAGGAATTAGCCGGGGGCGGGTGGTAGGGTGGGAGGGAGGGAGAATAGGGGGCCGATGTAATGAGGTGCGATTAGAGGAGCGAGGAGGCACTTGGGAGCCGTAGCGGATCGTTCTTAAAACCCGGGCAAATCGCTTTTCGCGCTTATTCGCAAAGATCTCGTTTGATGGTTAATCTCGGAAGGCGGAAACTTTGGTAAGACGGCGGGGGGGCGGAGTGGCGGAGGAGGGACTGAGGGCCGTGGCAGCGGCAGCGGCAGCGGCCCGTGGCTTTTGATCGATCGCGGCGAGTCTCCGTGCCGCCGGCTGCTCCCCCCCCCCCACTCCCCCACGTAGACCGGAGAAAAATTACACCGTTTACGGGGAAACTCCAAAGGGAAATGCGGGCAAATCGGGCAACGGTTTTACGAAAATATCTCCCCACCACTCGAATGCAGAATCTCAAAATCCCGATTCCATAAGTCCCAACGTTCTCTCCATAAAGGATAACGTTCCACCTTTCCCCAATAACCCCAATAACCCCAACACCCCCTCCGGGCCCGAATTTCTTACCTTACTTGTTGCACTTCCCCTTGCGAACGGCCCAATAACCTTTATTAAGAAAGAAATTCACCTTTGGCTGTGTCAATAAGGTTTCGCGGAGGATTGCGATCGGGGGCAACGGCGCACTCTGTCGTCCTTTATCCGAACTAACGGAATTAGCGGTAAAGACCCGACGTTTTGCGCAATATTTATCACAATTACATGGGATCGGGCGCAAACGTGTACGCGTACGTTGAGATGAGGCCGTAGGGATGAGGGGGGGTTATTGGGGTGGGAAGGGGCGAGTAGCAGTCTCGCGGTTTTATTATTAGATTAAATATAGATGTGAGGCGTAGCGAAGTGGCCTCATGAGGTGGCGCGGTAAAGTTAGCTTTACCTCTGCCTCCGTGGTCGTCGATCCAATCAATGAGCTCCGCCTGGCCGAATAATTAATACGGGGGCCAATGGTTGTTACGGGCATTGCGTAGGGCCGATCGCGGTCCGATCGCGGGCCCCATTACACGGCCCCCCCCCCGCCGATACATAGAAACAAGCCATAGATAAAGGTTATTGGGGACTCTCTCGGCAAAGCGACTGCCCTCGTCGGCTTGTCGGGGCCCGGTCGAGGGTGAGGGAGGGAGAGGGAGAGGGTGAGGAGGGTTGAGGGAGAGGGAGAGGGCTCGAGAAGGTCGAGAAGACGGAAAGGAGAGATTGGGAGCGTGGAAGCCGAGAGAGTCCCTCCGAAACCCGTACTTAACGAAGCGGCAGGAATTCCTCGGCTCGAGCGGCTCCTCCGCCAATTTGAATAATCAAAGCGGCATATCCGGCGATAGACTCGTCAGGGCGGCGGCCATCGTCCTCCTTACGCGCTACCTGGTTGGTGGAGGGGAAAACGTGATGGGAGATGGAGGAGATGGAGGAGGCGGAGGACCGGCGACTCGGTTCTCCACGTTCTTAACAGCTACGGGTCAGCATCAGCAGCATCAGCAGCATCAGCAGCATCAGCATCAGCAGGAGTATCAGCAGCAGGAGTATCAGCAGCAGGAGCAGGAGCAGCAGCATCAACAGCAGTTCGAATCCTTGAAAATCACGGGAGCAGCCGGGGTTCTTCTCGGTGCTCCGGGACCATCAGCGCCACGATCATCGTCCTGCTGGGCCTCCCCGCCCATTAGCCATCCTGGCCGTCATCAGCATATTCGGGCGCTTAGCACCCACTTCCCAGGAGTGCCATATCGAGCGTAACTCATTTGAATTACGCGTTCGCTGCCGCCGACGGATGGCCCACGACTCTCGTTATGCCCGACCATTCCCCCCTCTCTACGATCGATCCCGCGCCCCCCTTCCCCGACAACGCCCGACGCCTCTCCCATCACCCCCCTCCCCCTAACCCTTACCTATAACCGTCCGATGGGCTGTTTGTTCGGCAGCGAGGCCGGTCGGCGATTCTGCTGAGAATCGACGGGAGCCGACGGGAGCCGCCAATATCTCCAGCTCCGTTCGGCCCAGGACCTTTGGCTCCGCGACCTTTGACACCCGCCCCCTCCTATACGATGACCCAATGGGCCTCGATTATATCGGCAGCCTCGGACACCCACGCCCACCCAGTTATTTTTTATAAAAACAATTGGAGCGGTTCCCTCCCGAGGTTCCTCCATCCCCTCTCTCCTCTCTCTCTCCGTCTCTCTCCCCGTCTCTCCGTCTCTCCGTCTCTCTCTGTCTGTCTCTGTACAGCCTGTCCTCCCTCACGGTCTGCCGGTCGCAACTCCCTCCGTCTCGAACGGAGCGATGAGAGATACGGTCCATTGCATTATCACCCGATTACCTTATCGCCTCGCATCGGTTACCCCTTCACCGCTCCCGCCGACTCCTCGTTCATCACCGCCCCCGCCACCGGTATTGTCGCCCCCAGGAGCGCGAGCCCCTCCACGTCTCTCCCAATAACTCCGGCAATCGTCGGCCCACTTGCCTTCGATCCTTTTCCCGAAACGCACGTAAGTACAGCTCCCCCTCCCCCTCCACCTCCACCTCCTCGTACTAAATGAAGGGTTGGCCTCCGACGGTAGAAGGCAGTGTCATCGAAGCCCTCGCAAAAATATTTAATTTAAAGCCCCCTTGCCGCCGATTGAATTACCGGAGCCGTGCAACGAAACATTTTCATTCGCATAGGAATTGCGCACAAAATAAATTAAAAAATGACTAATAATTACCTTCGGTCTGCCCTGCCCTCCAATAGCCCCCCTCGTCCTCACCCCCACCCCTGCAAGCATGCGGGGGCCGAGGAAATGAAGGGTCGGAGCGTTAAGAAAGAAAAAAAAAAAGAAAAAAAAAAAAAACCTGTCGCAACTGGCTCGATTACAATAAGACACGCTGTACACACTTCGCCACGTGAGATTAGATTACACATCGGCGCTAGGAATATAAAAAATGCCCTCTCCTCTTTATCGCCCACGCAATTATAATTTCTGTCGATTCGCCGGCGTAGAAGCACGCTCGGGGCGCTGTCGGGGGCTTCGTTTCGGAAGGAGCTTTACGTCTCGGGGAAGGCGTCGCTGCGTCGCTGCGTCACGAGGAGCTCATTATCGGCTCTCGCGGAACGATTCAGGTGGCGGGGTGGGGTCGGGGGTGGGGATAGCCTCGGTACGCGGCCGCGTCCGTAAGCGCAGAAGACACGAATCGAGGGAATCCTTCAAAATCACCGTGGCGCGTAATTGCCTTATTAATTCATCAACGAACGTAAAAATAGGCCATAATAAAGCGGGAGCGGTTTTCTTCAATTTCACGAGAATGATTGTCCGCATTAACAACGCCGGCGACCGTCGACCGAATTTATTTACAATGCATAACATTGTTGCACAATGCGCGTTCGCTCTTTGCGCTGCCGAGTCCCCCCCACCCCACCCCAACCCCATCCCAAAGCAACTAATTATTTTTACAATTACGATCGGCCATTATTCATCCGAGAGTTGCTGCCACTGCCTCTGCCACCGCTGCCGCGTATTAAGAACGGTCGCCAAGAGAAACCCGGGGCCGGCCGAAGGCCATTTGTTTATAATAATAATACGTGGTCCGTTCTATCCCGGTTTTCAAGCGGCTTCGTCAAGTGCCCCCCCCGCGCACCTCCTACGCTCCTCCCTCCTACGTTCCGCCCGCTATTTATCCTACGGATACGGATGGATACGGAAATGGCTTGGATAAGGATACGAGCAGGTTATTGGCGTTATATTGGGGTTATATTGGGATTATATTGGGGTGGAGTCGCAGCGACGGCGACGGCGACGTTGACGGCGTCAGCCGAGACGGAATTTAATTAATTATCGGGGGGCCTTGGCTTCAAAGTCGCACTAGCGAGTCTAATATTACACGATTTGTTTGCCGGATTCACATGACGCGGCTAGATAGACTAGAGAAATTAGTTTCATAATCTTGCATGACGACTTTTCCTCACGTACGGCGTGAGGTTATGCTGAGGACGAGGGACGGCCGGGGGGAGAAGACGCATGAGCCGACACTGATGAAAGTAACGCGCGCTGCCTGGCCCGATCCGACCCGACCCGGCCCGACCCGGCCCGGCCCTTCCCAAACTTCACACGTATCTCGTCCCCGACGACGCTCCCCCACGCACCCTCACCCGCCCCCGCTACGACGCATAGCGCTCCTTAAATAAAAGGAGCACTGAGACGGGGAAGATGCTGCGCTCTTAATGAAAAACCACCTCCCGGCGTTAAGAAACAAGCAAGGAAGCGGCCTCGCGCACCCAACTCTCCACGCGTTATTATTATTGACTGCCCCCCCCCCCATACGCCCCTTCCAACGACGTTTCATCCCAACGACTGTTATTGTTGGTCCGCCGTACCCTGGACGACGACCCTCGCCAGGCAACGATTAATGACGGACCTCGAAGCCGCGTCCACGTCCACGTCCACGTCCGCGTCCAGGTTCTTATCGGCTGTGGACATGGGATCGGGGCTTAGGTTGGATCCGTTACACGGGGAGGCGATTCGCCCGAAGCCGAGCGGAGCCCGTCCATCTGACGGCCATCCGCGAACTAAATATAAATGAGCGAATGGACGACGGTGCCGTCCACGTCCACGTCCGCGAACGCTTAATGAATCGCCTTAGGAAACGGTCTAATTTATCTAGGGTTGGGAGGGAGGGGGGAAAAGAGAAGCAATGCGCTTTCGGTGCCTACACCTCGTCGGCCTCCTCCTCCTCCTCCTCCTCCTCCTCCTCCTCCACCAGCCAGCAATGTGTAACGCTCTCTTTGGAGTGATGCCGGCGTCAAAGTCAGAGGGACCGCGGCACCCGAAATATGACTCGGTCTACTTCGCGCCACCGCCACCACCCCCCACCCCCTTCCCCAATTTATTACCCTTACTTATTATTACAGGCTTATTAGTCTTCCTCCTCCAGCTCATAGTTTCCCTCCTCGCGCCCTTTTGACAAAACTTTGACTTTCGAGGCCGTCGCCGCTCTCGAGACCCCTTCTACAACAGCAACAGCAGCAGCAGCAGCAACGCAACAGCAGCAACAACAACAACAACAATAACGACGACGACAACGACGGCTACGCGTTTATTTTTCAACAGAGGATCCGCTCGACACGAGTTTCAATTATAATTCAGTGTTATAACGGGCAACAGCAGCAACAGCAGCAGCAGCAGCACCAGCACCAGCAGCAGCATCAGCAGGAGCATCAGCAGGAGCAGCAGGAGCAGGAGCAGCAGCACCGAGAGCCTCGCACTGCCCATCCCCGGCCTACTCCCCGAGCTCCTCCACGAGCGGCGTCGAGCGACGGGCGGCGAGCGGTCGGTAGAAGAAAAGGAAGTAGAGAAAAGAAAAGAAGAGAAAAGAAAAAATTAAAAGAAAAAATGAAAATAAAAAATTAAAAGAAAAAAAAAGCGCGTGCGGATGCTGGGCCACATTGGGAAAAATGGTCCGCGTGATTTATTCCCTCCGACAAGGACTGGGCCGGAGCGCCGGCAACGTAGACCGGGAGCCCCCAACGTGTTTGGATTCTTCCTTCCCGTTAATACCGCGCGCTTACCCACCACCAACTCCCGACTACAATGTCTACAGCATTGTTGTCATTTTTTTTTCTCCTTCCCTCCCCCCTCCCCGTCGCCCCATTACGCAATAATAATGCGCTTTTTGCCCTCATCATCGCTTATTGTGTGCCCGTCTACCGATTATGATGACTTTTATTATTATCTCGCCGTGACCTCTTAGACTCTCTCTCTCTCTCTCTCCGTCTCTCTCTCCCGCTCACTCTCTCTCTCTCTGACGACACCTTTTGCATCCGATAACGACAGCGACGGGGAAGAAGAATGGCTCGCCTCGCTTGCCCCAACAAAGGCAAATCGTACCCGCGATATCAGTCAAAGGCGTCTCTCAAAAGTTGACAGGCTTTTAAAATATAAGAAAAAGAGGGGCGGAGGTGGGGGGAATAGGAAGAGAAAGGAAATGATAATGATGATGATGATGATGATGACGATGACGACGACGACGACGACGACGACGACGACGACGATGAAAAAGACAAAAAAGAGGGGTTAATTTCAAACAATTACGAGGGAAAGTAGGGCCGATACGTTATTTTTCCCGGCAAACTTTCGTCGCGACCCGTAGGATTTAAGGGGTAAGGGACGACGGGACGGGGTTATCCGGGACTACGAGGGCTCGGCAAAAGGTCGAGAGGAAGGAAAAAGTTGAGGGACGTTTGTAACGGGCGAGTCGAGGAGGACCGAGGTTTGGTCTCACGAGGTAAGTCCGCCGGATGGCTAAGCTGAGCTAAGCCCCTCCTCCTCCTCCTCCTCATCCTCATCCTCTCCTCTCTCTCAGTCTCTCGAGCCCCGATAAAGATAAAGGTCACTCGCGTTACAGGGATATGAAACTCTTTCGAGTCATCGTCTCGGACCCGAGGGCACGATCCATCAAGTCCTGGCCCTTCCGACCCTCCCTCCCTCCCTCCCTCCCCGTCCCCTTCCACCCACCGCCCACGGACGCCGCCAGGGATCGAATCGGAGATCGATAAGCGACAATGGACCCCGCGAGAAGCTCGTGGACCTCCTCTTACGCGATTTACGCAACGTCCCTTGCGGAATGATAAAGTGAAAAGTCAGCCAATGACTGACGAGGATGTCTGGTTAAGACCGAGAGAGAGACTGGAGAGAGTGAGAGAGAGAGCGAGAGAGAGAGAGCTGTATTACGTATACGTAAGTAGAGAATGAGTATAGAGACTAGAAAAAAAGATTGCAACGGGCGCGGAGGAAAGCTCGGGGCCTGGAACAAGCGTAACGAGAGGAAGGAACGTCGGATAAGGACGGGAAAAAGAGATCAGGGGCAAAAAAAGAGAAGCCTGCAGAGAACAAGAGAGAGAGAGAGAGAGAGAGAGAGAGAGAGATATAGACCTGGTTTACGTAGCCATTCGTTGGCAACTCGCTTCGGTGGAAACAGGGAGCACCGCCACTACCGGCGCTGTGTGTTTCTGCTCTCGCCGGGGAGCACAAAGAGAAATGGCGGGGTATTTATCAGCGCTCTCCTCCTCCTCCTCCTCCTCCTCCTCCTTCTTCTTCTCCGCGACGCCTGCTCTCCGTCATACCCACACACGCGCTCACACGCCCAGGCGCGCCCAAGCTCTCGCTGCCTTTCTCTCCAAGGGCTCTCTCTCTCTCTCTCTCTCTCTCTCTCTCTCTCTCTCTCCATCCTTCGCCGCTTCCCTTCGCCCGATTTCGCATCCAAATCCATTCGCTCCGCAGCTGATTCCCATTGCGTCCCCCCTCCCCCCTCTCTCTGTCTCTCTGTCTCTGCGCTCCAGCTCATTCGGAGACTCTCGGCGATGGCTTTTTCCAGATTTCGCTTGTAGACGATACGTCTTTATCTTTATCAGGGAGTTTGACAAGTACGTACGTTACCTGTTCCGTGCGCTCCTCTGCTCCTAGAGGCTAAGCTCCTAGAGGCCGCTTCATCCTTGCGCAACTCTAAGGATGAAAAGTGCCTCAGAAATTCTCTCTTGTTACGGAAAGCGTTCGTAGCGAGACGTAACCTTCCAGCCTGCGATTATCATTTCGTCCTCTCTCCCAGTATCTCTCTATCTCTCTCTCTATCTCTCTCTCAGTCTTTGTCTAGGGACCCTAATCAACACGACCAATCAACCAATCCAGATATTAATACAATAGCAAGAATAATAATAATAATAATAATAGCAGCGGCGGCAGTGGCGGCGGCAGTGGCGGCGCATTCCTTATTTTATCTACGGATTATATAAGACCGTAGAGAGAGAGAGAGAGAGAGAGAGAGAGAGAGAGATCGATGGTATTTCGAAACTATTTTCCATTAGAACTCTATCCTTCGGGATCCGTAATAATTCTGCAATTAATTAAAAGAAGAGAAAGAGAAGAGAAAAAGAAGAGAAAAAGAAGAGAAAAAGAAAGGAAAGGAAAAATAAAGGAATGAAAAAAATAATAGGAACGATAAGAGAGGGCTTGGTTAGTGGCGCGCGCGCGTGTGCGAGAGTCAAGACTAATATAGAGATCGGTGGCAAGGCTTAGCTGGCCTACCCTTTCCCCGAGATTGCATGATTAAGAGGAATTTACAAGTATCGCGTTACAGAAACGCTCGCTCATTGTTTAATGCCCGGAGATCCCGTATCAGAATAATATAAGAAATCCCATTAATAACGGGCTATAGGGGAAAAAGGTAAGGCGATACGTCAATGAGATTAAAAACTCGGGCATCGGGCTAGAGCATATGAATTTCCATATGAATTTCCAGGATCGTCGAGGATCAAGCTCCGGCGCCGAGGTTCCCGTCAATTTGCATTCGTTATCATTCACCTACGTCCTTACACCCCCGCCTCGTAAGAAATAACAATATCAAATAATAGGCTGAAGTCGCGGATCGCGGATAGAGGGACAGGCTCCATCCCGAGCTCCATCCCGAGCTCCAAATCACCTCAGATGCCTCTCTCTCTCTCTCTCTCTCTCTCTCAAGGGCATGCTCGGGGTGTCCCGTTAAGCCGTTACTTAAGGACTTAGCGTCGCGCGCCACGTCCGGGATGCCATCGTAGCTGTTGATGAGAGCCGGACTCCTTATTGGCAATTGACGGTCCACGGAGAAGCGCCGCGAAATGGAGTAAAGGAGATGCCGCGGGCCGAGGTCATTCGGGTCCTCTGGCCCAAGATTATAGAGGAGAGGAGGAATCGGCATTATCCGAGCCATCGGTCCCACTAAATAATACCGGTATTTATTTTTTTACGCATACCTTACGCAAATGGACCTTACCTTACCTAAAGGATGGCGGGTATTTGGGGGGGGGGGGAGGGTAGGACTTTTTCTTCTTCCTCCTCTTCTTCTCCTCCTCTTCTTCTTGTTTCGGCAAAAGTATTAAAACCGGCGAGAATTCCGGCCTGATGTATGACATTTTCGAAAGGCGGCGAGTGTGTGGGGCGGGGAGGGGTTGGAGTGCCGAAAGGGATCTCACGGAGCCCTTAAGCGAATTAATGGCCGGCAGGAGGATCCAGGTCCGGCAGCGACCACTTAATTGTTTCGAAACGAGAGGAGGAACACCTGTTCTTTTCCGAGAACCTCGTCTTCGGGGGGGCGGATGGGGAGGTGTAGGATTGGAAGGGATAGATTGGAAGGGGGGGGTGTAAGCGAGGGAAATTGCGCGAATCCGCGTACCCGATGGCTCCCGATCTACGTCCTCGAAGCCCTCGTCCTTATCCTCCTTACCGATCGTGTCGGTCGCTCAGAAGCCGCCGTCGGCGGAGGAGGTGGAGGCAGAGGAGGTGGAGGCAGAGGAGGAGGAGGTGGAGGCAGAGGAGGTGGAGGAGGTGGAGGAGGTGGAGTAGGAGGAGGAGGAGGACGGTTAAGGAGATGGAGGGCGTCCAACACAGCGAGTGATTTCCATCCTCGATCCTTTTTGGATGCCGGTCCTGTCCCCGTGGCCGCGTCCTCCCCGTAGCCGCTAATGGATTTTGGGTGGAGCCCCGGTCTAACCAATCGCCTCCTTAGACAAGGGCCGGGCGCTGCAACGAGAGCCCGACACCCACGAGCCAATGTCTCGTGAGCCGCGGGAAACCTCCGCTCGTGCCCTCCTCCCGCATCCCACGATGCGTGGGTCCCTCGACTGCGCTGCACTGCGCTGCGCTGCAACCTCCGCTCTCTCCGTCTATCCCAGGGCGCTTTATCGGATGTCGCGGCGGACGCGCTACATACGTGGCCTGACTAGAGCTCATTAACCTGGACATTAGGTTGCGCGTGTACGGGCCGAGGAAGCTCGTTAATGACGTCACGACAATCGGCACTTGGCTTGTACCTGTTGGCCAAGGCCAATCGGTCCTCGTCCATCTTCCCCATCCTCCCCCCACCTCACCAGCCCAGCGCCAACCGCATCGATTGTTTATGTAAATACGGAAGGGTTGGGCCGGTAGGGCCTGTGTTACCCTGACAGCCCCTTGCCCCGCGACGAGGATCGTCAATTTCGACTGGAAAGCCTTCATTCGTCCGTTTCATTAGCTCGTCCCGACTTTCTTAAATTACCTTCTCGGCTGTTATCCCTCCCATCCTCCGCTGCCTCCACCCCCACCCCCACCCCCACCACACCGAGCAGGGACCCGAGCACGGACCCTCGCCCTCGGCTTGATCGATCATTACTCTTAATAAAAAGGCCCCTTGTACCAACAGACTCGACATCCGTACAAAGGAAAGGATTTTCGTGCGTCATTGTACCGCATAAACGAGCTCGTAGGTGCAAAGCCGTTCCCCCCTCCCTCACCCACCCACCCTCTTGCTCTCTTGCTCTCGACTCCCCGTCCACTCCCCGTCCACGTACTTGTTGGGCCAGGGAGACGATGTTCGGCCGAAGGAGCCGAGATCGATAGCGAAATTCTTTACAAAGCGATGACTTCTTTCGCCATTGTTGTTATTACCACCACCACCATCATCGTCGTCATCATAGTCATCGTCATCGTCATCGTTGTAGTTGTTGTTGGGGTTGGGGTTGTTGTTGGGGTTATTGGGAGTACGTTGGGAGTACGAGCGGTAATAAATAAAGTTGGGGAGGAGGTCGAGGAAAGGAAGCGGCGGCCATTAATAGAAAGGGGGCGATAGCGGTTGGCCATTTTTCCGGAGCGGTCTCGATAAAAATCAGTTTTGCGGAGCCGGCCGATCGATAATAACCCCCCCCCCCCCCACGGCCATCCCTCAACCCGTGGAAAAGCCGTGGAAAAGCCGTGGAAAAGCCGTGGGGTTATTGGTAAGGGATGGGGAGCCTCGGAGCGCTCGGCAGACGCTAAATCATTTCTCGGCGATTTATCAATTAAAGCCGGGAATAATGGGGCCCGAAGGGGGGCCGTGGCTGGGACCCCCGGACGAGCTCTGCTCGAGCCCCCAAGAGCCGCCAGAGGGCCGAAACATCAATTCGTCAGCTTTATAGGCAAGACGAGAACGAACGTTCTCTCTCGTCTCTCGTCTCTCTCTCTCTCAGTCAGTCAGACAGACAGACAGAGAGACAGACAGACTGTCCGTATAGGGCGTGGGCGTTGTAGGTGCGGGGTTATTGGGGACTTGGTGCGGGGCTGAGCCGCGGATTGAGACGTCGGGGGTTATTGGGATGCCTTGACGAATGCGTCCCGGTCACTCTTCGGGCCCAGGACTGAAAATTCCTTCGACCTATCTCTCTCTCTCTCTCTCTCCCTCACTCTCCACCCCCGTTCAAGTCCACTTTAGCGTCCGAGTATAAGTTATTGCCCTATCGATCTCCGAGGAATAGATTTTCGAAAATCCCTAGGAAAGGATCGGCCCGGGTTCGGGTCGACAACGATGATGACGATGATGACGATGACGATGATGATGACAATGATGAGCAATTATCCCGCACAAAGCCGAGCCGCCGCGGACGGATGTCCATGCCAAGGTCGTCCATTATTATTGGGGTTATTGGGGAGCACTGGTTAATCGAGCCCAATCAAGCCCTTGGAGCACGTATATTTAGAAGAATGGCGGGCTATAAAGAAAGGCCGATCGCCTAGGACTCGCGGAGTTTATTTATTGCGAGAATAAACCGTGAAATGAGGAGACTGATCTTGGGGAGGTTACGACAAATAACAATAACCCCAATAATAACAATAAGGGAGATAGGGGGCGAGAGAAGAGAACGTTCGTTTGGCGTTGAGCGAATAAGATGGCGGCAAGGAGGAGAGTAAGGAGAGTAAGGAGTACCAGTGACGAACTTGGACGGCTTGGAATACTTACCGGTACCGAGAGATACCGAGAGATACGGAGAGATCGGTTGGTGCCCCATAACAATTGCAATGACGATCACTGAGGGAGTAGTCGGCGGGCAATAGTGACGAGGCGGGGTTATCGGGGTTATCGGGGTCATTGGGATGATCCCTACCGTTAGCCGATAGGGAGGAAAGGTTATTGGGGGCGGGCGGAGGGTAGAGCGCGGTGGCACGGGCTAGGAGCGGCCGCGATCGTGGGAAGGGAATAATTTAACGTTAATTTACCGATGACGATCGGCATTAACGATGTAACGCGCAACCCGATCTCTCACGCTCTCTGTCTGTATGCGCCTTCCCTCCCCCCCCTCCCCAGTCGGGCAGATTAAAGCCGACTCTCTTTCCTTTTCTCTGTTTTTTTTTTCCTCTTCGCTCCGTCGTCTCTTTTTCTTTTCTCTTCTCTCCTTTTCTCTTCTTTGCTCTCTTCTCCTCTCTTCTCCTGCTCTTTTCTTTTCTTTTCTCTGTTTTTTTTTTTTTTTTTTTTTTTTTTTCCTTCCTTTCCTCCTGGCGGCATAGGCAGCGCCGTACACTCGCTCCGCGCATACGTAGAAAGCCACCTCTCGAGCGCCGACGGGTTCACGGACTGCTCCGGGAACGGATGGGGGAGAGGGGGAGGGATGGGAGCGGGCGATGGCGGTAGAGACTTGCGATGAAAAAAAAGAAAAAAGAAAGAAAAAAAAACTTTAAACGAGAATGAAGAGCGGACCGGGTGGAGGACGCGGAAGGTAAGGTAGGACAGGGAGGAGGAGGTGAAGGAGGAGGAGGAGGTGGGGGGGGGAGAGACAGAGGTAGAGCCGGAGCGAAGCATACACGTCGTTGCCGTGGCGCGTACAAATTGCCCCCCCGTTTCCTTGCATTTGTCATTTCAGTATGGGGCAACCTCCGACTTCTTTCATTTCCCAAATAATTCCGAACCCTCATTAATAACGTAACGCGCCGGCATGCAAGACTCCAAAGAGCAAGAGCAAGAGCAAGAGAGAGAGAGAGAGACGGAGAGAGTGACGGAGAGGGACGGAGAGAGGTAGCGAGACCGAGATCGTGCGTAGTGGCGGCAGCGACGGCTACGGCGGCGCGAGGGGGGTTTCGGGGAGGCTGGAGGAGGAAGGTGGATGATGGAGGTAGGAGGAGGTAGGAGGAGGTAGGAGGAGGTAGGGGAGGAGGTTGTCAGGAAAGAGAGGAATAACACGGCCAGGTAGCAGCGGCAATATTTGTCCGTTTTTCGATGCAGGAGAAGAGTTTGCGCAGCTTTTGCCTCTCCTTCGTTCTTTTTAATACAATTTCGTCTCTCCCTCGACTACGACGACGACTATGACGACGTCGAGGCTCGATCTCCGGGTCCCGGCGTTCCGGGCACTCGGCCTTGGAATTCCCTTAGCCTTAGCCGTCGGCCTGTCGGTGCGGCGATGAGCCCAGTGATCGATTCCACTCCGCAGAGCAGAGCAGAGCAGAGCAGAGGAACATCATACTCCACCTTCCGCGCTACCCGGGATTCCCTACCTCTCCGCCCGATCGGTCATTAAGAGACTCCCGATAACGAGGAAAGGCTTCCGACAGCCACCACCTCCACTCCCTCCACTCCCTTACCACCCTTACCCCCTTGCACCCCCTTGCACCCCATTGCGGAGAAAGGATTATTAATCAAAATTTTTTTGACAGCCGCTTTCGGATTGAGATATTCCGTGGACCGGCGAGGTCCGCGTGAAAAATCGATCAGCCGCCCGGGACCTGCGAGCTCAATTACCTTGCAATACATATATATATATATATATAATACCCTTATAAATCTTCGTCAAGGAGAGAGGCGGAACTCTCCTACAACTTACGAGGTATTTATTTATCCCCGAGTCCTCGGCGTAATTACAACGACACGGGCAGACTGTGCGGCTAAGTCGTTAATGCGGCTTTAATAAAGCCGAGTGGAGCCGAGTGGAGCCGAGTGGAGCCGAGTGGAGCCGAGTGGTGACGAGTGGAGCCGGGGAAGGCTCGCCCGGGTGATTAGCGGGCTCGCTCTAGGACGAAGAGGACGATTCCTCGAGTTCCGAGTAGGTAGGGTGCATTGATGGATTCCTCCGACTCTCGGTGGGGAGGGGGGGGTAGCGTCCTCGAGGAGAGCCGGCCTCGTTCTGTCCGATCAATCGCATTCCCGGCTGGTGGACGGTAGGGACGGAGAGGGAGCGACGGCCGGCGGGGTTAACGTTCGTTACGTAATAAGAGGAGAAGGTTCACGAGGTTCGGGACCGAGGTGAGAGATGATTTTTGTCCCTCCTGCTCCTTTCGACACTGGATGGGAATATATACATACGCGGACTCTGGCTATATTATACCCGCGAATGGTCATTGGGATTATAATAGCCGATCGAGGCCGCTCCTGTCACCCCCCCCCCCCCGACCGAGTCCTTCTTGATACCGATATTTTTTTTGTAATGGATTATATATCTATATATATATATATATATGTATATGTATATATATATATCGGGTGCTGGCCTCGCGCGTACACGGGACTAAAGATAAACGGGGCCCGGGGCAGAGTATTATTTGTTTACTCGGAGTAGCGATATTACTCGGTAAATGACATGAGAGCGACGTCGGCCGGCCACTGGAACGGAATTCCTGATCATTTATACGCGGACCGAGAGTAATTAATATCGGCGTTTCGTCCGTTCCGCGAAGCCGCTAAGAGTCGCCGCCGTCGCCGCCATCGCCGCCATCGCCAGCAGCAGCAGCACCGGCTCACTTTATTATATTTCATTTACTCACCTCCCGCACCTCCCGCACCTCCCGCACCTCACCGGCCCCGGCATTTCCAATAACTCGTAAGGACGGGCTATTCCCGGTAAGTTCCCGGCCACGGCCTACGCGAGCCTATATTTTATTAGCAATTAATGGGGCCGGCAATTAATAACCCGTCGGTAGCCGAATAAATCCGTCGGCATATAGCCGGACGAGCGGACTCGATGGCGACGACCGAGAGTGAAGATCGAGCTTGGCGTCCCAGCCTCCTCGTAGCGCCGACACCGACAGCAGCGTCTATTACGTAGACGCGAGTCCTCCCTTCGATCCTATTTAAGTTTTCGCATTATTATCTGAGTGGGGGCCGTTTGCGGAGCGGTGTGCTGAGTGGGGGTGGGTGGGGCGGGGGGTACTGAGTGGGTGGGGGTGGGGCGGAGGGAGCGAAGAGATGTCTAGCGGTCATTTGTCCCCGCGAAACCTATAAATACCCATGAATTTCCATATAAATGTAAGGGGGCTAATAAAATTGTCTCCCTCCCGGCACTCCCCCTCCCCCCAAACCCCTTAAAGCGCCGCGACTTAAACAATGTACGCCCCGAGTGAAGTAATGCCCCGCCATTTGATTCGACGACGGAGTCGCGTTCGTTTAAAAATAAAAACAACCTCCGTTCGGTCGTCTAGGGTGCGGCGGAGGGCGCGGCGGAGGGTTCGGCGGAGGTAAGGAACTGCCGGGGAACAATTGGATGACATTTGTCGCGAGAGGGCAGGAGACTTCATCAATGTCTGGAAGTTTCTTTCGGCTGCTCCGTAGCTCGCTTCGGTTTTTGTACTCACTCCCTCTCTCTCTCTCTCTCTCAGTCTCAGTCTCTCTCTCAGTCACTCTCTCTCAGTCACTCTCAGTCTCTCTCTCTCTCTGAGTCTCTCTCGGTCGACTTCTTCCCGAGCTTCGGTTCCCTAAGGGAGCCACGGCAACGTTCAATCTGAAGTCTTACTTCACTTATAAATGGCTCGCCGTATATGTGTGCGCGGCCGAGTTAAATTTTCTCACATGTACTGGATGAATAATTAACTATTTACCCGAGTTCTATCTGGCTCGGTCTCGGCAAGACCCTTTTGAGCGAGTGCTAGACGTTGGTAGACGTTGGTAAGCGTTGGTAGCCGTTGGTAGCCGTTGGTAGCCGTTGGTAGCGGTGGTAGCGGTGGTAGCGGTGGTAGCGGTGGTAGTAGTAGTAATGGTTGACGTATGGGTAATGCAAGCGTAAGGGGGGGGGCACTAATCCTTTGTTTGGGCGGGAGGGAGGAGAGCGCGCGGGTCGATCGATCCCACTTGATGATTCAATCGAAGCTGTAGCCTCCGTCCCCAGCGGCTGCGGAGGAAGGGTCGCGCAGTAGTAGAGGTTGATAAAAAGGGGAACGGACCTCGGGCAGCGGCGAGCGGCGTCGGCGACTTTTTCATCGGCGGCCGTGATTTTTCACCGGCAATCTAAGACTCGCAAATGGCAAAAAATGTCCCCCTCGTTACTCTTCTCAGCTCCCCACCACCACCTCGCCACCTCCTCCCACCGACCTCCACCGACCATCCCGTCGCCGTCCTCGCTCGCCCACTGAAATAAGGGGGGAGCGATAAGAATGCCCCAATAACCCCAATAACCCCAATAACCCCGTCCCGGAAAAGCCCTTTCCTCAGGCAGTGCCGGGAGCGGCTCGGTAAGGCCGGTCAAACGTAAGAATGCCATTGGATCGATAATAATTACGGGAGTCGAGTAAACAAGCTCCTATCGTTTTACCGATAATGACGGCGGACAGAGTTTTTCCTTTTGCGGACGAGGAGGTCCATTAGCCGCTCCGTAGATCAGGACGAGCAGGATAAGTGAGCGCCCGGTATTTTTCCAACGGAAAATCAGAGGCAACCCTTTCCTCGTCCACCTTTTCCTCCTCCTTATTACCCACGTCTTTCGTCTGCCCGCCCCTCCTATCCTTCCCGCTTACCCCCAATAACCCCCTCCCCTTCCTCCAATCAGCCGCTAATCGATCGGACGTCAATAATATCGTCGGTATACATCGCGAGCTAATGGAAAATGCTTCCTCTCCACCCCCCACCCCCACCCCCAGCCCTCACTCTCTCTCTATCTCTCTCTATCTCTCTCTATCTCTCTCTCTCTGCACTCTCTCCTTTCGTCGTATACAGGATAGCAATTACGCGGTCGATGCACGAGTGCAGGGATCCCCGCGATCCCGCGAAGGCATCCCCGGGACCAAGTGCAAGGCCCGAGCGGTCGTAAGCGCTGGCATCGGTGATGGAAGAATGGAAGATATCATTGTGACCGCCGAGATTCGTGGAGCGAGCGTGTCCCCGCGGAACGTAGCGTGTACGCATAAATCCCGCCTGCCCTCGAAACATTGTAGCTAAGAATCGACGTACCCGGTTACGGGTCCCTCGGCCGGGCTAAGGGGGAGGGGGATGGGGGGCAACACCTACGTGACGTTGGCCTAGCGAGGCTTGAAGATCGAGAAAAAATGCTGGACCGAGGGCCTACAAGAGCTCTGGCGACAACGATAACGATAACGACGACGACGACGACGACGACAACAACAACAACGACAACAACAACAACGAGGAGGAGGAGGAGGAGGAGGAGGTTATATAGAATAGGAGGATATTCTGGACTCGTTATTAATCTAGTGTCGAGTTGAGCGCAAAGTTATGTAGGAGCTCGGGAAATGAAACACGAGAAACGTCGCTGCGCTTCCTCCATGGGTGCGCTCATCGACGGGACCGAGGCGGGCGACCCGGGGCTCGATCGCTACCCCCTTCCCTTCCCTCTCTCTCTCTCTCTCTCTCTCTCTACCTCTCTCTCCCTCCCGCCCTCACGAGATGGAGATATAAGCATCTCCGGGGACACTGGACATTTCTTGAGCTCGTCGAGGCTCCGCTCTCGTTTCTCTCTCTCTCTCTCTCTCTCTCTCTCTATCTCTATATCTATCTCTCTGTCCCATCCCTACGTCGCCCCTCGTCCTTCCCTGTCCCTGCCCAGCACCAGCGGCCAGGCTGGATTTCGAATTGAAACGACGAGCGAGGCCGATACTCGTCCAAGAGAGAATGAGAGAGAGAGAGAGAGAGAGAGAGAGAGCGGGAGAGAGAGCTCCGACTCCGAAGGCGACCTTTCCCTCCGCTGACTTTCATCACTTAAACTTACACGCAGACGTCAAAATATACCCTATGAATTATTTATACCCAAGATTAATACGCTCCTCGAGGATTAATTGAGTTATTACGGCCCTCCAACGTCCCTCCCTCCCCACCATCCACCAAGCCCTCCGATCCCTCCGATCCCACCGATCCCACCGATCCCTCCGATCCCTCCGATCCCACAGTCCACCCCGTCCACCCCGTCCACCCCGTCCACCCCGTCCATCCCATTAGCCTTTATTCTAATGAAAAGTTGTACATCGAGCTTACAAAAAGCCCCTTCCCACCGATTTATTATCTCTTACAATGTTTCCTTCCTTTTATTATATTATTTCTTATTATTACTACTACTACTACCATTATTATTATTGTTATCATTATCATTACCATTACCGTTATTATTAAGATCGTAACCCTCTTACTTCCTGCATCTTCGGCTAATGCATTATTTTTTTGCCCTTCTTTTTATTTTTTTTTTTTTTTTTTAATTTTGTTTTTTTTTTTTTGCCTGAATTTTACGGGCAAGAGGCGCTTACCGGACATTAATACGAGGGACAGAAAGGATAAGCGTATGATTAGGGCAGGAAACCCGTTGGTATTCGAGGCGAGGCGAGAGCGGCAGCGGCAGCAGTGGCAGAGGCAAAAGTGGCGTCGGGATCTTTCCCATTCCCTAGGAAATTTTCTACTCTATTGAAGCTCGGATGCTGCGGCCAATGAGAGGACGGCCCCCCGGCTTTAGCGAGCCGAGATTCCGATCTCCGCATTAAACGTCGCTCATGCATTTTTCAAAGGAAAATATCACGTGTAGTTTAAGGCCGGCGTAAAAACTTCTTCTCCTCCTCCTCCTCCTCCTCCTCCTCTCCGTCCCCTGTCCCCCCCCCGACCCTTATCGATCGGGGCGCAAGCAAGCGGCCGCGTGTTATTGGCTCGGAGCGATGCCGCGGCTCGCCACCTCCCCGGCCCCTCGCACCACCGACCGACCGACCGACCGACGATATAACCGAAAGCTCCCGGCTCCGTATGAACATTTTTATTAAAATTCACGCATGCGAAGGTTAATTGTGCCGGGCATACCCAACCACCTACCCTACCACCTACCCTACCGCTCCCGACACGGTTTCACGAGTAATGAATGAATAAACGAGGCGGTGGCGGTGGCAGCGGCAGCGGCGCCGGGGAAGTGAAATTACCTCGAGTGATTTGAATATATCCTAAAGGTTGAAGAATTACGCGGACCTCTGTTGAAATTATAATATTTTAAAAGGGGGGGGGAGGGGGCGAGTTAAGCGGTATCGGAATAATTGGAGCTAAGGGGCCGCGTATCATCATCATCATCATCGCCATTATTATTATTATTCTTGTCGTCGTCGTCGTTGTCGTCGTTGTCGTTGTTGTTGTTGCACGGAAGTGGGATTGTTCCAACGCGATAGATAAGGAGGGGCGTGAATTTTTATAAAAATCGAGAATTCCATGGGGGGCGGCATAAGGAAAATCGTAAAATGCCGTGGCTGTCAAAGCTGCCGGGGGGACGTGTAAGATTTAATCGGCTCGTTTCGGGCTATGGGAAGTGGCGGAGAGCGGATTCGGCTCCTCGGTACCTCGCATCAATTAAAATCCCATTAAGCATTGCCCGTTGCGATGAGTCGGTTATTGGGGAGAAGGAAGCCGTAGACTCGGAGACGACTTCCGCTCGGGCCTCGGACGTTTCAATAATCCGGCTCTTGCAAATATTATCCTTAACGGCTCGTAAGCCACGCTCAAATTTATTATAATTTATTTTATTTTATACATATATATATATATATGTAGATGTGTGTATATATATGTAGAGGAAAAGGAAAAGGAAAAATACGGGCAGGACGCGTAAGAGTAAATTTACTCGATATTTATAGTTGAAATTAATTCCAATTACCGTGATTTATCCGTCGTTATGATTTATTCACAGCCACCCCCCCCCCCGCCGCCGCGGCTTCTTCTTTATTTTATGCTTTCGGCTGTCCTGTCTGGAGGCAGGCACGGGACATAAATAGGATTGCGCGAGTCCGAGAAGAAAGTGCTTGGATATACGGGAGGATAATAAAGGCTTAAAGGAGCTCGGCGACTTGGTAGCGATAGGATTATTGGGGTTGTATTGGTTAGTATCGGGACGCGTTTCTCGATCCGGGTTCTCGGCACTCCTAGAGGTCGAAGTCTCGCGCCACACCGCCAACTCGTAATTTAAGTGCAGCAGCAGCAACAACAACAACAACAACAACAACACGACGAGTAGAAGAGAACGCGGTCGCTGCATCAGTATAGATTGTATGATAATTGTTCCCTGCCTCGAGACCGTTCTCGGATATTATCCAGTTACTACGCCCGCGTATGCTTTATACGACCCCGACGTATGTCGCCGACAATGTCCTGCTTTTTTGTTTTTTTTTTTTTTGATTTTTCTCTTTCATTTCATTTCATTTCGCTTCTTAATTGTTAACATTGGCCCGCAGCCGTTTACGGCCAATGCCGACATTGCCGGCGATCGCAAACACGCCCCAATAAGAATTTGTAATTATTTACTAAGCCCTCATTGTCTAAGCGTTTATTTTATCGAAGATGCGCAGGGGGGGAAGGTGTAAGCGCTACTTTATCCATTTATTTATAAAATTGCCAGAATTTATAAAGCGTTGAATTCCCTGGCCGAGGTTCGGCCAGAACTGCGGTCACGTGAATAATGCATTCTTCTTCTCCCTCTCCCTCTTCTCTTCTTCTCTTCTTCTCTTCTCCTCTTCTTACCTTGCACCGTCCCCGCTGCACCTTTAAATTAAAGACAAATGGCCACTTACCAAGGAAACATCTTAATTTACTTAATCCGCTTTCGGAATTAAGAAACAATATCTCAAGACGATTAAACTTCATTTTCATTGGAGTTTGGCTATTTCGCCTATAGCGGGGATCGGTAATCTCTCTCTCTCTGTGTGTGTGTGTGTCTCTCTCTCTCTCTCACTCTCTCTCTCGATCTCATGGTTTAGCATGGGAAGGCATGGGTTGGCTCGGGTCTAATGAACAAACGCTCGTCTCGGCCTTAAAAATCCCATATGAATTCCTACGGGACAACAAGCGCTCGGAATCTCGGAGTCCGAAGGGCCGCGCGCGCTTGTCCAACGTTTTTTCTTTTTCTTTTTTGTTTCGTTTTATTTATTTTTGTTTTTGTTTTTGTTTTCTTTTGTTTTGTTTTGTTTTTAACGTAATCGGAACACGTGGAGCCGGAATAAGGGACGCGGATAGATTAAGAATCGATTATTAAAGGAAAACGAAGAAGAAGATGAAGATGGAGAAGAAGAGGGAGAAGAAGATGAAGAAGAGGGAGAAGAGGGGGGTGAAGCGTCGGTTAAATAAATTTCATACGAGTGGGAATGAGGCGCGTGCGCGAGAGAACGAATCCCTCTTATCGTCTCGTGGATCTCTATGGTGTCCGGGCCAAGATTAAAACGAGGTTATGGAGTAAGGGAGAACAAAGGGGGTGGCGGTGGGTCGGGAAATAAATAGCGATCGGTGATGTTGTTGTTGTTGTTGTTGTTGTTGCTGTTGCTGTTGCTGTTGCCGTTGTTGCTGTTGCGCACGCGGGCTCCTTTATTTTTTTAATCCCACCGAGCGTGTCGGTGAGAGCCTCGGGTGGACGCGGGGCTGTGGGCGGGAGGGAGGGAGGAGAGCCGGGGAACATCAGGATCATCGATCCTCGCCACTTTCCGCGACTACACGCGATCCTTATCTCCGAGACTCTTGTCCGACGTACACGATATCTCTTTTCTCCGTACGCGGGCTTCCCTCCGCCACCCCGAGCCGACCGGGGACCGACGTTCGTGATTACCGGGTCGGTTGCGTGCGCCTCGTTCTCGGCTCGTCTCTACCCTCCCGCGAGCCTCCTTACCTACACGCGAGCACGCACGCAAACACGCACGCACGCACATGCATGCGCGGCCATAAGGGACGCAGCCATTGGTCATCTTTCGCGTATCGTTCCCTCGTCGTCGTCGGAATACAGACAAGCGGAGAATAAAAAACCGCGAGGCGATGCGGCCGTGGAATTTTTCCTTGTCGGGGAAAGTGGAGGATCGCCTCTCACCCCTCCGCCCGTTCCCAACCACGAGTCCGCTTTTCACGCCCGACCAATCCTCCCTGTCCCAATAACCATCGACGCCATTACCTGCCATTACCTGCCATTACCTGGACTTCCCTATTATTTATGGATTTATGGATTTATGGATTTATTACCGATTACATATTATTTATTGTTATTTGTTATTAACTATTATTATTTAAGATTTTTTTTTAATTAGGCCAGGGCTCCGTTATTTCATCACCCACTTTCCTCCTTCTTCTTATTCCGGATCTCGGCTTGTTTTTCGGTGCTCCGTCGCATTAACGTGCCCGGCCGATACTTAAATCCGACGATGAGAGATAGAGAGAGAGAGAGAGGAGGAGCAGGAGGAGCAGGAGATTCTTTCGTCGTCGGATCTTGGCTTCGGAAGCTCGTGATCGACGCCTCGCACAAAGAGAAATCTTTATCCTCCGTGATCTTGTACTCGGCAGCGAGCGCCGAGCCTGTGCTTATTAAAAAAATAAAAAAAAGAAAATCCAGCACGTAGTCCTCGTGGTTGATCCGATGTCCTCTTGCTCCCTCCTCCCTTGCCCCCTCCCCTCCCACCCCCCGTCGGCGTTATGAAGGAGAAAACCAGTGAAACCGAGCACCGTTGGCTCGATAAGCAAACAAATGCAGTTTCGTCCTTCCGACGCGGACGATCGACCGGTGCCGAAAGAACGATTGGCGAAGGGCACGAGGCGGGGTGGGGGAGTGGGGCGGTGAGGGGGGTGTGGCGGTGGCGGCGGCAGGTTGATTGGTCCGTTCGTTTAAGCGCGCGCACGGGCACTTAATGGGTTGGATGTCGATTATTCCTCGGAGATTCTATTTGGCCGGACTCGATCCATCCGCTGGCTTTCCCGGGGAGATCGATGGTCGATGGCGATCCATAGCCCCGCGCCGCGCACAGGAGCCCGAGGTGAGGCGAGGCGAGGGCTCGATCATCCGTGAACGCGCTTTCGTATGTTATTTGCAAGCAAGGGATCGGATCGTCGAGAAAATAAATAGAAAAAGTAAAAGAGAGATAAAACTGCCGATCGGCCGTAATGTCGAAACTTTTCCTCCTCCTCCTCCTCCACCTCAACCCTCCCGCCCTCCGGTCGGACTATGTGATTTCTTTCGTTTATCGGTGCCCGCCCGCCCGCCTGCCTGCCTGCCATTTAGCTCCTCCATGAAGTTGTTAAAGTTCCGGGACGTCGATGGGGCTCGGGCCCCATCCCGGCCACTCCCTCGGACACTCATTCCTCCCCACACCCCAATAACCCCACACCCCTGCGCCATCGGGACGCCGGGAATTACACGTTCGGGCTCCGAGCGAGATCATTCGTGTCCGCTCGGAGGTCGCGCGCGATCCCTCGCTAGATGGTTACCGATTAAGGCAGGCGGGCGGCGAAGTTTCCGGTAATCGGCTTTTGATTACGGAGCCAGTTGACGGGGACGGGTGGCGGCAGGAGGGGTGGGGGCAGGAGGTAGGTAGGAGGCAGGAGGGCGGGGGGGATCGCAGCAGCTGAGCCTCGGAGCGTCCGGCCATTCCGATCAAGCCGTTCAGCCCCGGCAGAGCCTTTACGCAAATCGGACATGTGCCTCCACACACACACACCCCCCTCTCCCATCCCCTACCGCCACCCTTATTCCACGGCCTTATTACCGGCTTTAAAGAAGAAGCAGAGAACCGTCTCCGTTTTGCGCCAGAGCGGATAGCCGCCCCTCCCTTTAATTTCGCACCCGGGAGCTGCTATCCGATCCGAGTCCTCGGCGCCATCCTCCTCCTCCTCCAATCATCACCACCACCACCACCACCACCACTCCTACCCACTCCTACCCACTCCTACCCACTCCTACCCACCTCACCCCATCCAGCCAGCCCGCAGCTTCGCAGCAAATGTCTTTATCGACGTCGGTCGTGCTAATAACGAGAGGGACGCTACCGGTGCGCGCCCCTCCGTATCAGCCCCTCTCCCCCTCAATTTCATTTGAATTCCCGATTCATTACCCCCCCACTCTCCGCCTTCGTCTTTATTATTCACAACGAGACGCGACTGCCGATCGCTACAAAAAGTCCAAAAAGTCCAAAAAGTCCTCGTAGCAGTCCTTGCTTCGGGCAATTACGTGGACAGTGCCGGGGCGGTGAGAGGGGCGGGCGGGGACGGAGACGGAGAGGGCGCGTTGCCTCTTAAAAATTGCGTCACTTTAATGACCGACAATTACGATTTAACGACTGGCCCAATGCTTAATAAGAGTGCTGTCGTTTTGCTCCTACTTACCCTTCCCCCCCCCCCCCAATAACCCTTCACCGGGAGAAATCACCGAGAAGCCGGGTATTTTCATTTTCATGAATCCACTTACTTTACTCAACGAGCTCCTGCCTGCCTGGATGCGCTCGCTTCCACGGCCGCGTAAAAATTTCCTCCGATCCTAAGGAGTCCTCGCGGTAGAAGGAGGTGGTGGTGGGGCAGGAGGAGCGGGAGGAGCGGGAGGACGCCAATCAATTTCTCCTCTCGCGTAATCACCGCGACTATGCCGTAAGTAAGTAAATAAATCTGTCGCCGGAACGAGTTCCCCCCTCCCCGCCGAGCCACGCATACGAAATAAAGGCCTTTTAATTCCTGTGAAAATGAAAAAGGAGGGAAAACAAAGTGAGGGAACAATCGACAAGAAAAAAGAACTGCAATTTGCGTACGCGCGTATCCCCCTCTCTCCCTCCCCCTCTCTCTACCACTATACCTCTACTATTTACTAAACGTGTTTGCGTGAGTCTTTTTGACGTGGCAGGCTCCCTCTTGGCGTCAGGGGCTAATGTCGAAGCGCCCACGGGATGGGCGGTATGGGAGGCGGGGAGGTAAGGAAGCGACGATTGGTTATCGCTTGGTCTCGCGCCACTCGATTCGGGTTCTACCAACCCTCCTCCCGAACCCTCCCGAACCCTCCCGACCCACCCGCCGAAAAGAACTCCGCGTCGCGCCGGCATTATCGGCGGCTCGGGTTAATTAAACCGCTGGCGTGTCAACATTGTGACCGGAGCGCGTCGCGCCAACCGCTTGGCCGGACAATGTCACAATGTCACATTGCACTGCTATCGAGTCGTAGAGAAGACGGCCCGAGGGCACCTCCGCCGACGTTATTAATAACCGACGGACGTCCGGACGCCTCGACAAGATAACCCTGGATATTCAAAGGCTCGGGCATTGGTGACCCTGATCGCCAACACCGAATACTCATTTCTCTTCCTCCCGAGTCCCCTTTACCCCCCCCCCCCCAGTACTCTCTCTCTCTCTCTACGTTTTACTCGTCCCGTGCCATCCCATCCCGTGCCATCCCAGGCCAGGCCATCGACTCCCCGTCCGCAATATACTACCCTACTCATTCATTTATTTATTTATTTGTTCGTTTATTTGTTTATTTGTTTATTTACGTTGGGCAAATAAGTATAAGGCTGAATTATGACGTTAGCCCGAATGTAAGCCGATTAAAGCCGATACGAATAGCGCAAAGACGAACGATAATGCGCGAATAATTACAGAGCCGGGCCGTGGTGGGGTCGGGGGGGGGGGAGGGGGTGTAGTCGGAGGTAGACAATGAGTAGAGAAAAGAGAGTGGACGGGGCGGGTAAGGTTTACGCGGCCTTTGTCAAGGGTACGCGTGCGCGTACACGTGACGGTGTGGTGGGCGCGGAGGCTAATGGGAATTATCGAGATCGAAGGGGAAATTAATACGGCCGACGTGTTAAATAAAGTCGGAGTTGCGTGTCCGCGCGCGATATTCAAGTCGGTAGCGCGAGCCCAGGGCGGCTGTGCCGGTGTCGGTGGCGGTGGCGGTGGCGGTGGCGGTGGCTGTGGCGGTGGCAGTGGCGACGGCGCGGCGACGGCGGCTACTGCCCAAAAGACAGATGGTATTCGTTATTTTGAATACGCTAACGGATGACCGTGCTTATTAATTTAATTGCTCGTCATTATAGACGATGTCGAGCTAATTAAACTCGAACGCAAACGAGCCAGTGGCAGGGCAGAGTGGCAGGGCAGAGTGGTAGGGGAGGCGGGAGAGGTTACCAAGAGTCCGAAAGGAGGGCGAGGGGTAGCGGGGAAAAAAATTGAAAGAAAGAACGGGGTCGGGGGGAGGGGGGGAGCGGGAAGAAAAGGGAAAGGAAATAAAAGGCAGAAAAGAAGAATGAGCGTGGCAATGTTCGATACCCCCTGCCCCCCTCCGCGAAACCGCCCCCTGCTCCCGCTACTGCCCCTCTCCACGGACTCTCGCCGCACACCGAGGACACCGAGGACACCGAGGACGAGGACGAGGACGAGGACGAGGAGCGTCTATCGACCGGTCGGCTCTCTTTCGAGTTGGTCTCGTTAGTTAGGTTTTGGTGAAAAAAAAATCTTACGTCAGTAAAGAGTAGCCTCCCGATTTGTATCCGTCGTTAATTAAAATAAAGTGGCTCTTAAGAAAGTGTCAATGGCTCGCTTTGCCCCTTACGCCCTGCGCCTTCAACCCGGCCGTGATTATTGAGGGCCGAGTTAAAACGTACACGACGACGAGCCTAAATAACATTCCCGGCTCGTCGCTCCGGCCAATTTATAAGAATTTCCGTCCCAACGGGTAAACCTTCCTCTCACCCCTCCACCTCCCACCAATAAACCCCAAAGCTCCAATAAACCAGATATTTTTTTTCTACCCGGGCTTAGTTAATAAATAAACCACGGCCATTAGCGTAAGGGGAACATTATAAAAAAAATATAAGTATACGTAAATATAACGTGAGCGGCGGGGGTAGGGGGGGGGTGTCCGAGCCGCGATCGGGTTCGATAGCTTCGGCTTCGATCGGGTCCGTTACCCGAGAGCTCGGGCTCGGACCCCCTTTTATCGACAATCTTTCTCCTTCTTATCAATTTAATTCCATCGGCGAGAATAAATGCGCTTTACGAATGCGCTTTACGAATGCGCTTTACGAATGCGCTTACGCTTGCTCTGGCCTTGTATACGTCACGTAATTCCGGCAAGTGCATGAAAAGTTCGCTCGGCGGGGTAATTAATGAGGAAAGTTCGGTGCTTTTGAAAAGGTTGTACTCGATGCCGGAAGGGGGGGGGGAGGTAGGTTGGAGAGCGAATCGGGGGCGTAGGGGACGACGAGGGACGGGGCAGCGGATTTGTATGAGAGGTGCTCCCGCTCAGGGAATCTTGGAAATCTTCGGAGAATAGATTGTTTAATCTATGCGGGTCGGGAGTCGTGAACAAAAGCCACTTTATTCCCGTACCTCGAGCGCATCCGACGTGAATGGGAGAGAGAGAGTGAGAGGGTAGGGGGGTGGGGTGGAGGATTCGATTATCGAAGCGCAGCCTCTTCTGTATCGACGCCTCGAACGGTATCGGAATAATTACGTACTCGGAATCGGATCCGATGTGATGAATTCGAAAATTGCAATCAACCGCGCAGTCATCCCCGGCTCTCTCTCTCTCTCTCTCTCTCTCTCTCTCTCTCACCCAGACACACACACCCATTGCCAGAGCCAGAGTCACAGTCACAGCCACAGCCACAGACAGAGACACAGCCGGCGGTTTCATCTTTTCCCCGAGGAGAGGAGCGCGGGCGCTCCCGACGGCCTGGGCGGGGTGCGGCGGTAGGCGAGCGGCTCTCACGAGGAGCGAGGAAGGGATGAAAGAGGGCGGATGTGACGCGGAATGATGGAGCACGGAACGCGGAGAAAAATGAGAGTGACGGAAATGCGAGGGTGGAGGGACGCTGATGGATCGGTGCTCCTCCCTACCCTCGGCGCCGCTCCGATTCTCTCCAGCCCCTTTCCACCTCCGCCCCCATCATCCACCACCTCGACAAACTCCACCTCCTACACCACCCCCTACTCCACCACCCCCTACTCCACCACCTCCGCCCGCTTCATCCAGCAGCCCCGATCCCCGATTCACCTTGGCACAGGGGCTGAGCAACGTTCCGCAGCCCCATCTCCCAGAGGATGCTCTCGGGAATGGGCCGCGATATCAGTCATAGTCGGCGGCGGGGCCCCGAACACCGACCGCTAAACTCCAAAGTGCCCGGCTCGTCTGTTTATTTATTCACCCGTGCCTTCCGATACCGAATCATCGCATCGCCCTGTCGGTACTTCAGCTGGAGCTCACCGGCCCTCGCCGACTTCTCCCAAGGCTATTCGTACGGGCTCTAACGTACATAGGGGTTATTGGGGGTTATTGGTGGGGGTGGGAGTCAGCTTACCCTGGTATTGGATTACCGTGGTGGCGTGGCCAAGGCCACGCGTAACCTCCATATTAATTAATACGTCAACCGAGCCAACGATTAAATTCCCAATACTCGGCTGGATTAAAAATTCCTACGGCCAGGATGTCCGTGCTGGATCGTCACTGGATCGCGGGATCCCTGGCCAATTTATTAATCGAATTACAATCAGTCGCTTGCCACGCTGGCCTCACTCACTGCCTAACGTCGACGTTACATCATGAGCCAGAGAGAGAGAGAGAGAGAGAGAGAGAGAGGGACGTGGGGGGGAGGGAGGAGGTAGAGGTGAATAATAAATGTCTTTGCGAGAGGGAAATAATTGGAAAAGCTCATGCGGATGCGCGAGAAGCCGTCCGTCCCCAATAACCGTTCCTCTACGATAGAAAGAAAATAGATGTGGCATTAAGAGGCTCTTTAGAGGTGGTGGAGGTGGAGGAGGAGGAGGAGGTGGAGGAGGAGGAGACGAGGGTCTTGAGGGTCAAATTTTAATTGGTCGATCGTCCGTCTCTCTCACTATCGCGCGCGATTGGTCAGCGCGTCATTGGTGACGGGCCGACACGAGGAGCGCGTTCCGATGCACGGAATCCGCATTTATTCGTCGAGTTAGGCGGGTGGAGTCGGGGGGAGTCGGGGGGGTTAGGGAGTAGCCGAGTCACGGCTCGCACCTGCCATTTTTAATCCTATGAGTTATCGACTCGACCCCCTGTCCGTCGTTCAAGGCCCCCCCGTCCCCTCCCCCGGGCGTTGTTTGCTCTTCCTTACGGCCAAGTGGCGACGACGTCATCGTACACCCGCGCGTTATCAATATTTGCCGAACCGCGGTGGGGGCGGAGGGTCCCGTCGCATTTACGGGCCGTCGGCTGTAATTAAAACGCCTGCCGACCTCCCCGAGCTCTGCCGGGACGAAGATTTACGAGGCGATGATCCCGATGAGCTCCGGTACTTTTATAACCGCTTCGCTCGGCTGCGTCCTTGCTAATTAATTCGCCGGCCAATGCCTCCCACCCCTACCGCCTTACCTACTCGCTCTCTCTCTCTCTCTCTCTCACTCGATCCGCCGGGTGAACTTTGAGCTGGCGTTAAGCGCAACAGAAGCACCACCACCGACACCACCACCGACACCACCACCACCACCACCACCGACACGGCCTCTCACGAGAGTGCATTAGCATATTACGTGGCGCCGTGAAGCGAGGTCGGGGGGGAGGAGGGGAACGCGAGCAGTAGTACTTTGCTTTTAAAGAGCCGACATGCCCCCGTGAAATTTACGAATGTCCTCCCATCAGTTTAAATGCGTTCGATAAAAAAAACGCCCGTAGCAAAAAAAAATATATAGATAGATAGATAGATAGATGGATAAACAGAGTGAGAGAGAGAGAGAGAGAGTGAGTGGAGAGCGGATGGGGGTAAAGGAGGCCAAGGGACAGATGTCGCGTTTTCACTATTTTCCATAAGATTCGGCCGGAGTGTGCGCCTCATTGTATGTCGGTCCATTTAATAAGCATGTGTCGGCCGTAAAAGTACTACGTAAGGAGGAAAAAATTGTTCGTGAGAATGGATTGCCGGGTTGGGGGGGGGGGTGGGGGTTGGGGGTTGAGTGGGGGTGTGGGAAGGACGAGAGGGTTGCCTCGGGAGACTAACGATCGCTTCGATTGAATTTAAATAGGGAAAGTCGTGGCGAGAGAGGCTCCGTCGATAATAATAATAATAATAATAATAATAATAATAAAACGGCTCTTAGGTGAATTCGCCTATTATTCACACGATATTGGCCGAGTTATTTGATTTGCATAACGAGATCCAATTAGCCGCTCGCTCGCGGGATCCGGCAAGTCGATGCGATTTCCGCTCCATTTCCGGTCTACCTCATTCTTCTGGTCGTGCTCATGGTCAAGAGAAAGAGAGAGATAGAGAGAGAGAGAGAGAGAGAGGTAGAGGTAGAGCGGATAGGTAGGTAGGTAGGTGAAGAAGCTCCTTCTTAGGGGGCGGGGGCGGGGAGGTGCTCGCTTTCCCTTCTAGTCCGTAAAACATAATTTAGCGCTTTGTCAGCGGAGGCGAAAGCAAAGTAGAAAATAAAGGGTAATGGGAGAGGGAGCCGTCGACGCGCCGTCGCTCGTCTCGTATAATGAGCTCGAGGATAGAAGGCCACGGGCGAGTCCCTCGAATGACAGAAATCGGGGGGGGGAGGGGAGGGAGATAAAAAGATAGCGGCGCTCAGTCGTCGTCTTGGCGGAAAAACAAGAGAAGTGTTTCGTTTGGCGATGAGCGCTCTTAGACGCTTTGAGTTTGCGCACATCCATCAACTTGATGTCTTTGTTCTCGTGGCGCTGCCTCCATAGACCCCCCCACCGCACCCCCACACCCACAATAACCCCTACGTAGCTGGAGAAAGGGGCGGAGGGTGCGTGCGCGCGTGCGCGTTTGTGCGCGCGCGTGTATGTGTGTGTGTGGAGATCGGGAGCTCGTAGCCGAAAGTCTCGACCGCGGGCGCAACGCCTCCCTCCCTAACCACCCCTCCCCTCGCCCCTCGCCCGCCCGCCCGAACAATCGCCCTCTGCCCCCGACGGCAAATCCATCAAACGTCAGGGCGATCGCTCTTTTTTTTTTCCCTCACTCACTCGTCGTTCACTCACGTCTCTCCCTCCCTCTCACCCTCCCTCTCTCACCTCTCTCTCTCTCTCTCTGTCACTCGGTGATTCGACGCGTGTGCAAGAGAACGCCCAGCTGGCTCCGGTAGCGCCGAGGTCGGCCACCATTTTTCGCTCCCTCGTGGAGGAGCCCATTTTGAATCTCACGGACGAGCTGACGAGAGGCGATCATACGGATGACGTGGTAGACGACCACGACGACGACGACGACGACGACGACGAACGAGTCAAGGAGCGCCGCCACCGCCACCGCCACCGCCGACGTCGACGTCGACGACCAGGACGATCATTATGATTATGATGAGGGGACGGGATTAGAGCGTGACCGACGTTTGACGCGGTTCTCCACCCTGACGATGGAACGAGTCGTCCTCCTCTTCCTCCTCCCGCTCCTCCTCCCGCTCCTCCTCCCGCTCCACCATCTATCGATCGGGGGCTGCCCATTTTTCACGTGCCGACCTCGCCCTTTCTCACCGCAGCATAATGACACCGAGGGACCGACGTGTCTCATCGAACGGCCGATTTTTCAAGCGGACCACAGATTTTTCTAATTCCTTACTACGGCTAGGGCTCGCTCCCCTCCTCCCCTCCCCCTCCCCCCGCCCCGCCGCCAATAACCCCAGTAAGCCCAATAACCCCAATAACCAAAGACTGGCACTCTTTTTTTTCTTTCATTTTGAATAATCGCCCAGGACGTCTCGACGTTGCGCCTGCACAAGGAGATTCGTACTCGAGATATAGGATACGTCGCCCCTTTCCACTCCGGGAGCAGACCTATCGCTTTAACCCGAATAACCCCGACCGGCGGATCCTCTCGATCCTTTTACTACGAAATCTCTCGCGCTACTTCGGCCCGAATACGTTAGAGGAGAGAACAACGAGTCAGGGCTCCTACGCTAATCGATCCGTGGATTCAACGATCTCGAGTCAAACGGAAAATAAACCCCCCCCCTCCCAACTAGAGACGTTGAGAGAGACGTTGAGAGAGAGAGAGACGTAGCTATAGCAGCAGCAGCAGAAGCCCCAGAGCGGCCTCCCGCTGCCAACTTCCATCCCCCTCGAGAAAACTCGAGCAATTGTACATCGGCAATACCCTCATGAACTCGCTCATCCGTCAAGAAATTAAAATTCCCGGCTCATCCTCCGTCCTCCCACGCGTCGTCAAAACTGACATTCTTCCTTCCGAGAAGTGAGCTCCCCGCGCGTCCCCCGCGACCCGCTACGAACCCCTCTACGTATATTCTGCCGAGAGGGAAGACAAAGGGACGTGCTCGGGGCTTACGCTTGCGTAACAAACAAAGGGGGGGGGGGAGGGTGGAGGGTGGGCTGGAGGGGCTGGGGAGTAATGCGGAATAACGGAATGCATGCCCGGGACTTTCGGAGGACTTTCCGGGCGCCACGTTTGCCGCCGACGAGCGACATCTTA
Source organism: Ceratosolen fusciceps (assembly GCA_018883505.1). Lineage (NCBI taxonomy): Eukaryota > Metazoa > Arthropoda > Insecta > Hymenoptera > Agaonidae > Ceratosolen > Ceratosolen fusciceps. The sequence goes on along the minus strand of RCIC01000022.1, from coordinate 1,572,003 downwards.
TAGAAATAGAGGAGCGGGTTGGGAAAGCTCCGTGGACGAGGAGCGGCGACGAAAGCTCGATCACGGGGTGGCGAACGAGGTGGAGGAGGATGCCGAGGACGTAGCGCCGAGGAAGAAGGGAAGGGTTGGCCGTCGGACGCGTGACCGCGGCGGGCCAGCGGCAGGGGCGAGGACGGGGTTGTGGGGCGAGGACGGGGGTGGAGGGAGGAGGGTGGAGGAGGTTGGAGGGTGGAGGAGGCGCACGGCCACGGAATATCTAATGAGCGAGATTGCCAGGTCACCGGGGGAATAGTCGGCTGGGCGGCCCTCGACTACTCCCCGCCACCCCCCTCGCATCGCTCGCAGGATAGTTCCGGGCGCGGGGAAATACGCCGGGAGCTGCGGGAGGGCCGCGAAGGGGGTCGACGGTTGGGGGGTGGGGCGTGGAGGACGGGCAGCCGCGGGCGCGTAACGAGCCGCGGCAATTAATATCGCCAGGTTTCCACAATGCGCTTGCAAATGAAAGGCCTTTGTGACGTATGATTGCGTTCGTCGCGCGTGAATGCCTGATTAATGGTCCAGGCTGTTGGTTCGTCGGTCAGGTGGCTGAGGGGACAGGAGGTGGAGGAGGAGGTGGAGGAGGAGGTGGAGGAGGTGGAGGAGGAGGTGGAGGAGGTGGAGGAGGAGGAGGTGGAGGAGGAGCGGCGGCGGCAGCGGCAGCCTCCCAGCGGCCGAGGTACGCGGGATCCCAAGGACGCAGACGGGAGTTACCGCAGCCGTCGCCACCCCGGGACTCTCAGGAGGTATCCCGATGAACCGGCAATTACCGAGTTCCGTATTCCTCGATTCCCGAGACTACGAGAACTCCATCGACTACAGATCGACTGCAGATCGCAGATCGACTACAGATCGGCTTCGGATTAAAAAGAGCGAAACAAAGTTCGCCTCGACGCTTTCCGCCAAAGCTCCAAAGTCGGGAAATTGCCGGGAAAATCGGCTCCGTACGTATGTATAAGTAAGGGCACGAGGGCCGGCCCTGGTAATCATACTCGGGCGCTTTATCCTTCGATAAAAAAAAAAGAGCATTTTCCAGAGGACTTTCTTTCATAGCAATAATTCCCGTACGTACGTTCACTCCCACGCACTCGGGCAATAAGTCTTCCTCATTCGTTACATCGACCGAGAAACATCAGCTCTGAGGAACATTATTATTACACGCGCGCGCGCGCGCTAATGCTCTCTATCCCCTTTGTACCGCAGCCCATTATTATTATCATTATCATTATTATTTATTATTTATTATTTATTATTATTATTTATTATTCATTATTGTTAATAGTAGTAGTAGTGGTAGTAGTGGTAGTGGTAGTAGTAGTAGTATTATTATTATTTCCATTGTAACTCCCGCTATTTCCCACCAGAGTTGTACTGTCGTTGTTGTTGTTGTTGTTGTTGTTGTAATAATACGTAGGAGTCGGCCGGGGAGTGGGAGGAGGACTTTCGTTTTCCAAATTTATAATGCCCGCGCTCGACACGCGCATTGTGCATTAGACTTTCTATTTTCGAGCGATAATAATAAAGCTTTTTCTTTTGACCCGTCGCGTGATAAACTCAAGTGCGAAAATGATAAATTGCAGATTGTTAAACTTTGTTCGGCGCGGAGTCGCGGCAAGACGAAGACGAAGAAGAAGAAGAAGAAGAGGAGGAGGAAGAGGAGGAGGAGGAGGAGGAGGAGGAGGAGGAGGAAGGCACGCCTCGCTCGACGCAACGTATACTTACGAGCGCTTTTGTATTCTCTTGGATTTATCATTTTAAATTTGCGAGGATGCGATTTTCCCTAAAAATCCCCTCCATTTTTATATGCCTCGATCGGGATTCTCTTGGTGGTGGGGAGGGGGAGGGAGGGGGAGGTTATCGGTACTCGCGTTCTCTTGCAATAATTTCCTATATATGTATATATACGCATATATATATATGTATATATATATATTATTAACGATTGGGGGCTATTGTAAGCCGAAATGAGCGGGAAACAGAAGAAAAATGGAAAATTGAGGCGTCGTGATGAGGATCGATTACGTTGCGGCTGACAATGAAACGAAACGCTCGAAGGCGAACGGCTCGAGCGTCGAGCGGCCACGGGAAATCATTAGGAAAAATATACGGCCATTAAAAAAAGGGTATACGTCAAGCTTCGGCCTCGCTCGCCTCATCCGCAATAAACAACAACAATAACCAGAGAGAGAGAGAGAGGGAGAGGAGAGGGAGGGAGAGAGAAATTTCCTGGGAGGTAGGTAAGGATGACGTGAAATAAGCTGAAAGGACCCGGAATATGTCTCGAGGAGGAGCCGGCGCTGAAAGTCAAAAGTCTCCGGGTCTGGAAGCGCACGCGCGCACCCGTACATTGAGGGGGGGTCGGAGGGAGGGAGGGTCGGAGGGTCGGGGGTAGGTAGAGAGAGGTAGATAGACGAGGTAAGCGGAATTCCTGAGCGAGCGAAGCTAGTGAAATCATCGGAGCCGTTCGGGCTCTTTCGCTTCTTTAACTTTATGGCCAGTAATTCATCAACGGCCCGACGATATGCGAGGCAATGGGCCCCACGTCCCCCCCCACGTTACCCACGGCCCCTTGTCGCCGTGGGTCGTCGGGGCGGCAATCGCGATCGTTAAGGAGCCCTCGTCGGGAGCTTTGGCCGCGCGGCTCTTCCGGGAAAGGGGCAACTGCGTAATAAAAACGGACTCGTACATGGCGCCCGGGTTTTCTTGGCTTTTCCAGGAGCGTGACGGGGGGGGGGCCACTCCACTGGTCATCGGGGGGGGAGCGGAGCCCGGGGAAATTAAAAAAAAAAAAAAAAAAAACTGCTTAAGCCGTAGCAAAAAGATGATTGCAAATCCCTCCTTGGGGTCTAGTCGTTCCACTCGGGAGCGTCCGTCCCATTCCAAAAACGGAACGAAACGGCGGTCGGTGGCGGTGGGGGTGGTGGTGGTGGTCGGGGGGGTGGTGGGGTGGTCGGCAGGGTGGTCGGTGGTGGTCGGGGTGGTGGTGGTCGGGGTGGGGGTGGGCGGCGGGCGAAAAGAAAGTGGGGAAAGAAATGAGGGGTCGACGGGGTGGGGGTGATGTGGGGCGGCGCGAGGGGGTGGATAGGGGCCTCGACGTCGGCAGCCGAGAGAAAGACGAGTCTAATTGCATAATTTGTTAGCGCCGAAGCTCCGTCCCAGGCCAGCTAGAGGGCGCCGACGAGGGGCCGAGAGGGAGGCAGGCCACTGGTAGTAGGTACCACGCTGGAAATTGAAAATCGTTAATAATACCGGAAGGGGCAGGGGGCGCTACGGCTACGTTCGGGGGGGGGGGGGGTGGCGTAGGAGGACGAAAAGCGGCGCCGAGAGGAAAAGGGGCACACACGAGCGCCCAAAGGGGAGTACACCCAGAGGAGAACGCCGGCTAAGAGCTATACAGCGTGAGGGCGTGGGAGGGCGCGGGAGGGGGGAGGGGATCGTGGGGTTTAGCCGGAGCCCGAGGTGGTCGTCGGACCGGGCGACGCGTAATTTATGTCCCATACGTTTCCGCGTCGCGAGCCACGCGTCCTTGTGGTTCGTCGCCGTGCTACCGGAGAGCGGAGCCGATCCCCTCCCGCCACCTCAGCCCGCCATTGGTCTCCTTCCGCTCGATCTCGCGAGAATATCGAGAAAATCGCCCTCGACCCCTGATTAATCGGGGCCAATAATTTTTTATCGCCTCGACGCGCCCTTTCGACCCCGGAGAGCCTCTCTCGGCCAAGGATCCGCGGCGCTCGCTCCACGTGCCCGAGCTGACCCGGTCTCCTCCACTTCCTCCACACCCGCCGACTTTCCCATCGCCCATGCCAAATAACTATTCTTCCCCCACCGCCACCCCTTACTTAGCATGTTTTGGCTGCTTAAAGGGCTGCTTGGCGAATCCAACCGCGAGCTCGCAAGCACCCCCTTTTTTGACTTCGCGGCACTCGACGATCCTCGATCCTTGATCATCGATCCTCGATACGTTCGTTACGTTCGTTACGTTCGTCCTGACCAATTGAGCATTTGCCCGCTTCGGACGATTCCTACGTACCCATATTTAGTTCAATTAGCGTTAACGCAGAGATGGTGAAATGCTCATTGGTCGGGAGGTGGTGGGAATTTGGAATTCCCTACAAATCCGATTGTACCGTAGATGGCGGTAATCCTGAAAAAATGGAGTCCACACGAAAATGTGTTGAAGCACCTTTTCAAACTTGGGAATCGATCGAGCCTTCGTAATTAAGGGGGAAATATATTCGATATTAACGATCGCTTCGCTATAAACCCGCGCTATAAACTCGGGTAACCGGCGGCTAATCGGCGGTTATCGTGGGTTATTCGGCGGTTATTGGGGGTTATTCGGGGGTTATTGGAGGTTATTGGGGGGTAGGGGTCGAGGTAACTAGCGCCGAGCCAAGGGAGAGCGGATATCGTAGGCGAGACTATGGTTTTTCATAAATTTTCCTCCGGGGCACACGTTTTTCGACTCTTGCCCCTTTTCTCTTGGCTTCTCTTGGCCCGAAAGACGCCAAGGCCACGACGCGAGAACGGTAAAGCGCAGACAATGTGCGTGAGCTCATGGCACGGACGGGGCTCTTCTGGCCACAATGTAGACAAGGCCCATTATGCAAAATCGGCCCGGGGAAATTCTTCCTCGTCGGTCAATAGCAGCAGGAAAGCGGAAAGCATTGTCGGTCGGTCGGTCGGGCCCGTCCTCCCGTTCATATCCGTGGCCGAGACTATAGCATTCGAATGGCGGCGGTGGTGGTGGTGGTGGTGGTGGTGGTGGCTGTTGGTGTAGGAGGAGGAGGAGATGCGAAGGGGGCTGGGGGGGGGTTATTGGGGTTATTGTAGGACGTGGGGGTGGGTGAGAGGTAGGAAAAAGGGTCGGGCATAATGCAGGCCGGCCGAGATATGCATAACCGCGGGTGAAGGAGGTGACCTCGGGCCCCAGTGCGCGATTTATGGGCGCGCCATTGTCTAGCGCGGAAGTCAAGGTTGTCGGCGGGTCGGACCGGGCCGCACGGTACCGCACTACCGTAAACATCGGAGCTGCGGTTCCGCCTGGGCCGCGGCCCTTTTTCTCAGAGGTCGTGCAATTTTTCTAAAAGGGCCCCGCAAATTGCACGGACCACCTCCGACCCTACGTCCCCTCCTTCACCTCCCGCACCAACGATATGCCGTGAGTCTTTATGCGTCGCGCGGACGGCACTGCGTTCCAGGTAACTCAGGTAACCGCTTCATCCCGATCCTCCTGATTTATCTCATTCGACTCACCGAGAAGACCGAACGGGACCGAATGGGACCGAACTTGTCTCTCCCCTCGTCATCCTCCTACTCCCCCCCCCCCCCCCTCCACCGCGCCCCAGCCCGAATGATTAAGCCGTTGCCGGGGCCGATAATCAATACCCCGCGCATCCCTCGCGCTGATCACCCACACCCAGACAGACAGACTGAGAGAGAGAGACTGAGAGAGACTGAGAGAGAGAGAGAGAGAGTGACAACGAGAATGCCTTGCATTCAGTGATGCGAAAGCGAAAAGGGTGGCTCGGGGGGGGGGGGCCGATGGCGCTCGCGATGACGGGGCTGCGCGGGATGTGTCAGGTGCCGGATGCCCGGGGGAGCGGGGGAGCGGGTAGGGGGAGCGGGGGGCTCTAATTAAAAACCCGTGTCGGCCACCAACACCGGGGCTCGCCAGTATCACCGGGGGTGCGAATAAAAAAAAAAAAAACAAGTAACAAACAAAAACAAAAACAAAAAAAAACGGAAAAAAGCGCGGAACGGAGTCTATTTGTTTTTTCATTTTCGAAATGGCCGTCCCACGTACTGGTTTTACGTGTACGTATACAGTATATGGGCTCGGCGGCGGAGGGAGGAGGATGGGAGGACAGGGAAGGAGTAGGAGGCAGAGGGATTGTCGACACGTCGCGGACGCGTTCGCGAAGCTTTTATTTCCCTGGCCTGGAAATGTTCGGGCGGGTACCCTGATAAACAACGAAACCGCCGCCCGGGGCAGTATAACCTGCCAAGTGCAATCATACCCTCCTGCCTCCCTTCTCTTTTGCACCCTCTTTTGCTTCGCTCTCCCATCCTCCTCCTCCCTCTCCTCCTCGTTATTATCATTTGCTCGTTTACCCCATGAAAAACCACGACTACCACCTACACCGGCCCCACCTCCTGGTACACGCATACACGCGACTACTTTTATTCGCCTTGTACGGTTAGTGTCGTCTCCCCTCCCTACCCCCTACCCAAATAGCGAGCCCACTCCACGGCAATAACCCCAATAACCCGAATAACCGTCGAGGGTCAGGAAAATAGCGAAGGAAAGCCAAGCCACGGTTGTTTAACAAATAACTACGGGTTTCTGACTCGATGATCGTGCGACACGTTCGTCGATATTTACATTGAGCCGCGCGACTCAACGGGTCGAGTAGGCCGCAAAAGGCTTCGTCTTGTAAGAATAAATGTCGTCGTAATAAGGCTCAGGCGTGGGTGTTTGCCCGGAGCTCTCGCTCCAAGCGCACGTGAATCGGGAATTATTAAATTAGAGCTGAGGCTCGTGCTACTCGGCCCCGAGCCACGCAATCCCACTGAATAAAACGTGTAACGAGGGGCGCCATCCCTCTTACCCTCCACCCTCCCCCCAAGGCTCCCACCTTACATTGTTTGCGAGTTAATCGGGGGCGGGTGTGTGCGTGTGTTTGTGTACGTGAGAGAGGGAGAGGGAGAGGAAAGCCACGAGGGAGACCGCGGACATGAAAAGCTTTTCCAGAGAGAGAGAGAGAGAGAGAGAGAGAGAGAGAGGAAACTTTAGGAGAGAAATGATTTTCGGAGCCCCGGAGTGGAGAGGCGCGCCTTCCCCTGGATCGTTGGATGTACGGTTGGATGTACGGTTGGATGTACGGACGGATGGATGGATGGATGGGTGTGGATGGATGGGTGTGGATGGGTGGCGCGGCTTGAAATTTAACGAGAAAAGGAAGAAAGGGCGAATGCTGAAGGACGACGGAGCGCGTCGAGGGGCTGAAAACTCGGTTGTTTCTGGGGAAGAGGTTGCTGCTACGGCTGCCACTACTGCTCCCGTTGATCGACGAACAAAAATGGAGTCGCGGGAAAGACGGACGACCAACAGAAGTAGAAGAAAAGCGGGATCGAGTCCATTGGCCGTGTCGTCGGGACGACGAAGCAGAAATGATCTGAGTGACGTCCCCTTATACAACGGCTTATCCTTCTCTCTCGGACCGGCATTTACCCGAGTCCTTAGAGCGTCCTCCCCTCTCCCCTCTCTCTCTCTCACCACGCAGAGCATCCCATGAGCAGCACGACCAGGCACCACCACGGAAACAAGAAGAAGAGCAAAAAGAAAAAAAAAAGAAAAAAAAAGAAAAAAAAATAGTCTCCAACCGAATCGAAGAAGAGAAGGAGCGGGAGGGAGAGAATGGGCCACCCCTGCTCCGCGACACCCCACCCCACCCCCCACACGCCCCTGGAGATGCCAAAAAGAGAGCCAGTGACGGGAGCGTGGGGTGGGGAGGGGGCGACCGACCGACCGACCGAGTGAGTGAGAGAGAGAGAGACCTTCGCGGCGCTGCTGCTGCTGCTGCTGCTGCTGCATGTATTCTGACGGAGAGCGTAGAGAAACCTACTCGTATTATCCACAGTGACAGGATGGCAAAGTTATTAATGGCCGCGACAGTGACAAATGACGAACTGTCGGCGCAAGCAAGACTGATATCATGGCGGCCTTCGCGTTCGCTCTTTTCCCTCTCTGCCGCTCCCCGGCTGCTCTCCACCCCGCCCCTACGAGTCCCGTCCCCTCTAGATCCCACCCGACCATACTCCACCCTGCTCCACCCTGCTCCACCCTACTCCACCCTATCCCACCCTACTACACCCTCTCTCTCTCTCTCTGCTTCTCTCTGCTTCTCTCTCACGCACGCACGCACACAACGGCTTTCGACGAGGTTCCGCTCGAATACGGCCGCTGCACCCGCTCTCTCTCTCTCTCTCTCTCTCTCTCTCTAACCCATGGCCAACCATGGCCAACGTCGAGTCCTCTCAACCCCTGTGCCCCCAATAACCCCGTGCCACTGCACTCCTCCACTTCTACTTTTTCCTATACTTTTTTATCCCGTCTCGTCTCTCCCTCTTTCCTGCCACCCTCTCCCATCTCGAGCAGCTTCCATTGGCTCCATCCATTCGATATCCACGTATTATCTATTCCACAAGCGCGCTAATGCCCTCTACGTTTCTTTTCTATTCTCCTACGCGCTCTACCACCCACGCACAAACAACGACATTACTTACCCCCTTTCAAATCCTTATAAATACTTTGGATTACTTGTATGCGATACGTTTTATCCCTCCGCCCCCACCCCCACCCCTGCCGAAAATTCCTCGCGCTCGGCTACTTACTTAACGAAAGCCGCGCAATTGCCGTACCGCGTACTCGTACCCGCGGCCTCGCGCCCCCGCACCCGTTACATGGCCAAGCGTGAACTGCGCCTTATACTCGGCTGTCAATGAGTGCCTCTCTCTCTCTCTCTCCCCGTCTCTCTCTCTCGATTATATTCGCCAGATTAGCCAGAAGAATTACTTACTTGTACTCTGGTTTACGTATAATCGTGAGGTCAAGATCCACGAGGTCAACAATAGCTATTCATCGATAAATATATATATATATATATGTATATGTATGTATATGTAAATGCCAATAATTATTCGGCTCCGTAATGCCAATACAGTAAGTACTTGTGCTGGCTCGGGTTCTTCAGATTCCTCCTGGAGGAAGAAAGATATTCGAATTTCTACGGAGGAGACCGCGCTCTGCCCTCCCCCTTCGTAAAATCCTTTATAATTCAACGCAATTCAACGCGTACTTTCTTTATACGTCCGCGAAGACAATGACTCTCGTTAATACAAAAACAAGTAGAAGGGGGAAAAAAATGTTTTTCCTCCGGATAATAGATACACGAAGGAGTGATTATGGGAGCGAATATGGGAGCGAATAAAGACGTCGGCCAACGTCGTGAGTTTTCATTGTATTCAAGATATTTGTCACGAGAGACATAGAGAGAGAGAGAGAGAGAGAGAGAGAGAGAGAGAGAAGCGTTTTAAAATTATTATCCCACGTACGTTCATTCGTACGGGTTATGTTGTTGTAATTTTTTTTTCGTTTCTTTTCTTTCCCTTTTTTTTATCTGTTTTTTCTGTTTTTTCTGTTTTTTATTTTGTTTTTGTTCTAAAAAAGTAATTTTAAATTGGCTGGGAAGCAGTGAGCGGTTATATATAAAATTCAGCGACGTGTTGTTTTCAATGATCCCGTGTCCGTCGATTAACGATGCCAGTGTTTTCGTACGTGAGCTCGTCCGCCGAACCTTTCGACAAACAATATCCACAATATCCTCGCGTCTCTCTCTCTCTCTCTCTCTCTCTCTCACCAAACCTCCATACGTATTTACTTAACTTTGCTTTGCTTTGCTTTGCTTGACTTTGCCTACTTCCGCAGCCGTCCTCGTGTTATTAATAGACTCTCTCTCTCTCTCTCTCTCTCTCTCTCTCAGTCTCTCGTGCGCAAGCAAGAAATCCAGAGGAACTGATTAATTTATAATAATTATGCCGTAGCCTAGTGATCCGAGGGCCCATTATTATTTTAGCACAATGATACACGTCATATTTTCTTATATATATATATATATATATAAAAGAGACGAAGAACGCGAGGCTTTCCCGACGTTGGAGCCCAACGATCACTTCGTCTTTTTTCTTCTTCCGAGGTTACATTTCATAAACTGGGAATATATTGTTATTAACAACGTGTTTACCGAAAAACGACGTCACGCAATTATTATAGTCGCTCGGAATAATAATAATAACAAATTTGACCCGCAGAGACCGAAATGTCAAGCCTTTTCAGTTTTAAAGCGGCGAATCATCAAGCTTCCTCCGTCGTTCTTTCCTCTCTCTCTCTCTCTCTCTCTCTCCCTCTCTCCAGACAAAATGAAAAGCGAGAGAGAGAGAGAGAGAGAGAGAGGGAGAGAGGACGGTTTCGTGTCGGATCTTCGATCACACGTCAAAACCTCTCTTTATAAAAAGTGTGAGAGAGGCAGGGATGGGGATGGGGAGGGGAGGGGGGAGAAGAAAAAAAAGGCTTAAACTGATCCCGCTGCCGATGATATTCCGTTTCGTTTTATCTTACATATCGTTCTCTCTTCTCTCTTTTTTTTTCTTTTTTTTTTTGTTACGTTTTCTGATCGATCGAGCGGATGTAAAAGGTTATTTTTCAAAAAATAAAAAATACCGTTACAAAAGCACATTTTTCCCTCGTTATTCCTTGCTTTTTTTTCTCCCGAGATGATTTATCGCTCGGAATGCTTTATAATATTCCTTTGTACAGAAGCTTTTTAGCCCGCAACGGCAAAAATTATTATTCGTGAAAAGCTGCTCTGCCGAAAGTGCTTTAATTATTTTTAATCCGACGAGCAGCGGGTTCGGTAACGCTGTCGGTCCCGAGCAGCCGGCATTCCTCGGCATCGATAGCCTCCCCCCTCTCTCTCTCAGCGTTTCTCTCACTGAACCCCCTCCTCGCCGTTGGCATTTAATTATCGTCGTAGGTGGCGCTGATCCACCTATCGAAACATCGACAACCCAGTAGTAGTACGTGTCCCTTAGTATTGTATCGATAAGTGAGTGAGAGAGAGAGGGAAGAGAGAGAGAGATGGAGTCGTAAGACTCGGAGCTCTGGTGATAAGGATCACGAAGCGTAGGATCTATAAGTTGAGTTTGAGCAGAGTTTTTGCATGAGAAACAGGGTGGTGGACGGGGTTTATAATTTTTTCGGTCCAAGTTTATACATCAAGCGGAGCCTCCGCGATCGGAGACCTTCGGAGCCGCCAACCCCCTCCCCCCTACCCCCACCCACCAACCTCCCAAGACAACCGGGACTTTATGATTCTTTGGCTACTTCGTATTCCGCTCACTCGGCCTAATACCCCGGCACTATCCTCCCACCCTCGCCACCCCCGTCCCCAGGCCCCCGCCACCAATGTATACGGGTATTTACACGTACGTGTGTGTGTGTGTGTGTATACGGAGACCATCGGCATTCCTCCTCCCCCCCCCCCGGCCTCTCGCCCGCCCCTTTCCACGATCTCGCTTGCGGCGAGTCCGAGGCTCTCGGCGCCGCGCTCTAATGCCTCTGATCCACGAGGTCAACCTCGCGCCGTCGAGCAGCTCTCTGATCCCTCCTCGAGAGCACTCCACTTGACTTTGAAAGGAGGCAACGGCGCCCCAGAGAAAGAGGGAGATTTAAAAAAAATCATAACTTCCATCACCAGGATGTTCTTTATCCCGGCATTTTCCGCCATCGACTTTTTCGCCCCGAGCCACCACCGCCACCACCACCACCACCACCACGACCACCACGACCACCACCACGACCAGGACCACTAGAGCTCGCCACGTAGCCAGAGGAGCTCTCGCTGATGCTGCGGTCAAGGAAAAGCCGAGCGAGATTCCTGGGCGCGAAGCCCGAGGCGGTGACGCGGCCCCCAGCGTCAGGGAGCGATAAGAGGATGGCGGGGGATAGGAAAATTATTTCTATGCAGCCAGAGAGAGAGAGAGAGAGAGAGAGAGCGGATAGGAGATCCCTATCGCCTCTCGACGTCTTACTTATGTAACGAATCCACTCGTCGGCTTTCCCGTTCCCTCTAACCCGACCACCGCCATTCCTTGACGATGGCTCTTTTCATCCGGCCTCCTTCCTCTCAGCGGACCCCTACGGGCCCCGAGCCGCACTCCTCTTCCAGCCTATATCCTCTGCTCAAGGGCTACGCCCGCTGTTCGACCGTTCCTTAAAAAGCAGCTAAAATTATTAAATCCGAGGTAAATAACGAGATGGAGAGAGAGAGAGAGAGAGAGAGAGAGAGAGAGAGAGAGAGAAGTAAATGAAAGGGGATTGAATTTGGCGAGGAGTAGGGAAGGGGAGGACGGAAGAGGCTCGAATGGAAAGGCTCTCCTCGGAATGGAATTAACAATCGTAGCGGGATCTCTTGGTAGTATAGGAGCGGCAGGGGGATGACGGAAGGGCGGAGGAGGGGGGATGGGGATGAGGGGGGAGGCACGCGAGTCTGATCTGGTCATGAGAGCGAGGAAATCCCTCGTGGCAGCCTTGGGGTTCTGAAACATCAGCGTGATTGCGTTCCTTCCATCGCGAAGGGATTCCATTACGTCGCCTATTGCCGCTCTCTCTCACCCACTCTCTCTCACTCTCTCTCCCGCCCCATGGTACTGTACGCAGATAAAGAGGCGCATGCGTTCCCGTTTCCCCAGATGTGCGCCGCCTCCGGTACGTGCCTGCACCCGCATCCTCCGAGGCTTTCATCTATCCCATCTTCCTCTATTATCCCGGACCATCCCCTGCAACGATATCGAATTCACACGTGTGCACGTCGACGGATCTAAGAGAGAGAGAGAGAGAGATAGATCGTTATATGCCTGTTGGGGATCTCGGTGGCTCTCCCCCGCCTCTTATCGCGATGAGCGTCGGAGCCCTTATCACAAGAGCATCCGGACTGACCGCGTCTCCTTCCCGATAACGAGAGCCGATGCCACTCAGAATCAGCCCCAATCTCCCGTATCCCGAGCCACCGTTACCAACGGCATTTTCACGATCTTCCGACCGAGCGATCGTCTTCCTCAAAACACGTAAACGCCCGGGGATTAACATTTTTATCAGCCCCTTATACGCGGAAGGGGTTCCCGACGTTTATTACGTTACGTGCCCCCCGTTCTCGAAAAAAGGATCGTTGAAGGATCGACGGCCGTCCGAGACCTGCTGCGAACCATCCCCTTGGGGGGAGGGCGGGCGGTTGGTGCGGGTCGGTGGAGCGAAGCCGAAGCCGAAGCCGAAGCCGAAGCCGAAGGCTCCCGTTCGCCTCCTTTTCATTAACATTCCGCAAATCCTGCATCGAATTAAATTACTCGCGCGTCGCTCCGGCTAATGGATATGCGGCCGAGATCGGTGAGGTCGGTGGGATCGGTGGGATCGGTGGGATCGGCAGTGGGAGAGGGGGTTGTAAGGCGGTAGTGGCAGAGACGGCGCAATCGATAGGCTCCGGTTCATACGGCCTAGGCCACCGCACGCACACTCGTCTACCCCCCCCCTCCCACCCGAGCACTCGGTACCCGACTATCTTATGCACGCGCCTTTTTCAGTTGGATAAGTCACGGTAGTGTGACGGGGCGGGGTGGGGTGGGGGGGCGTGGTGCAACGAGTAACGTTCAGGGAGGATGGCGGTGGTGGTGGTGGTGGTGGTGGTGGTGGACGAGATTGGAAATAACTGTCGATTCGCGGGGCAATGGTAATGGCGTCAAGGGCAAATATCCGGCCATTTCTCTTTATTAGCTCGTAGGAGTATTAATGGCGAGCACTCGATCGCCCGGCATATTTACATCGAAAAAAAAAAAGAGAAGCGAGGGGATGGGAGAGGATAAGGAAGAAAAAAACAGTTGCAGAGAGTCAGAGAGAGAGAGAGAGAGAGACAGACAGAGAGGCGGAAGGCCGACTGTGTATGCGGGCTCGATACAAATACCGGCGTTTAATTACGATCGGCAAATAGCTTTAACAGTGTATTAACTGGCTGAAGGAAGATCGAGGGAGCGCCTGCGCGATCTACGGATGCGTGAAATATCATTTCAATTACGGGGCCGGAAAAATCGGCGAGCCGGCAATCCATCCAAGCGCCGTACCAAAGAGCGCGACTCCGTAGCTGCGCGGTGCAGGGGGGGCAGGGGGCGTTCGGGGAGCAGTAGGGATGGCGAGCAGGGTCAGCGGGGAGAAGGGAGAGAAAGGACAGAGACGTTCGACAGAGGCGTGCATGCCGTGCCGTGCATCCGTCGTAACTGATTAAAGCGGATCGGAAAGGGGATTACAATGAGGAGGTTATCAGTCAACGGGACGATCGATCGGATCACGAGGTAACGACAGTCAAAATATGGGGATCCTCGATGGACGAAGGACAGCGTCTCGGCGAGACGACGGCGCAACGAGTAGGCACCTGCGCTGCCGGGCCCTCCGGAGAAGCCTGCTTCCCCGACCTGAGGCTCACGTTCTATTCGGTCCCGGGGCTAACGGCCTTACGCCCGTCCCGGTCGGACGGGGGAGCTACACCGGGCGAGATCACGAGCTGCCAGGAATCGATGCCATGACTCACCCTGGCCTGTCTCAGAGCCCAGCCCCAGCCCCAGCCCCCGACCTTCCTCTTCCTGTTCCTTAAGAATAGCGATCATTAGTGCATTAGGTTGCGTCGGGTGTTGCGCGTGGACTGTGCTCCGGAGGCCGTGGTTGCGGCATGGATACGGGGTGGGTGGTAGGGGTGGTATGGAGGATATAGAGTGGGAGAGAGGGAGGGAAAGTATCGAGGAGTCCGAGGAGGTGTCGGGAAGCGGTCCTGAGCCGGTACCGGGTACGGTCCCGCGGAGTTATCGGCTTCCCTCCGGCAACTACTACTACTACTACGACGACGACGACGACGACGACGACGACGACGATGACGAGGATGACGAGGATGAGGTAGGGAGGAGGATGCGTCGCTCCTGTGATGTCTATTGTGCGGGCCGACGTTCCCATTCGATATTGCGCTCGCCGCTGCGTAGTAAACAATGGCAAAATATGGATTAATGGCCCCGATTAATCACGGCTTTGTACGCCCCTGACGCGGCTTTTCTCCGCTCTCGTTTCTCTTCGGGGGCGCTGACTCTCTCTCTCCCCCCATACTGCCCCCTGCCCCCTGCCCCCTTCCTCTCTTTCCGAGAGACGACCCGAGACGTGCGAGCCCGGACATCGGCTACGGCCCCGAGGGCTCACTTTCAGCCAGAGTGAGATAGATAGAGAGAGAGAGAGAGTGAGAGAGAGAGAGAGAGAGAACTAGAGTGGTAGTGAGCGACCGGGTGGCGGGGGGAGGGGGGCGGAGGAAACCTGTATTTTCCCGGTAGTTATTAGTATGCTGCGCGCGAATTCCTGGCCAAGTGCTTTTGTGCGTCGAGCCGATGGTGCCGATGGTGCCGAGGGTGCCGACGGTGCCGACTTACTTTATAATCAGCCTTTAACTTATTACGTCGGTCTTGTATACTCGACTCCGACTCCGACTCCGACTCCGACTCCTGGAGGGAACCGAGCACCTCCGACCCTTTCGCCATCTACTCGTCATCCGCGACATAAATCTCCCGATCGCTCGAGAGTATTCGTCGCTCCTCGTTATTCGTCGATCGATCAGCCGCTCCACTATCCTCTGACTGCTATTCTACTCGCTCGGCCCCCCTCCCCTCCACACCCCTCCCCGTCCCACCAGCATGGCCTACCAATAACCGATCGTTAATTGTGCGAGTAGTTGGTTCGGGCAGATCGAGGCCCGGGTGCTCCCTCGGCCAAGGACGCCTCCGACGGCCCGTGATCCTCTACGTGCGCCCACGTGTCTCCCTCCCCCCGCCCCTACTCTCCCGGCTTCGTATAAACACGAGCGCGTGTATAAACATACGTGGGGCAGTTTATGATTGAGAATAACGCGGAAGAAGATTATTAGGTCGATTGGAGAAACAGGCCTCGTCGAGTCGAACCGCGCGGGGTGCGGGGGGAGGGAGGGTTAAGGGAGGGAGCGTAAATACATGCGTGTCTGTCGATACGTGATACGTGCGGGGGCGCGTGGGCCGAGCTTATAAGCTCGCGTTATCAATGGTCGACGAGCTCGGGGACATATTTTTCCTCGAGGCTTAGGTACGTACGTCGACGGTGGCGCCTGTCACACTACGTGGATCGGCATCCCGAGCCACTACTCCTAGCAGCCCTTCCTTCCCATCTCTTACTTATCCCCCCCGTCTCTCCCGCCCACTCAGTCACTCAGTCACTCGCTCCAGGAGCGTGTCTCCACCCGATTGTACGTAATCCAGCAGGGCATCTACGAGGGGAGTGGGTGGGGGGGCTCCCGCAGGACATCTCGAGGAAGCCCGTCTCCTCGACACCCTAAGCTCGAAAGCCCACAGCCAATGGGAGTTTATTCCCCAGCGCAGAGCCGTAGAGCCATTAAAAAAAAAAAAACAAAAAAAAAAAAAAAAAAAAAAAAAAAAAAATATTTATTCGAGCCCGTCTTTTGCCTTTATTCGCTTGCGGATAGATCCTTTGCAATTGAAATAAGTGCGAGGCCCCGGGAACCCCGGAACGAACCCCGGAACGAACCCCAATAACCTCGCCGTCGTCGCGCGGCCCAATGCAAAATTACCCCGACCGGACGACGAGCAATTAATTACTCAACTCGAGCAATTAATTATTATTATTATAGGGCGCAGGACGAGACCTTTAACGCGAAATCTTCATCCGCATGATGAGCCTTGTTGGCGTTAAAACGCGTGCGACAATGACAATCAGTCGTCGTTCGTTCGTTCGTTCGTCGTCGGCGGCTTTTTCCGTGCTCTCCCATCCGAAGTCTTAGACTTCGTATGGACGAGGCGAGTCGAGTGGCGTAAATTATTTTTTATTTTTAAGGATTGCGCGGTCGCGGCTGCCGAGCCCCGGCCTCCTAGTGCTTTACAATGTAGACGATCGAGGCAACGATAAGGGATTATCGGGTGGTCGGGTGGTGGTAGTGGTGGTCGGGTGGTGGGGCGGAGAGGGGTATAAGTTATTTTCTCCGGTCGATGCAGTCGATTTATCGAATTTTATTGAATACGAGGAGAAAAGCGTCGGCAGGAGGCAGACAGAGTAAGATATATAATTAATACTGGAGAATTAATAATAATGCCCCGTAAAAATGAAATTCAATTATAGATTGGCCATTGGATACGGGGCCACTACGGGTATTTCCCCCCGCGGCGCGCATACCTCCCCACGAGAGATAATAACGGCGCATGGCTGTTTTTTCTCCACCTCTCCACCTCTCCCCCCCCTTCTCCCTAAAACGGATTAGCCTAACTCCTTACGGAGAGTAGGTGTGTGTGCGTGTGTGAGAGAGAGAGAGAGACGCGCGCGTGAGAGAGAGAGAGACGCGCGCGTACGTGAAAGCGAACTCGCCTAATAAATCAGTGGCAGAAGCAAAAGTAATGCGCGTTCGCTCGCCGTGAAATATACGGCACCGCGTGTAATAATATCGGCGGGCCCTCTACGCGAGATTATCGTCCCGGGGCCAGGCCGAGGCTCCTCGTACCCCGTCACCTCCTACCCCCCGTCTTCTCTCCTTTAATAACCATCGGCAGCGTAGAGTTCGACTCTACCCTCGTCTTATTCGTTGGCGGGGTAAAGGGAGCCGCGAGAATTATCCGTCTGGATCCGGAGTCGAGGAGTCCAGGAGTCGAGGGATCGTCGGGCCCCGTCGGCGGGAGGTGCGAGAGCGCGCCCGGGTTATTGGGGTTATTGGGGCCGGTCGGTTAATGCGCGACGATTAAACTAAACCGCCGCGACCAATAACCCCGGACGCCACCGCTTCCTTGCACCAGGAAGCCGCCACCACCGGCCACGCTTCGGCTTCCTTACTCGCCGTGAGCGGCACCTCCCTCGCTTCGGACGGACCGAGAGTACCGGACAATGACTACCGAACCTACCCCAAGACAAGCGCTACACCCCATCCCGACATCTTGGATTTTAAACGACAAGGACGCGCTGGACTCGAGATCGAGAGAGAGAGAGAGAGAGAGAGAGAGAGAGAAGCCGGGTATTAGCTTCGATTAAATAGATTTAGCGGTACGATGAGAGGTAATAGCTCGACATATTTCATCCTTATAAATAATACGGTCCCGCTCGGACGAAGGGGTTCAAGTTCTCCGGGGGTTATTGCGGTTATTGTTATTGGTTATTGGGGGGTGGGAGGCGGGAGGTAAATACAATTAAACCGACCAACTAGAATAGCGAAGCGTTGTTTGAGGCTGGGGCGGTGATGGAGGCGGGGGAGGGGGCGGCCACTTTCTTTTCTCCTCTCTTAGGTTTTATTATTAATTACGTAAGAGCGTAAATGATTCTTATTTCAGAGATTACAATCAAGCCGGCGCGATTAATCATTTTCGTCGAGAAGTGGAGAAACGGTGCCGTGGCGCAATAACTTCTCAGCGCGGAGGTTACATTTTTCTCGAAATAATAAATGATTTATTTAAAGCGCTTGCATTCATCACGAGCACGTCCCGTGTATACACGCCCACGGGGGAAGATACGCGAGGATACATACGCGTTTGCCTCGGTGGTGCTCGTGGTGCTCGTGCTCGTGGTGATGGTGGTCGTGGTGGTAGCAGCGTGAGTACGGGGTATTGTGAGGGGTTATTGGGAGGGGGAGGGTGGGGTGGGAGGCGCACCGAGTCGGCCGAGGTACCTGTTGATGTTATGCAACGCGACGTTCCCGGCCGACCCTGGCGATCACGGACCCCGTCGAGAAGCAAAAATTCAATTCCCGTTCACCACCACCACCACCACCACCACCACCACCACCACCACCCCAATAACCCCAATAACCCCTACCCAATGAATCCCCTCGTACGGCATTTTCCACGTAATTTTCCAATTCGGCAACGAACTCTCTCTCTCTCTTTCTCTCTCTCTCCTTCTTTCGACGATGCCACCTCGCCTCCCCGACCCCGCCGACAATACCCATGCATATTCATGAGATTAAAAATCCAACGGAATTGGAAGCGCAGCGCCGCGCTCCGACGTTGCTTCCTGCGTCCTTCGCGTCCCAATAACCGACAAAAGCCGCGCCTCCTCGCCACCCACTCCGTCCTACCAATCATTCTCTACTCCCCCCTCCCCGCCCATTGTTCCAATCCCCCATTGCCGCTATTTGTTTATTTTTTTCTTTTTTTTTTTTTTAATATTTTTTATTTATTTATTTATTTATTTATTTATTTTCCCGGTTTCATCGCCCGATCGGGACCGACGACCGCCGTCGCTCCCCGTCCTCACGTAAATCATTCGCCTTCGTATAATAAAGCGCCAGTATTTATTGTATGCATTTCGACATTTTCAATTCGTGTGACCCCCCGCTCCCCCGCTCCCCCGCTCCCCGTGTGCGTAACAATCGTCAAGGATTGTCAAAAGTATGACGTAACGTCGACGTGCTTCAGAGCGCATCGCGTAAACGCTGTCCGACCGATAACCCCAATGACCTTCGGAACGTGGATAACGTGGACGCGTCCTGCGGGATGACGGGCTACGGTGGTCGGCGTGGTCGATTGCAGAATAAATACGATTTTGTACAGGTTGCTTGTGTTCCACAATAATTCCACGTCTTTATTAGTCTGATGATCCATTTATGAGTGTAGGTGAGGAGGGTCCGGGTGATCGACTAGGGTCCCGCTCTTTCTCAACAAAGTCAAAGGAATGCAGGGACTAGAGGCTCCTCGAGATTGGCAGGATTGGCAGGATCGTGGCCTCGGAGGGACGGAGAGCGGCAGCGGCTCCGAAAATGGAAGCGAAGCGTCGATTGATGATCCTCCTCCGCCTCCTCCGAGGACTCAACCAGCTCGGTCGAAAAAAAAAACTCACTGACGCGTCATCCGTCGCCTTACTACTACACCGGTTGGGTGAGGGGGGGCTTGGGTAGGGGGAGCCGACCGCCCACTAGCGCCTACCTCCGGCTCTCGGACTCCGTGCGCGTGTCCTTATTCATATTTCTCGCGAAATATAAATGGCCGTGCGACTCTCGCGGAGAATTTATCGATCGCCCACGGTATTATCGATCCGTGGATCCGTAGATCCGCTACGTCCCGGGCTCTCTAATCGTAATTATTCATTCTCACGCTCGTAAGGAGACGGGGGCTGCCCTGCTTTCGTGAATCTGTCCCGACCGAACAAAGAGACTGTCTATCTCTCTCTCTCTCTCTCTCTCTATCTCCGCGTCCCTCTCTCCGCGTCTCTCTCTCTCTCCGCGCGCCGCTACGTGTTTACGGATAATTATTGGCCGATCGTGGAAAAGGTGTTCGAGCCCCGGAGGTTACCGACAACCCCGCTCTCCTCCGTCCCCCCGCCCCCCAATAACCGTCGTACCGATATTCCGTTCCATTACCACCTCGATTCGACCTGCAATAATTAGTAAAACGCCCAGGCCCCGTAATCGTAATCGTAATCCCTCCGCAAAATCATCAAAGCTAAGCCTCAAAAAGTCTGGCGCTTCGAGAGTTTCTATCCCTCCTCCCTCGGGATCGGCGGCTGGCCATGCGAGACGCCATGGCGGAATAACGCGTTCCCGTTGTCATTATTACGATTGTCCTGCGCTGACGAAGGACGTGGAGAGGCCAGGCGTGCCAATACCGCGTGCCTCTTACTATTACGGATACCTATCCTCCCCCCCTCCCCCCCCCCCCACCTTTGTGATTTTTAAAGGGGGCCGGGCGGGGAGACGTGTAATAGACGATGGGAGGCTACGCGTCTACTCCCCCTCCCGCCCTTCGTGCGTCGTCGGCCCGAATTCACAGCGCAGCTCCCGGCCGTTACCCGGGACACGATTAAATACCATCGAGGACTTCGCAAAGTCCATCTAAAGTCTCAAGGTCGCGAGGCGGCCCCGCACAATAACAATTATGTGCATTAATGGTTATTATTTGGCCGGGGCGGGGGATGGCTTGAATTTGACGGGGAGGAAGAAGGGTCAGTGGGTAAGGGCGGGGCGGGGCGATGAGCGTGGGACGGGGCTCGGCCCCGTCCCGTCCCGTCCCGTGCTGGATCCCTCCTCGTGCTTCTCGTGCGCGGCTCTCGAGAAGATGGCGCCCGTGGCACCGTGGCACCGTGGCACCGTGGCACCGTAGCGGCCAAAGGAATTTACACGCCGACAACAAATACGGGCCATAAATAAATCCGAAGGGGTGGGGAGGGGGAAGGTGGTGCGCGGGAGCGAGATACTCGGACGCTGCCACTACCCGCGCTATTAACACGTTATGGCTATTTAAGTAGCGCAAATAAATAACTGATGCTTAGAGCGGTGTCGGTGGCCCAATGGCCGGTTATTGGGGTACGCCGACAAGGTGGGCGAGATTGGCGGCGGGGTGGGGTGCAGGAAGGAGAGAAGGAAGGAGCCTTGCCGTTGAAGACGTTTTGGACTGCCGACGGGTATTATGACGCCATTCACGTCACCCGTGCCTCCAGTCATCATTCTTTTTTTTTTTATTATCGTCCGTTTGATTATCGGGAGGAGGAGGAGGAGGAGGAGGAGGAGGATATCATCGGCGCGAGCTGCCCTCTGCCACCGCCACCGTCACCGGGAGCCCCGTGTCCCCGGCTCTATTAAATTACACTTACAGGGGCAATAATTTAACAATTCGTTGGCCCAAACGAACGCGGCGGCCATTACCATATTTCCACGATAAATTCACTTTTATAGCTTTATTATATATATATATATATATATATATGTATACGTGTGTCGTATATAACGTATACGACATTGCTTGCTTTCGTTACCCTACGTAAACTACTTCTCAGCTCCGGAGCGCTCGCCCGGCCCCGCGTTATAAATTTCCAAAGCTCCTTCGTCGGCACCCGGGGCCCTCTTTTCTCTACGTCGAATTAATTTATTCGTGACGATTAGTCACGCGAATTATCGGCGTTTTTCCAATTAGCGACAACGGCCCCACCACCTCCTCCTACCCCCGTCTTTCGGCTTGGCTCCTTGTGTTTTATGTTCCTCGACGGCCGTCGAGGAACGGGGTTTCCTGGAGCGATTTTACCGAAACGATCCGATGATCGGACGCTGCAGGTTATATGGGGAACCATATACCTACCGACGCGAGATGCGCATAATTTCCGAGTGATTAACGAGGCCGGGCGGGGGCGGGGGGGAGTACGGAGGCGACGGACGAGCTCGCGGAGTGTGTTTTTCAAAAAATCTACGTGCCAGGTGGTCCTCACGGGCGGAGGCTCGTTTCACTCTCGCGTCTCTCCTCTTCCTCCCCTTCCTCCCCCGCCTCCCCCGCCGTTTCCGTCGACGGAGCCGCCGATAGTCCGAGGAGAGAGAGAGAGAGAGAGAGAGAGAGAGACTCCGCCCAAGCCGGCATGAATAAAACCGGGCCTTGTATTGTCCGCGATATCGGCGCGTCGCGAGCACCGGGACGTGATACATCGTTCCGAGGATCCATCCTCCTTCGACTACTTGCCGCGATCCATCGATCACTATTAGGCCATGCGACGGGCACTTTTGTAGCTACGAGCCTCTTGTTTTCACTCCCTCCCCCACTTCCGCCCGACCCCAATAACCTTCGCGCGCCTACGCGGAAAAATCCATTTTAACGTCTTAGCCCGGACTGTTTTCATTAAACAACGATTCATTAATAACGTCCCCCCCCGTCACCCCCGTGTCCCACCCGTTGCCTGCCGTTCCGTGCTCCGTCTACCGGAGGGGATAGAACCGAGGGACATTTATTTATTTTCCCATCGCATTAGCATTCCCCGCCGTGCCGCATGAACGTCGCCTCCGTCGTCCGGGGTACAGAGCCGGACAGCCCTTTTGGCTTAGATGGCACAAGTGGGGGGGAGGAGGAGGAGGAGGTAAGGGCGGATTCCTTACCGAACGTAATCGATGCCCTCGAGGGTCTAGCTGAATCGATCTGAAAAGGAGGGCGGATTCCTCGCGGAGAGGAGGCGTCCAAGTCCTCCGGAGCACCGACACGCTCGATGGACACGAGTTTGCCGCGCCATTACGCCTCCGAGCATCGTCCGAGGCCCGTCTCCTCCACCTGGAGCGGCTCCAACTCCGCCCGACACTCTCCCGACGGAAATACCACCGAAGTACCACCGAAATACCATCGCGGTCGTCTCCTCTTTGACGCCCTGACGCTGACTTTGACGGGCCGTCGGACCCACCGATTCATCCCAATACAAAAGCTTCTTTAATTAACCCCGTAGAGGTTCCCTTGTTCCCCTTGTTCCCCTTGTTCCCCTTATCCATACGCTTAGCCTGTGCCAAAAGCGTCAGCGAGGCAGCCGCGACCTCTCGTTAACGTCGGCAGAGCCGTCCTAGAATATCTCGGGCAGGACCGAGTGCACGCTCTGGTCTTTAAAAGCCAAAAGAATGGGATGGGATGGGATGGGTCGGGATGAGGGTGAATGCGTAATCCGCATTGTCCGCGGAGTCGGCGTGCCGGGGTCCGCTGGTGCGGGGATGAGCCCGGTGCCCTAAGGTGCGCCCACGGTCTCCCGGTGCGAGCCCATTCGCCGGATCCATCGACTCGCCGGCCAAGAGAAAGGCTACGGGATGAGAAAGGCGGCGCGACCTTCAACCCGCTCCGGGTCCCATTAACTCCGGACCCGTGTCCCGTACCTGCGCTTGACCCGTCCTTGAAATTCGCAATTCGCAATCCGCCCGGGCGAACGACTTTTGGGCAACTCTGCCCCGTCGCCCCAATAACCCCTCACCCAAATAACCCCTCGCCCCGAACCCGCACGAAACGCGCCGCTGATTTACGGCCGAAGGAAAGGGCGCTGTGGCTCGACCGGACCCCGACAACGCCAACGCGCGTCCGTCCCGTGGCATTCTTCTTTCCGTGATCCGTGAAGGTCATTGCGTAGCCGCGCCGACGATATTCCTTAGCTCGTTACTCCTAGCGGAAAGTACGAGTACCGGGAAGATACCGCTCCCGTGTTCCGACGGATCAGTTGCAAGTGCACTGCCCGCCCGGACGGAGCCTCCTCCGACGCCTCCGTTGCCCGATCAAGTACGTATGCTCGGCCGACGGCAGAACTCGCTCTTAAAACCCTTCGGCCCTTATCGACAGCCTCGATGGAATGCTCCGAGTAACTTTACTTCCCCAATAACCTTCTCCTAGGCCAAAGTCGCGTCTCCTCCACCGCCTCCACCACCACCACCACGACCACCGTCACCACCGCGAATTTATCAACCTATGCCTCCGATGCGTGATTTATTGTCGACCCGTGTACGCGTGTGAGCTTATACTGAGGGGGGGGAGGGAGAGGGTCGGCTCGGGGGTGGGTGGGAATCGTCACGTATACCGTTACAATACCGGGTACAATTTGAAACAAGAGAGAGAGAGAGAGAGAGAGAGATCTGCCCGTGCTAATTATAAATGATTTATAATACTCTGGCTGAAATCTCATTTAATAAGCATAATGATTTGTCGGCCTTTCCCAACAATTTGCGACCGATATCGGTTATACGCCGTATTGTAAGTGGCCGCGTCGGCTTATTCATTCGGGTTATTCGGGGGTGGGTGGGTGGGTGTGTGTGGGGGTACTAGTCAGCGAATCCGCAAGTGTTTGTAGTACTTTACTTGTATCATCCGTTTCTCCTCGTATTAATCGTTTAAATTAATAGAGCAAATACAAGTGTGAGGCGACCCGCGCCGAGGCTTTTTAAATCTCTCTCTCTCTCTCTCTCTCTCTCTCACGCGCTCCTCTTTTCTCCCCCCGAATAACCCCAATAACCCACAACATAATTCTCTCGAGTAATGTAACGGACGTCCGTCTAGTGAATTTATGGGACTTTACAGATAAATATATATATATATATATATTTAACTCTTTATTTAACAAACAAATGCCCCTCCGAATAATAAACAGCTTCCGTTTATTTATATATATGTATGTATATGTATATATATATATTAAGAATCGAATGTACTCCTCGCGCGAGTCCACGGTCTCGTATAACTTGTATTTATCGTGGAAATTAAGGGGGCAGGGAACCCGATCGACCTTGAGGTCTTTAAAAAATTTCAGCACAGAAAGGAATAGAGGGCTCGTACGAGTATAATAATTTTCCTGTAATTGTACTGTAATGGTATCCCACCTCCGTCCCACCTCCGTCCCACCTCCGTCCCACCACGTCCCCCGATAGCCAGAGCCTAATTACGAATTCTAGTGAAATTGCTGTATCTGCTGTATCTGCAGTATCGTCAGTATCGTCGGCGTACCGTTGTCGCGCTTTATTTCTCAAAGGCAAAATATAAATTTATCGCCTCAATTAAATTTAATGATTTGTTTGTTGATGGGTCGATCGATGGGCCTTTAACGATAATTTAAGGAAAAATCGCGCGCGAGAGAGTGCGGCGGCGGGGGGGGGGAGGGGGCATTAATAATAACCCCAAGGATGACTTGTGGGCTCGGTCATTATTAATTCGCGTCAGGGTCGTATGAAAAAAACACGCGGGGCCCTTCCTTACATTCCTAACGATTCGCATACGCGACGAGCTCGAGAATATGACAATAATAACGAGCCGGGGCAAGTGGCGCGAGGCGGCTGTTTTAATGGAAAATGGGTACGAAAAAGATCTTCTGCCGATGACGGATGGGGGAGGCTGGGGAGGTAGCTCTCGTACAAACAAAATAAGTGTGAGCGGAGGCCGTCATTTTCGTACGAACGCTGGATAAATGTAGATAAGAGCATTAGCTATTACGAGTACGTAGCGTGTAGTGTACCACGTAGCGTGTAGGATGCAGGATGCAGGAGCAGAAAAAGCGTGAAAGGAGCGTAATTTCAATTAATGCATTCATTCGTTATATATTGTCAAAGCTCGTTAATCCCGATTGTCGAGTAGGGGACCGTGAATTTTCCAGGGCGATGGCTTTATTAATAATTAGGCATCGTGGCTCGAGGAAAAGCCGTCGGGGCCGCGGATGTCTCGGTGGCGGTGGTCGAGGTTCCGTCGGGCCGTTCGGCCGTGGCGTGGCGTGGCGTGGGGGGGGGGAGGGGACCGGGGAGCGAAGGGGTTGCCCGAGCTCTAGGGGACGTTGTCATTTAAACAATCGCGGGCGGGGAGATGGGAGCGAGCCGTGGGAGAAGGGAAAGGGGTTTGGTCGGGGGCCGGTTTAGGTGGTACGGAGCGACCGAGCTCGTGGAGACGAGAGGAGGAGCCTTCCGGGTAATCGTTAGCGCGGCTCGTGGAGCGACGGCCGTCGGACCGAGTGAGCGACCGCGCGCTTCCGTCGAACGCGGGCTGCAAAAATTGATGGGCTCGTCCGGGTCGCGCGGTAACGGCTCGTTAAACCGACGGACGAGTCTGCCGACGCCGCGGAGGCGCACCTATCACCCGGGTGATCCTATTTATAATCCTACGACTCCTTCTTCACCTTCCTTATAAACTCGCGGCTTATAAACTTCTATTTTTGTGACACTTGCGGCCGAGTTCGGCGCCGCTCGTCTAACTACCCGAGAATTAATCACTCTCTCTCACTCTCTCTCTCTCTCTCTCTCCCTCTCTCTATCCCTCTACTCCTGTGACTTTTATATTATTTATTTCATTCCCTTGCCCCTGCCCCACCCCCCTCACAACACGACAGCACTATAAGGTGCGTGGAGCCCTTTTTCGATCCGACGGTCGTCCGGCGATTCTCCTCGAGGCGAGCACGAAGATGAGGTGGAGGAGGAGGAGGAGGAGGAGGAGCAGTAGTAGACGAACCTCTAAATAAATGCGAATAAGCTCCTTCACCTTTGATTGGAAATCCACCGGATGAAGTCAGTTTCGTACTACGGATGAGGAGGACGATGACGATTGCCGGGATGCACGGTTACGTGTCGGTCCCAGGGCGCGTCATCTCCGTCGACCTCGCGACTACGATCCCCGTCGCACGGGGAAACCTCTACGTTTCCTCGATCCGCGTCCGAAAGACTCGCTCCCGCTAATGGAGTTTTTGCGATAGCGGCCTCGAGTAGCCGAGGGTAATCGCCGCCCTCTTTCTCCGGGACGAGCGGACACGTGTTCCTGTAAATCAAAGCTCGTCCTCGAGGAGACGGGCTCCTCCGACCCGACTTTGCGTTTGCTCTCGCGCCGCAGCCTCGTAATATTCTTATTGTTCTTATTACTCTTATTATTCATGTTATTATTATTATTATTGCCAAGGCTAAGAGAGACCATCTTCGTTTCGTTAGCCAGGCAAAGAGGATTGCGGTGGGGTTGCCCGTTGTCGGGGCTGAGGTGGGCGAGAGGATTCGTGGGGGGAAGAGGGCAAAGCAGTCGAAGGAACTCCATCCCTGGACCCGCGGTAACTAACCAGCGCTCGCGTTCGATCCGCGGCACCGGGATCGCATTAAATTAATCTTTGATAAACGTCGGTTCTCGGGGACGGGGCTCGATAGGGTTTCGAGGTCGAGGGACGGTGCGGGGAGGAGGAGGAGTTCGGTAAGTAAAAAGCTCGGCCTTTATAGAGGGTAGAGGAGGGACTCGGGGATGGGGAATGCGAGATTAAAAGGACGTAGCGGCGGCGGGATCGGCTTCTCGCTCTGTTAAAACAACGACACTCGGGAGATAGCGGTAGCAGCTCGGGAGGGACGGGGCCGGGGCCGGAGGGGGCGTCTCGCGATACGCGGGATGCTGCGTCCGCATGCAATTTCGTCGGAGATCGAGAGGGAGCTAAATAGCGAGAGGCGGAGATAATGCCTTCTGCGTGTGCGTAAACTGCCCGTATTACAGATCCGGATCCGACGGTCCGTCGCCGGTATCCTGCGACGGGATGGGCGGGATGGGAGGGGTGAACGGAGTGGCAGAGATAGGCTGCCCAACGCGTTCCTGCTGAAACGTCGGCTAATAACCTCCCACGGTATAGCGTTTTCGATATCTTCGATGTACGCGAGAGCCTCGATCGCTCAGGGGGAGGAAGGCGAGATGCATAAATAACAATATTAATAACAACAACAACAACAACAACAACAACAGCGACAACAACAACGACAGCGACAATAATAGCAATGATAATGATAACGATGGATGGCAGAAGGCATCTGCTCTGGCTCTTACGATCTTAATGCCCGATTACTCTGGGCGACAATTAGTGACGATCGATCCTCGTACCCCCCCCCCCCCCGCTGCCCACTCGAGCCGAGGTCAGTGATACAGATGTACAATTAAAAGGGCAGGTAGCGGTAGGTGTGCGTGTTATTATCCATCGCGGTACTCGGTATCTCGTGGTCCGGTGGATGGTTTTCGCAGGTGGATGTTCGGCGATGACCGGGGGATTAAATATATTGGGATAACGAACTCCCGGATCGGATCGACGGCATTGACCGAGCGGAGTACGTCTACGTGGTCGTGAGGTTTCTAATGCCGCGGGTCGGCATGAGATAAGGATGGGGGGGGGGGACTAGATCCGCCGCGGTTAAGATGATTATTCGTTGTCCATTTGTTGTCGGAGAGGCGGGAGGGTTGGAGGGTTGGTTGGAGGGTTGGAGGGTCGGAGGGACGGGACGGATGGGAGCGGTGCACGCGAGCCCGAGAGCACGGATCCGCAATGGGCTTTATTTATGATTTGGAGGTCGGAGCGCTGGCCGGGTAAAGTGAAGTAGAGGTAAGGTAAACCGGGCTGGATTCAAGGTGAGTCGAGTGATTCAACGACGACCCTCGCGCATCTCCAAACTATCCTTACTTGGCTCGTAGGGTGATTTGGTGGGTGGGTGTAGAGGGAGGGAGGGAGGGAGCCGTTGTTGCACTGCGTTGTTACGGGAGAATTTAGGTTGCGGGCTCGAGGCCGAGCTTTCAAGGATTTCGCCAAACTCTGACTGGCCAAAGGAGCTCGGACTCCACGATCTGCGCCAGGGCTTACCCCGGTGGCTGGAGGGACGGAGGGAGGGAGGCAGGAGGTGGGTCGAAGGCCCCGAGCGAGCCGAGCACGCGATGAAAATAAATAGATTAAGCACGAAGGAAGAAACGGATAAACATACGGCCACGTGGTGGTGGTCGGCGGTGGCGAAGAGCGCGAGACGGGTTGGCAGTGGATCGGTAGCGTGCGGTGGGGGTGGAGGGCGGAGGGTGTAGGGTGGGGAGTCCGCTGAACGATGGTGCGGACGAGGGTACGGGCGAGCGGCGAGCGTGCGGTCGGTCGGTCGGTCGCTGGACCGGTCGGCGAGTAGCTGCTGCTCCGGCTCCCCCCGCTGGCCACCGGAGCCGCTGAGAGAAGGTGGTTGGGGGGCGGAGGAAGGGATGGTGGCCGGTGGTAGCGTAGATGGATCATTCATCGCGTAGCGGCCATGAATCATGCTAGCGCTCGAGCGGGGCGGCGACGGGGGTGGGTCCGGTCCGAAGGAAGGGCGGTCAGGGCGGTCGGGGGGGTCGGAGAGAGGGACGACGACGACGACGACGATAGCGCGCCCGGGGCACCCGGAAGTGCGGCTCTTCCGGGGCGACGTGCGCGCCGTCGCGTCTTTCCATTTTTCAAAAGTAAAGCCTGGCGTAGCAGCAGCAGCAGCAGCAGCAGCAGCAGCAGCAGCAACACCGAGAGTCATTGTTCGGTTCGTCATCCGGGGGCCTCCCGTCGCTCCCATACGTCCGTATCCGTCGGCCGAAGCCTCTGGACCGGGGGCTCTGGAATAGGGTGGAAGCCGCGGGAAGAAGGGAGGCCTCGACTCGGCAATATTTCTCTCGACGCAGAGCTCTCCTCTCCACTGGATCTAGACACGATCGATCGTCGATACGTCATATTATCCTTGCCCCCACCCCCAACCCACCCTCTCTCTCTCTCTCGCCCCCTCTTCCAGCCCGATAACCCCGCTAAGCCCAATAACCCGAATATCCGTTTTATCTTCCGGCACTATTTTCTATCCAGTCAGTATGTATAAGAAAGAAGCTGTACAAGGAACGCGAGCAGCAGCTCCTTTTCCCTTTTCCCGTATTATTATCGCCTCTAGTCCGCACGTTCCGGAATCCGGGATATTGATACTTGTCGGAGACTCGTATGCGCGTCGAAGCCGAAGGGATGAACGCGTCATCCTCTTCACAAATATCCCCTGCCTCTTCTTCATCTTCTTCTTCCTGTTAATGTTATTCATTCGAAGGGAGGTGGTGGCAGGGGGGGCAGGCGCAGTTACGTTGGCCGTCGTCGTTGACGTTATAATTAAAAGACGCCTATGCCGTTGCGTTGGAATATGAAGCAATGTTAATTATCTGGCCGGGTGTGGGGTGGGTGGGTTGGTAGGGGTCGGATAGCGTTCGTCTCTCACGTTCTTTGAATCTAAGGACAAAATTAAGGATGTGCGCGAGCGGTGGCGACGAAAGTGGGTGGCTGGGTGGGCGCGAGGGGAGGTAGGGTGGCGATGAGACGTGACGGGCATGGTGACGACGCGAGCGGCGGTACTACGTTCCCGGAGACGGGATACGGAGCGCTCGAGCGAAGGGGGTAATTAACCCTCGGAACGCTTCATTAGTCAAGAATAAGCGACCCTCGACAGCGGCGAACCGTCGGCGTACCGTCGGGGAGAGTCAGGATCGTCAGGAGACGAGGCCACCTGTCATCTCTTCATTAAAATAACGAGTCAGTTGCGGAGGGAGGGGCTTCGCCTCGCCCGGCATTATTAGCGACGTAGCAACGTTCTTCGCACATATAATTCGACGGAATTAGAGGCGGCGGAGGTAACGAGGTAAAGGCCTCTTTGCCTGCGCATGCGTACATACGAATACATCAAGCACATCGTCCAGGGGTACGCGGTCGGGGCAATTTATATTTCGATGCAGCCGTCGTTGGCCGCCCCTTGCGGGATTTCAAAAAACTTTTTTTTTTTTTTCAAAATAAATCGTAAGCTCTTTCCAATTTAAAGATAATTTTTAATTTGTATTCAAATTGATATTTCGTAATACAGGAAAGAGCCGTGACAGAGAGAGAGTGGAGAGAGTGGGAGAGAGAGTGGGGGTATTAGAGGATTGATCATTCATTGGTCGATTTTATTATCGGGGCAATTTTCCGTTCGGCCGTAAGTAAGAAGAGTCGCGTAAAAGGATAAATGGTTTCCTCGAGGATAAATGGTTTGACACGATCCAATGATCTCGGGTGGCCATTGCGTTCGGCTGGAAGCTGGGCTTCCGTCTCGATGGGGAAAATGGAAGGCATGGATAGCATAATGGAGGGCCGGTCGGACGGACTCGGTGGCGAGCCGAAGCAGAAAAATAAGGCCCGACGGCTTTGGGACTTGCTTTTTGGCATCATCTCGAAAATGGCCGATCGGACCCCGGACGAGGCGATTCCGCGAACCGCGAGTCGTCCCCGTCCCCGTCCCCGTCGAGCCGCTCGTTGGTTGCATGTGCCCCGTTATCCTTTCGAAGGTCAGAGCCGTTGACTAGAGGACGAGGCAGGGGGGAGAGAGTGACCCAGTTACCCGCACGGACGGTCGACTCGTTATTTCAAGGAGTCGAGAGGACAGCAGCGAGACTCTCCGAGAAAACGACGCCGCCGCCATAAATCCCTCAAACGCTAACCGCCGCCGCTCCCGCTCCCGCTCCCGTTCCCGCTCCCGCCACCGACACCGACACGGACACCGACACGGACACCGACACCGCTCCCGACACCGCTGCCCCAAGCTGGATCACATGGACGGAGATCGTAACCGGCCTAACCAACTTTTACAAGCCAAAAACTCTCCCGACGCTCCGAGGTTTCCCTCCCCCTTCGACCACCTACCCGCCTCCCCCCGCCCCGCCACGAGGTGTCGCAGCCTCGCGGCTTCTCGCTTTATGAATGTCTTTTTAAACGCGGTCCCCGAGCGATGCTACATTTATGCCTATCCTACTCTACCGCCACCTCAGCCGCCGACGACGACGACGACGACGACGACGAGGAGGACGACGAGGAGGATGGAAAAAGAGGAAAAAAAAAAACATCCTCCGCTCGAATATTATAAATACGATTCCCGTGTTGCCCAATGGCGTTTAAACATTTTGAAGGAAAGATTTATTACGGGCCGAGTGTTTTATTGCCTGATCTCGAATTCATTTCGAATTCATCTCGAATTCATCTCAAATTCATTTAGAATTCATCTCAAATTCATCTAGAATTCATTTTCCCACGTAATAGGTGACGTAGGAGATGTGCGCCTGCCGTGATTTAATTATAGACCCCTGCCGTCGGGGGCTTTCCCCGGATTTCCCTGCCAATAACCGTCGGTCCCAGATCCAAATCGGGGACGGGGACGGGGGGGAGACAACGGGCCTTACGTACGGTAAGAGCGCGATAATCCTAGCCCGTAAGATCTCGGCCTCGCGATCCTTGACGAAGGACGGACCGAGGGGTGGGAGCAGCCGTAGCAGCAGCAGCCGTAGCAGCAGCAGCAGCAGCAAGTGGCTCGTACGTCAGCCGGTGGCTCGTAAACGTCAGCGCCCCCGCTCGTAAACGTAAATGCGATGCTGTAAGGGCTGCTCCGGCGCCAGTATAAGCGTACCCGGGCCACTTTCACGATCAGGTGCAACTAACTCCTCCAAGTAGCCGATTCCCACTGTTCTCGAGACGATTTCGAGTCGGGCCGGAGCTAATAATGCCTCGGTGAGCTGCCTCGTTCTCTCCCTCTCTCCCCCTACCCCCAATAACCCCTTCCCTACGTATTGCCACCCCGGTCCTTTATTGTCGAGGAAAATCGGCAAACGGTCCGGGTATCTGGCCGATCCGAACACGGGATGGACAACGAGGGCCGTGCGAGGTTATCGGGGTTGCGTCTAACTCGGGGGAGGAGGATGAGGAGGATGAGGAGGAGGCGTGGGCGGGGGGATGGGGGCACGGGCGTAAATTAAAGGAGCGTTGAATGTCGGGGGCAGCGCTTCGACAAAAGCATTGAGCATCGAGTTTTGAAAATTTCGCCGGCACCGCTCGCGCGTATACACGTAGATAATCTAGGTATAATGAAAATACTCGGAGGGGCGTCGCCGCGAAATGAAAACAAAGCAGTTAATAAATTGTCGGCTGAGCGAAAGAGGAAGTATGGCTTAGGGTTGAGGGAGGGGGACCTCGTTGCGGCGGCCTGTTATTGAATCACATAAAGGAAGTGAGAGACGGAGAGAGAGATGGGGAGAGAGAGAGGGGGGGGGTGGGGGCGGGGGTGGGCCACGTGGGTTTCGGCTAGTGATTAAAGTCTCATCCTCGAATGCGTCGAGCTCTCCCTCCAACTTCCCTACCCTCCATCCTTCTCTCCCCCCGTCTAGCTATCTCTCTCACCCTCTCACCCTCTCACCCTCTCTCTCCCTCCGTCTCTGCCTATGTTATTCAGCAGGAGGTAAAGAGATAGAGGGAAATCGTAGAGCGTGACTCGGGTGAGCGGGTAGCGAAAGGAGGAGGAGGAGGAGGAGGAGGAGGAGGAGGAGGGATCGGGTGAGAGACATCGAGAAGTGGCGGCGGTCCGGAGGGTCGGGGGGGTCGGAGGTGGAGGATAGAGAGAATGAAGGGACAGGAACAACAGCGTTCTGTGTTTAATCATGTCGGCTGCCAAGCTCGCGTAGGGACAATCGGCCGTGAGGGTTGGACGACAACGACGCCGACGGGATTCGCAGACATAGAAGAAGGACTCGTTGCTCGAGAGTCGAGAGAGAGAGAGAGAGAGAGAGAGTCGAATTTACATAGCCGGCCGCCTTGTATGCCGCCGTCGGATGAGGATGAGGAGGAGGAGGAGGAGAATGGAGGCGAAGCCTCGGAGACGACGTAGCCTCGGATTGCTGGCGATGTATATTTACTCGGCGTTAGCTGGCACACACCTCCCTTCCCTTACCCTTCCCTTACCCTTCCCTTACCCTTCCCCCGGGAACGAGGGACAGGCAAGGGAGGTACGTAAATAAAATTTCGTCGGACTTTGTGGAGCAGCGGTCGATGCAATGGAGAAGCGGCAGGCCTCGGCAGCCCTACAGCCTTCGAAACTGAAATTCTACCAGGAGGAGCTCCTGTACCACGACCATTTTCATTCCCAATCCCACGTAGAAATCCACGCTTTTGACTAAAAGCGACGCCGAGCCTAAGCGACAACCTAAGCTGTAGATGTAGCTCGGGCTGCTGAGGTTGGATGGCTGGGGAGGGGAGCAGGGAGAGTCAGAGAGAGTCAGAGAGAGACCGAGAGAGAGAGAGAAATAGTTTGTCCGGGTAAAGTGGCAAAAGACAGGTCGAAAACAGGTTATAAATAAAAAATAATTAATAACGATCGGCGGCGGTTGTGGCGGCGGCGTCAGGACGGAATTACGTACGGTAATGTAAATTAATACATTAGTGGGAATGATAACTTTTTTGCCAAGAGCTCCTCGGCTCACCGACGCTCTTTCGTAAAATATATATTCAATCATTTGTAACATTCAGATTATCCTCGGTTTATCTCATAAATCATTGTGGACCCTTGGTCTCTCTTGGTAGCGTGGAGCCCGAGAGGAGCACCACCACGAGCACCACCACGAGCACCGGCACCACCACGAGCAGCAGCAGCACCGGCAGCATTAAAGAAACTCGTTACAATACACGGACGGCTATGCAGACATGTGACTTAGATTTTCTCTCTCTCTCTCTCTCTCACTCTCCCGCATTCGCGCTTCCCGAGTCCCTGTCATTTATTAATCGGCCGGAGCTCGCCGCCGAGACAATGAAGGAATTCTTACCGAAACTAGCGAAAATGGCATTAATTAATTCCTAATTAATGGACTTTCCTCCCCGTAATGGCCTTTCCCATGTATTTATTTATTTATTTATTTATTATATATATATATATATATATATTTATCCTTTGCTTTCCGAGAAGCCAAGGGAGATAAGACGAAGCGCGCTAAGATGCCTTTCCATCCCAAATAATAATACCAGTCCCGTCCACTTTTTTATCCGTTACTCCTCCTCCTCCTCCTCCTCCTACTCCTACTCCTACTCGTCGTCGTCGTCGTCGTCGTCACCAGCGTCACCAGCACCGTATCCAACTGCGGCTCCGTCAAGTTGGTCGTAAATTCAGGGAACCGGAGACTGGGCATACCAGATCGCGTACAGCGCGGACTCTTAAACGTAAAGGGAGGATTGTCTGGAGCTAGCGTTTAGGTCACCGGAGATGGCTTTGGAATAAATATCGAAGGGCTCCTCCGCTCCAAATGATGTAGCAATCTCATACGCTCCTCTTTCATTCTTTATCGAGCGATAAACGTGTTATTGGTGGGCTTGGGTGCGCGGTGCGGGTGCGGGGGGGGTCAAGAGAAGATTGCCAGTCCGCGTCAATGAGTGGCACGTTTAAGATCCTCTCTTCCTCCCCCCCCCCACCCGCCGATAACCCTTTGCGACAAGCGTAGCGCGCAATAGCGTAGCGGACGGGGCGGGCTGAGGCGAGAGGGGTTATCGGGGGATATCTCAATCTCGATCGGCATCGCCTGGACGGGGTGAAGCCGGGTGGGAGAGGACGGGCTCGAGGCGGCTCGCCACCCCGGACGATGATTACCGGAGTCGGTGTCCGGTGAGCGGCAATGCACTACCGGCGCACATACGAGTACCGAAATTATAATAATGGATTCCCGTAGCTCTTTCGGTTAAGACATTAGACCGCGAACCGGTAATTCCGGCCCCTCCCATTACCCCCCCCCTCGCATTACGCCGATACTTTTCCGATTTTCGCGTCTTAGGAGTCGTAATGGCGGCGTGTAAGGCGCCGATCTGCGATCGCCGATCCCCAATAACCCCATCACTTAGCCGTACTCCTTGTGACCGCGATCCAGGTGAGACGATGATGAGCGCTTTTGCGCTTACCCTTGCATTACGCGCCGATGAGAGCGAGGATAAGGGGCTCGAGGGCCACCGCAATCCCTACCCACGATATACACTGTATAGAGGCGCGCACGTATTACCTCGACTTAATAAGCCAAAAGTGCGGTACGTGTGCTACGCGTGCTCTCTCTCTCTCTCTCTATCTCACTCAGTCTCTCTCACTCACACTCACTCAAGCAAGCAAGGAAACCCAAGTACAAGCCGTAAAATGGCTTCATCCGTAGCGTAAACGGACGAGTGACTGCCTCATGACTGCGCTTATTATTACGGTCATTACCGGCCTCGTACCGACATTCCCGTCATTATCGTCCTTATCGTCCTTATCGTCATTATCGTCAATATTGTTATTATTGTCGTGGGCTCGTAAGGGGATTTGGCTGGAAAATCCTGGTAGTCGAGGCGCCGAGTGGCATTACAGCGCGACCGAACTGGATAATGAAACTGCATTTACCGGAGAGGACGCGCACTCTCGGAGATTGGACGGCCGAGGAGAAGGAGGAGATGGTGGAGGAGGAGGAGGAGGAGATGGTGGAGGAGGAGGGGACGGACCGAGAGCCGAGGGCCCCGATTAAAGGCCCACTCGTATCGAAAGAGGATCGCGGAAGGTTGCGGGCAACTTGAGGTTGGTGCCGAGGAGAGAGCGTGGTGAGAGCGAGAAGAGGTGGGGGGGGGGGGAAGGGACGACCGGTAAGAAAGTATGGCCGGCCGGGCGGTGGGGCGGCCGATGCGGGGATAATAACGCCTTGTTCTGCTGAAAATTACAGGACCGAGTAAATGAATAGTTTACGAGCAGCGAAAACGAGTAGGTTACGTATTAACCTTGATCGGATAGCGTGCGCTCCATACCTTCTCCCCCTCTGCCCCCCTCTGCCCCTACCTCCTGCCCCCTCTGCCCCCCTCTGCCACCGCCAACCACCGAATCAACCAACCAGGGAATCCGTCGTCCCCGCGCCCGCCATACGGGTAACTTTCCCGCCCACGGGTGCGGGGAGGGAAGATCGGAGGGGATCGGAGGGGACCTCTTCGCTTCGCTTCGTGGCGCAAAAAAATCACGGCGTCTAACTAAGCGGGGTTATTGGGCTTATTGGTAAAGGGGCAGGGGAGAACAATAAAATGCAGATTTGAGACTCCGTCGGGAGAAGGAGGAGAAGGAGGGGAGGAGAGTACGATCGGCTCGCTGAAAATGGCCGTGACGAAGTAGTGACAAAGTGAAGGAGAGAGTCTCGCCACGCGATCTATCGATTATATCGACATACTCGATAACGGGATCTGCTATTAGCGCATCCTCCTCGGATCTTTCGCTATCCACGTCTCTCTCTCTATCTCTATCTCTATCTCTCTGTCCGTCTCTCTGTCCGTCCGTCTGTCTGTCTTCGCCAATAACCCTCTACGTGTCGATTATTATTATTATTATTATTATAATAAGGGCCCGGCGCGATCGGTCACCTCATAAGTAATATCGGGGATCCGCTTCATAAGTAATAAGCTCGGGCGCTCGGACCGATCGCTCATCCTTACGTCCGTGCGAGCAACGAAAATAGCCTCGGAAGCCGTATTCACCACGACGGCGGCGACGACGACGACGACGACGACGTCAGTGTTGGTGGCAGAGTCGAAAGCCAGGGCGAGGAGCTGCACGCTCGAAAGCTCCTCGATCACGTCAAAGGCTGCTCCCATTGATTGTCCCTCCCGCCATGTAAATAACGAGCCTTCGCGCCGTCTGCGCCACTCTCTCCCACCCTCCCTCCCTCTCTCTCTCTCTCTCTCTATCTCCGTCTCTATCTCCGTCTCGGACACGGAGTCGCGTAGGTGACCTCCTGACGTTTCGCGGGAGGAGGGTATACGACGACTCGGGGGGGACTGTGCGAGTCGGATGATCGATCTTGAGTCAGAGCGCGAGGCCGATTTACGGAGCTCGTGATTAGTCGGGTGAAAAATCGCCTACGGCAGCCCCCTACCCCCGCCGCATCCGAGTACGTGCCTCGCGAGCTCCTAACGAGCGGTCCGTCCAATCCTCGAGGAAGATATTCGGTGCCTCTCTCCGCCCGTCCGGCCGACCCGCACCCTAACTCTAATAATAACCTCAGGAATGTTCGACCACTACCACCATCGCTACCAACACGACCTCCACCACCACCTCCACCACCTACTCCACCCCCACCTCCACCTCCACCTCCACCTCCGCCGTCGGATCGCCGGAAAATCCAGGACGGCGACGACGGTGGCTCGAGCTTAATTAAGCAGCCGCCGTGTCCGAGCGCCTTGTATACGCGGATTACGTATATATATATATATATATTGGCGGGAGGGAGGGAGGGAGGGAAGGATGTCGTGGCCGGATGTCGCCGACAAACAATCCTACTCGCGCCACTGGTGACTGATAGAGCGGAGAGAGAGAGAGAGAGAGAGAGAGAGAGAGAGAGAGAGAGAGGAGGGCGCTTTGCATAATAGGTTGAGAATAGTTTGATGGAAGAGAAAGGATCGGCGAAACGGCGGGAGATCCCGCGGGGGGGAGGGGTCGGGCACGGGGAGGACCCGCGACTTTCACTCCGGAAAAGTTGAGAGGGAACAAAAGTCCGTAAGCCAGGCGCGTCCTCCTTATTCGCGATGGAAATAATCGCCGATGTCGCGAACGAGATGCAGAAAAAAGGTGGAGCGGGGTTATTGGGGAGGGGGGAGAGGAGAGGAGAGAAAAGAAATTATCGAGGGATCAGTGTATCGGCCGAGATAAGAGGACACGCCGGGGCGCGGTGGAGTGCGGGGACGTGCGGACTCATAGTCAGCGTCAGAGAGATAGAGATAGAGAGAGAGAGAGGGGTGGGGTGAGAGAGAGAGAGAGAGAGAGAGAGAAACAAGGAGCGGAGCTCTCGGATGGATGACAAATGGCTCTTCCACGACACGACACGTCACTCGACTCGGCTCGGCTCGGCTCTCGGGGGCTCCTCCTATACGTGATCGAGCATAGAGGTTCGCGAGTCTGGGGCTCGAAGCAGCCAGTGTGGGGCGGGTAGCGGCGAGGGGAGGAGGGGAGGTGGGGAGCGACGAGTCAGCTCGGAGATAAAGTGGGACGTCCGATCCTCCGTCGGAGAGCGGGTAGAAAGATCGTTGTCTCTCTCTCTCTCTCTCTCTCTCTATCTGACTCTGACTCTGACTCTGACTCTGACTCTGCACGTCCCCGGAGACGGAAGAAGGGGGGGTGGCGGAGGGGTACACGAGAAAAACTCGGGTCTCGTGCCTCGGCTCCCTCGTCGCAGAGCTCTCGGCGTCAGGATCGCCTCGACGGGTTTGAAAGAAGCCACCCTCCCCCACCCCCTCACCGCCTTCCCCCCCGGACTCTCGACTGAGAGCGGAAAAAAACTTTGAAAGGAAAGAATTTTCGCTCTCGTGCGCCCCCGTTTCCTTCCACAACCTCCACAACCTCCACCCCAATAACCTCCACCCCAATAACCTCCACCCCAATAACCCCAATAACCTCCACCGCCCCGATGCCATTGTTCACCCGGATGGCCGAATAAGGCCAATAGGGCCGTCCGAGCGGCAAACTCTCGGATCATTTGCTCGGCGTCGGGAGAAATCTCTCTCCCCTCGCCTCGCCTCGCCTCGCCTCGCCTCGAATCGACTCCCGGTTATTATCTAATTGCACGGACGGGCCCGACTGGCCACTGGCTCTGAAATATTTATGGCCACTCGGTGCTAAGCGCCACGCGATTACTACCCCTTTCCCCGTATACGGGGCCAGCGGAGGCTCCACGTCGAAGGACCACGTCATCCTGGCATTAGCCCGACACCGTCTACTACGCAGGTGTACTCCGCGTATGCGCGATCCCAATAACCCCAATAACCCCAATAACCCCAATAACCCCAATAACCTTCCACGGCTACCTCGTCCTTGCCCACCTCGAACCTTCAATAATCTTTATGACCCCGTCGTTACGCGAAGCCACCACGAAATTTACCGGTGCACTACGTCCTCCGTCCCTCTTTATCCTCTTGCGAGGCAACCTCCTCCTCCCTCCACCTCTCTCTCTATCTATCTCTCTCTATCTATCTCTCTATCCCTATCTGGCGGCGCACATCGGAGAAAGAGGGACGGAGATCCGATAATGATGAGCGGGAGGCTGGTGTGGAGACGCGCGGCTCGCCCTGGCCGAGGAGGACGGGCTCCCCGGGCATGAATAATGCCAGAAACGAGATTGGAATCCCGACTGCGTATAGAAAAGTGGAAACGTCCTCGGCCGACGACCGCTACCTACGACGTTTAATGATTTAACTGATTTAAGCTGCTGCTGCTGCCGATGACTGCTGCTGCTGCTGCTGCTCCTCCTCGTATCCTTGGCATCCTTTATCGAGCGACTGCGATCGGACGCCAAGTTAAGTTATATTACAAATTGTAAGCCATCCGCGGTAATAATCCCTCGATGTTGCTTCTGCTGCCGCTGCTGCTTCTGCTGCCCCTCCCCCCCCACCCGCGATTCCCCCCTCCAAGCCCTATAAGCAGCCCGATAGTTAATGATTACGAAAGGCTTAACGAGCATTTCGGCCTTAGCTAACGACAAATACATATATTCACTTGGCCTCGGCATCTCCTCGAGCATTCCCCGAGCATTCCCCGAGCTGATTCTAATTCCCCGGGGTAATTAAAAATAAAAATACAAGCCCTCCTCTAAATAATTACCACCCGACCGTTGCCTTTTATCCGCTCTTTATCCGCTCGTCCTTCGTTCCGTTCCTGCCTTCTCTCTCTCTCTCTCTCTCTCTCTCTCTCTCTCTCTCTCTCCGCCCCCCCCCCCCCCCCCCCCCCCCCCCCCCTAGCCAACCTATAGCGCCCCTCCCCCTCCCCCACCACCCACCACCGCCACCACCAGCCCCATCCCCATCGCCGCTCGACCGAGAAAAACGGGCGTTCGCAAAGCCATCCGTGCCGTCCTGCCGCCATTAGCCATCGGGCCACCTTTAGCTATATTCTACGGCCATTTCGGCACCCGACAACAACGGCATCCTCACTCCTACCGATACTCAGCGTTCCTTTGCGCTCTCTGTCCCCTTACGCAGCCTACCGCTCTCATTATCGCCCCCAAACCCCCGCCTCTCGCCAATTATCCAGGTATACGTATCGCCTGCCCCCCCCCCCGCCTATCGCCGTTACCGCCATTACCGGCTCCTCGTCACTTCGATGTACGTGATACGTGCCCCGCGCACGTGTTGTCGACCAAGCCATCATCCCCGATAACCCCAATAACCACGTTAATCTCCTGCTCGAGGGGATAATCGTCGACCCTCCGAATCTAAATACGCGTACTTTGTTTTTCG
The DNA here is from genome assembly GCA_018883505.1 of Ceratosolen fusciceps. NCBI lineage: Eukaryota > Metazoa > Arthropoda > Insecta > Hymenoptera > Agaonidae > Ceratosolen > Ceratosolen fusciceps. The sequence goes on along the minus strand of RCIC01000022.1, from coordinate 1,531,241 downwards.
TCATCGAACAAATCATCGTCCCATTCCGAGTCGTTTAAAGGGCTCGAGTCGAAGGAGCTCGAGCCACGATCTTCGGTATTGGACAATCCAATGAAACCCTCTGTCCCCTCTGTCCCCTCTGTACCCTCTGTCCCCTCTGTACCCTCTGTCCATTGGATCGTGCAATAACTCCGAGCTGTCGTCGATCTCTCCGCTCCATCGTGAGGCTTAACCTCTGCTTTTTATAAGGTCATTGGGGGGGGGGGCTCGCGATCGAGGATTTCCGTGAAACGGTCGGATCTACGCCCTTAATCGGCACAGATGATCGAGTAACCGGAGGGGCGGACAGGAGAATCGGGAGCCGTCGACTCCAGGGCAGGTACGCTCGAACGCAAAGACGTACACATCGGGGTTATTGGGGTTAGGTAGGGAGGGACTGGCCTCCCGAGCGTGATCGCCGAGCGATTCTGTCGATCCTCGATCGGATTGGACACGAGTCGGACGGGAAAAAGCCGCTCTCTCGCGGGCCAGATAAGTCTCGTAAGTAGGCGGCGCGCGGCGTTACGGACCATGGCCACGAATACACGGATGGGCCCCGGGCGCCTCTCCTTCGTCCGGCCTACCTCCTCGTCCTCGTCCCCTGTCCTCGCGCCTCCCACTCTGCCCCGCGGAACCCCGTCCGCCATCGTCCGATCCTCCCTCCCGCCCCTCCCTCTCGCTCGCTCCCCTCTCGGAAAGGATAGGCTCGACTACGGGACTTAGACCCGGGCAGTGAGAGAGAGAGCCATTGCCTTACGACATGTAAAGGAGCTTCCTCGGCTCGGCGATGATCCACACGACTACGACTACGACTACGACTACGACGACGAGGTCGTCCTAAGAAATTAAGAGGCCCGCTCGCCCAATAAGCGTTATCGCTTCTGCAGAGTCGGTGGCGGCGGTTCACGTAGGACAGGGGCCACCACCATTTTGCCGAATGCTCCCTGATCGATCATGGCCTTATGCCTCCCCTAATCTGCCCCACCTCCCTAACCCCCTGGCCGCTCAACCACCGCCGGTCCCGGGTCTGACGACCGACTGACGAGGATCAATCCAGGACCCTCGCGCGCCCCGACTCTCCGGGATTCACCCGGGCGTCGAACGTAATGTAGGGCTCGTCCTCCGCCTCACCCCCTCCGCCTCTCCCCTACCCTTCCCTACCCTACCCTACCCTTCCCGCCGCCGCAGATACAATCTCCCTTTTAAAAAAGTATTACCAATTTTTTACTAACTGCGTTTCTCTCTCTCTCTCTCTCTCGCTCTCTCTCTCTCTCGCTCTCTCTCTCCAGCTCGCTCCGGCTCGCTCCGGCTCTCTATCGATTCGAAAGTTCGATAAGCGGGGAGAAAAATATTCTTTAATCATTTACATTCGCCGCGCATTTATCATCGGCTCGGATCTTTCTCCGAATCTTTTTGCAAAACGCGAGTTTGTCTTCTTTCTTCTTGCCTTCATCTCTCTCTCTCTCTCTCTCTCTCTCTCTCTCTATCAATATCGACGCTACATTCTCGAAATTACAATGAGCGAGCCTGGGATCTCCTAGGCATTCGCGATGGCATTAGATAAACTACCATCGAAACCTATCTGGCATATAATTATATAACTCTCGAGGCAGCGAGAGAGAGAGAGAGAGATTGGCCTCCCCCTCCACTCCACTCCACTCCACACACCAACATCCACACGCAACCCCCGGCACGGAAATAACGCGTCGCGGGTTTTCTGCCCCCCCGATGTATTGGCACTCTGGATAAACAGCGTCGGGAGCGTCGGAGCGTCGGGGCGTCGGGGCTTTTAAAAAAAAGTCAAGCGAGAAAGATAAGAGAAAAATCATAGAGAGGATGACGGCCGCGGAGTGGCTTGTTTGTCAGGATCAGCGGCGCGGCTGAGCGCTAGCAAATCCCCGAGGACAAATGATGTATAAATACGCCTAGTCGTGGGGGAGGGGGGCAACAAAGTCAAATCGAGTCGGCCGTCATTATCATAATGATGATGCCTTGACGGATTCATATATTTGCAAATCGTGTCTTTGGAAAGGCGGACGGCGGAGGGACGCAGACGCAGACATACAACGAGAACGTCACTCGCTCGTTGGTGAGGGTGGGTGGGTGGATGGGAGGTGGAGAGAGAGAGATGGGAGGTGGAGAGGAGAGGAGAGAACGAGCTCGGCCCTCGATCTACTCGTTTCGGGGCTAAAGGAAAAGAGGGACGCCGTGGCGTGGCGACCCTCGTACCGATCCGACGGCTGCAGATGCTCTTCTTCTTCCTCGGCGAACGAGAAAATGAAGCGTCCGGGACTAACGACGCTCTCACAGCTCCAGCTAGACGAGACGGCAGTGAAACAGAGAGAGAGAGAGAGAGAGAGAGAGAGAGAGAGAGAACGTGGGTGGAACTTGGAAAATGGGAAAAAGCTTCGGGTCCGTGCGTTTTTCCCGTGACCGGCTCGGAGAAACAGCCAGTGAGTGGTTGGCGGGGGGGGGGGGCGAGGGGTCGAGGGTGTCGAGGGTGTCGAGGGTGTCGAGGGGAGGGGTGGGGGGTGTTAGAGATGGGGCAGACACAATGATGCCGGGGAAAAAGTAGACTCCTGCTGCAGGCATCAACATCCACCACGGGACCTCCCCTACGTGCGTGAGCGAGGGGTCGTGGCTAGGGGTGGGGCCGGGGGGAGTAGTACAGGGAAAGAGGGAATCGCGAGCGGCCGAAAAAGCGAACGGATCCGGGAGAGGTCGTCGAGCGAAGAGTATCTCGCTCACAAAGCCAAAGGACTAGAGAGAGAGAAGAGAGAGAGAGAGAGAGCAGTGAGAGAGAGCAGCGAGAGAGGGGGGAGGCAGAAGGGTGTACGAGGGGAGTAGTTGTTCCGTCTCTTTCTCTCGTGGCTCTCTACGGTTTGGTTTGCTGCGCTCGTAGCGACGCCGTCATTAATAAAAGTGTCAATGGTGTCAGTGGACTAATGTCGGTAGTCACTCCGACGGCGCAGCCCATGCCCGCGCACATTGGAGAGAAAGAAGCGGCGGCGGGAGCGGCGACAGAGGCAGAGGCAGCAACAGAGGCAGCGACCCGAGAGAGAGAGAGAGAGGCAGGAGAGGAATGGGGGCGGCGTTGGCGGGGAGTAGACTGTCGGGCTTTGCCCAGAAGGCGTCGAGGAGGGTGGGAGGCGGCGGTGACGTCGGTGACGTCGGGGGCAGGCGGGCGGGCAGGCAGTCAGGCAGTCAGGCAGGCAGGGTCGGGCCGAGGAGGGGGTCGGGGGATGGGGATATGGATGTGGGTACGGGGGGGGGGTGCGAGCGGAGCGGCTCCGACGGCGGTTCCAACGGGATTCCACCCTCTTTGTTCTTGCCTCGGAGCCGTTGCACGGTACGTCGCCAAAGAGCCAGGAGACCCCAATCTCCCGGATCCCTCGGAATTGCCTTCCACATGCGAGGTGGAGCGCGCGGTCCGCTCCTATGGCTACGATCCGCTACGATCCCAGCCGAGGAGCAGGGAATTCTCGACGATTATTGCAGGAAATTACAGAGGCTTGTCACGACGCTCTGATTCCCCGGCTCATTTATCTGCTCCCGACGCCGGCCTTCCACTACGTATTCCCGTCCGAATTCACGCGCGCAGCTGTCATTCGAGACATCGAGACATCGAGACATCGATCCCCCCCCTCTCGCCCCTCCCCCCAATAACCCCTCATCATTCCGCAATCGCACTCGGTCTCACTCTCTCTCTCTCTCTCTCGTTCTCCATCTCTCTCCGGTAAACGTACGCCGCAAGCTGCGCCTCACGTACACGCGACTTGTTGTTCGACGTCGTTGCCCCTGCCCTCCGCCTTACCGCCCCCTCCGCCGCCATCATACGCTACGAGATTATTGCACTGCACTCGCGTGCTCGCCCCATTTCAATATTTCGCTGAAAACTCGAGCGATAATAACTGTCGAGTTTAATAAGAGTACGCGCCCGGCAATGAGATACGGCGGGCGACTAAGAGAGAGAGAGAGGAGGGAGGGAGTGAGGGAGGGCTCGATGTTAGTGGTAAACACGTGTGCGCCTCCGTGGGCGATATACATCTTGCACATTTTATAATGTAGTCATTAACTTGGTTAATAAAGACCTTTTTTGCCGAGCTCGTGCGATCTCGCAAGATAAGCCTCCTCGAAAAACGATTGGATGGCCGTTGTCGTGTCCCTCCCTCCCCCCACTCCTGTCCCCCTTTGCAATCCACGGTACTGGACTCGTGCGTAATACGGCGCCCGGGGTTATTGGGGGAGGGTCATCGAGCAGAAGCGGCGTAAAGGTAAGACTCCGTATATCCAAGAAGAAACTCCCACCCGGCCAACGATCCCCTAGCCGTCGTCCTCGGGGTGCCCGGGTCGACGTGAAGCGCAGCCGGACAAACGAAGCGGCTTTTCCGTTAGGAGCGCAGATCGCGGAAGAGACTTTTATAGGCGCAATTATCGAAATTGCAGGGAGACTCTCGTCCGGTCGGCCGCGCACACGCCCTCGACCTTCCGTCGCTCTGCCTACGAGGTAACCGCCGAGCGAGTTGGTTAAGTCAACGGGAATGAGATACGGGCGAGATAGAGAGAGACCCATCATCCCGAAGCTATTTAGCCTTGGATTGCGAGAGGAGGCAAGCGCTCGCGGAACGAGGCGCCAAGGCTCATCCATCCATCCATCCAGCCATCCTCGTGCATCCCCGGCCTGCCTGGGCCTCTCACCCGCGCGCCTTCTTCGCGGCTCGACTCCGCTCAGGCCTGATTTACATAGTAACAGCGTCGAGGCAGTGGTTGCCGTGGGCCAGGTCTCCGGGCGCCCAACGGCACTGTCTCCGCTGCGTGTAGGGGGTTATTGGGGTTATTGGGGTTATTGGGGCTATCGGGGCAGGTGGGGCAGGTGGGACGAGAGAGAGAGAGCTCCCGACGACGACGAGGCTCTTCTTCCGTCCTAGAGGCAGAGAGCGTTGAGGGCAGCTTTTAGTTTGGGGTAAATGTGGTGGGAAATTGTTGTCAGTCGGGCTCGGCTGGATCCCGGATCGACTCCGGACTCCGGACTCCGGACTCCGGGCAAAGGAGAAACGCCGTCGGGGATTTTAGAGCCGAGCAGCCTGAGGCGGGGACGAGGAAAGACCGAGAAAAGTTTCGGGTCGAGGAGTCGGTATCCACGTCTGTCCGTATGCGCGCCGCGGCTTCTTACTAGAGAGAGAGAGAGAGAGAGTGTGTGAGAGAGAGAGAGAGAGAGAGAGAGAGAGAGAGAGACGGAACACGTGTATTATGCTTAGCTTTCGCCGGAGTCGGGGACTTGGCGAGTTATCAAAGCATCCCGGAATCTCAGGAATCTCGGTCGATCTCTAACTTTGGTGCTCGACCGCCACGAGGGAAGACGGGGGTGGGTAAGACGGGAGACGGGAGAGGGGGCGAGGGTAGAATATCGGAAGAAGGAGATGATTAAAACGATAGAGGGAGAAGAAAGAAGAGGGCACGAAGATGTAATCCTCGCGTGATCGCGGAGCGGCGGTGAGAGGAGTGGCGAGAGGAGAAGAGTGGCGGCGGGGAGAGGGAGCGAGGAGGGAGTCGACGACGGTCGGGTGGGGATAATGCGGAGCTGAAGGGGGTGGGCGCAAGGTCCGATGCTTCGCGAATGAAGAAGATAAATAAAAGATGGAGGAACAATTTTCGTAAAGATAAAAGAAAAGGAATGACAGGGAAAAAAAAAAAAAGGGGCCAATACATCAGGGGCAGGGCAAAAAATAAAATATTTCGAGTTAATTTATGAGTTGAATGAAAATTGGGCCTAAAGAAGCCGTATAATTAAAGTGAAGGGGCGCAGAATCGGCTCCCCGTCGTAACGCGCATTATTATCAAATGTAAATTCATCCACGAGCAGTGAGTCGAGGGGGCCGAGGGGAAAGGGGAGGGATTAAAAAAAAAAAAAAAAAGGAGGAGGATTTTTCGGTGAGCGGGGCGGTGGAGGGGCGGTGGAGGGGAGAGAATATTAAGAAACTCGGTGACTACCTCGTCCCCTCCTTCTCCTCTCGACGAGTATTACAATTACGTAGGAGCCGGATCTCATGTACGGATTTTTCATTAGCTGTTACTTGCTTTGGCGTTGCCTCTCTCTCCCCCCTCCACCCTCAATAACCCCAATAACCCCTGCCCCAGAGGGACGTCAAGGGGGTCAGAGGTGATTTGCATTTTCACGAAGCCAGGCGGCTGAGTAGGTGAGAACGCGGTACAAAAATGAATTGCCGGCTGTTATCCTCCACCCCACCACCCGCTATCGTCCCAATGACGCCTGAAGACCCCCCGCAGCAACCGTAGCAACCCCTTGTAATTCGGAGAAACAGGAGGATATAATTGGCCCGGACCTGCAGGAGCCGTAAAACCGTCGAGCTTCCGGAGCTCGGCCGACAGGGGACGGAGGATAAAAAATCAACGGCGAGGGCAGGCTGGCAGGGTGGCAGGGTGGCAGGGTAGCAGAGAGAGGGAGAGAGGGAGAGAGCGGGAGACGTCGGCCTTGATTAGAATGTCAGGCGACCGCTGGCGTTTCATCATCCGGCGCCATCGCTCCACCCGCCCCTACCCCCTCCACCTCCACCTCCACCTCGCTCCGTGCCCAATAACAATAACAATCGAGGGCAGTAGCATGGCCGGTCATTGGGACGGGTAGGGGCAGGGGCAGGGGACGACAGGGGAGCGAGAAGGGGTTGAGGCAAGATGAAGGGGGGCCGCTCGCTTGTCGCCCGCTCCCAAAGTATTCCACCTTTTGACGTCTTACTTTGCGTATTATCGCCGACCCCGACCCCGACCCGACCTCCTCCACCTCCACCTCCTATCCTCCACCTCTACCTCCTCCTCCTCCTCCTGCGGCAGCTACCCGGCCATCGCAACCAAGGGGGGGCTTTAATTAACGAGAGCGGAGCCTCGTCAGCCCCGGACGCGATTCTCAATCAAGGGAAGCGTTCGCGAGTGTGCTCTCCCTCCACCCTCCACCCCCCCTCCATCCATCCCTTCCGCCCAACCTCCCACGCAATAATAAGACTACCAGGAGACGGAACCGTTGTGACGGAATTGTTCGTGGTAAGAGGCCGCGCTCTTTACATTTAACTTTCCAAGGGCTCCCCTCTCGCTCGTCCCTCCAGCCCGCCCCCGTACATCCCCAATAACCCCTTCCACGTCGTCGTCGTCGTCGTCAAGGTCAGCCCCCTTTATCTGAACGAGAGAGTCGAATTTTTTTTCACGGGCAGAAAGAGGCGTGAGCAGAAGGTCCCCGGAAGTGATCGACGAGTGCACGATTGAGCGCTTTTCCATTTGATCTGCTATGACGTCGATCCATAAGCGGTGCGTCCCCGTCGATAAGAGACAACGTCCTCTAATCCTTCCTGACGGCCTCGATCTCGCTAGATCTGCTCCCACTCCCCACCACTCCTCCCACTCCTCCCATCCGATACGGCAGCGGCCCTTCACGTGTGTAAATAAGTACGGGCGCGCGCGTGCAAGTGCATTGTCCGATATCGGCGAAGGTTATTGACGGGGGGGCCGGGGAGGAGGAGGGACGGGACGGGAGGGGAGTCGATCAGGAGCCGGAGTAATGAATATTTGAAAAATGCTTTGAAAATAATTTGCATGCCCGGGATGATTTATCGCGGACGAAACGAGTCTATAAATGCATCTAATGGAGGCGTCCGGAGAAAAATGTATTCATTACATAGTAGTCCTTCTTCTTCCTCCACCTCCTCCTCCTCCTCCTCCTCCTCCTCTTATTCAAGCCTGGCCCCTCCCGCCCCTCGGCCACCCCGTGTACCCGACACCGGCAGACACGCAACCCCCTCCCCCGTCGGCCGGAGAGCCTGACCGCCGATAACCCTATATACGCCAATAAGAGCATCGATCTCTCTTTTGTTTATCATTTACGGGAGGGGCGGGGAGGGGCGGGGAGTGGCGTCCGGACGCCATTGGACATTGGAGCAGCAGCGCCTCCGTCCTTTCTCCGGCCGAATCCAAGTAATTATCCCGCTCCTGGCACTCGGACAACGGCCAGTGCGTCTCTGAGACTCGATAGAGAGAGGGTGGGAGAGAGGGAGAGAGGGAGATAGAGGGAGAGAACGCGGTCGATCGGCTACCGAATAAAATCAATTTGACTGGGCCGCTTCCGAATCCCGGTGCCCGTACGTACGATCGTCCTCTCGGACACGGCGACGCTCCACCCGGACCTCGTCTCCTCCTCCTCCTCCTACAGCAGCAGCAGCAGCAGCAGCAGCAGCCAATGGTCCATTTCGTCGTCTCACCCTCTTCTTCCTACCCTACCCTCTTACCTGACCGTCTATAATAATAATAATAATAACGATAATAATAATAATAATAAGAATAAGAAGAAGAAGAAGAAGTACGACGATAGCGAGGAGGGCGACGACGCTGACGAAGGGAGGAGAGCAGGGAAATAACAATTACGCCCGGGGTTCGGTAATTTTAATAACCTCCACCTCCACCTCCGCCTCCACCTTCGCCTCCAGCTCCACGTCCGCCTCCAGCTCCCGCTCATCTAGCTTACCTTGAATTTCTAATTTCCACGGCCGGCCGAGACGGTGGTGGCGTCAATTTATTAGGCCGGTGCCATCCATCCGTCCATCGATCCGTCCACCCCAATAACCCCCCCCCCCCATCTCACCTAGCCACCCCGCCGCTCGTTCATTAAAAATTGATCGTTTGTTGTATTTTTTTTACGAGGAGGTTTTACGCGACTCGTGGCGCGTTTCTCCCCCCAATAACCCTCGGCAATAATTACTAGCCTGATTTATATTGGCGGTTGCGGGAGTGAGGGAGGGAGGGAGTGCCGGACAGCCGCGTCGGGGCTTATGTTTTTAATTTTTGTTTTTATTTATTTATTTATTTATTTATTTTATTTTTTTTCTTTTCTTTCGCCTTATTCCTTAGATGTAATAATTGCTCTCCGTCTCCGTCTCGCCCACATCGATTCCCGGTCCTCTTGACACAGGACTTTTCACAGGACTTTAATTGCCAAGGCTCCTTCGTGCCCCGCGCCCCGCGCCCCGTACTCCCGACGGATATTAAAAAAGCACGGTAAATGATTGGGGGGCCGCCACGGCTTAGTACGCCTCCCTCCCGCGACGATGACGCCGCCTTTCGCTGAAGTACGCACCTCGTTGAAGGCCAGCCCCTGGGCCCTAATTACATTAGCCGTCAAATGACCCGGGGCCGACTCTCCCTCACACGTGACCGTACCCATCCACGTGTGTGTGTGAGTTCGTCCGTGCGTGCGTGCGTGCGTGCGTGCGGGGGACGGGGAGAGAGAGGTCCATGAGAGAGAAAGAGGGAGAGAGAGGAGGAGAGGAGGGGTAGAACTCGCTCTAATTGCTACGTCGTTTGCGTAATCGGCCTCTCTACCTCCTCACCTCTCTCACTCCCCCAGCCCCCCCCCACTTCTCGGACGAGCTCTTGGCTCTCGAACGTAAAGATTAATCGGCAATTTCTAGCGGCGCAACCGGTGGCTCCTCGCAATCGCGGCTCGACGCGGCGCGAAAAGATTGCTCTGAGCGCGGCCATTCCGTAGCCGGGGTGGTGGGACGGGGTGGGAGAACGTCCCCCACCTCGCGTGGCCCTAGCCATTACCACGACTCGCTACCTAATAATAACAAGCCCCTATTACCCGCGATCGCTTCCATATATCCTTCGAGTCGTGCTCTTCCCCTCTTCCGTCTCCCTCGCTCCATCGCCAAAACCATTATTACCCAAGTAATTATCGCGCTCGGTTGCTTAGCCCCTCCACCCCCCCTCCTCCTACTCCTCCTACTCCTCCTCCTACTCCCCGTTATCGCCATCCGCCTCCTTCTACTCGGAGACGGCGAGCTCAACCGATGACTTTGGACGATGACTTTCCCTCGCTTGACCTCCGCCGACGAATTCTTATCCTTATCGCCTGGCACCGTAATTTACCCCCCCCCCCCACTGGATGATCCTTAAGGATACGTTATTGTCGCGGGCCACTGGCGTCCAGGGAAATTCCTTTCCTGTACCGCGCCGCGCCGCGCCATTTTACTCTCTTCTCACGGCTCCTGCGAGGCGATGCTTTACTTTGTCAGGGTGACGGCGACGGGCTAGGCGATTCCTAACAAAAACTAACGCGGTCTCTCCTCCTCGTGAAGATTTCGTTAAAGGGTCTTTGAAAGCCGTTTGAAGAAATAAAAAATAAAATAAAATAAAATAAAAAAGAAGATGAAGAAGAAGGAGAGCAAAAACCTGAGCGTCCCGAGGAGAACGAGGACAAAGAGATGGAAAGCGAGCGTCGGGGAAGGGGCTCGGGGAGCAGGAGGTGGAGGAGGCGGAGGAGGCGGAGGAGGAGGTGGAGGAGGAGGTGGAGGAGGTGGAGGAGGAGGAGGAGTAGCTTGTAGCTGGACGCTATAGGAGGATGCCAGGGCTCATCGGCGAGTGGGTGCGAGGGTGGACGGGCGGGCGGGGGGTAGGTTAGGGTAGGGTAGGGTAGGGTAGGGGGCGGGAGCGAGAGAAGGAAAGGGCGAGCAAGTAATATTAATAACGTGGCAAAGTAAAAAATGTTTACTCTGTGCCGGAGCTGATATGAGGTCCGTGTGCATGGCACCGGTGCCCCGGTTGATTGATCGTCCGTCTCTCCGGCCTCTCGGTTCTCCTCTCCGCCGTACCTCCCTGACCCCTCGCCACCCCCTCCTCCATCGGCGTCTCCGCCGACGAGCCACCCTCCCCGCGATACCGTTCCCATGCGTGCGCGTCCTATTATGCCGTGGTTACCGCTGCCGCTACCGCCTCTACGCCCCCTCGCACCCCCTCGCACCCACTCGCACCCACACGCCTCCTCGCCCCCGCCCGCTCCCTGCCACGCCTAGCCTCTTCTAGACTCCGCTAGCCTCTAGCCCCGGTGGTAATTCTCCGTGCCGCGTGTCGCTTCGAATCAAAATCTTATTTTCCCTCGGCCCCCGGGTGCGCCATGCCCCCCGACCGACGTTGCCCCGCTCGGAATTTCTTATGCTAGGGCTGCGTTACGCTCCTCTCTCTCTCTCTCTCTCTCTCTCTCTCTCTCTCGAGGTCTCGGTGTCCCCAGTCACGGCTAACCGACGGCTCGGATCGATCGACCACCGGAGGTTCGAGCCGAGGCGGTGAGCTCCAGCTCGCACCGGCCGATCGGTATTCCCGTGCCCAATGATCGATAGGGCGTTTTCTCTCCTCTGTCCCCCTCCTCCCCTTCCTCCTCCTTCCCGCAAACCAAATAACCCCCAATAACCTCGCAGATGTCTCGATGGAGCTTCGATGGCGCGTGTGAAAAGGTTTTTTTCTTTGCTGGCCGCGCCATTGAGAAGACCCGAGAAGCCCCGAGAAGACCCGAGAAGACCCGAGAAGACCCGAGAAGCCCCGATAACCTCGAGCCGGAATAGCGTCCGTGGACGTTGGGGTCAGGAGCCCTAGCACCGATATCCGTATCCGAATCACGGCTCCGGCTCCGGATGCTCGCACGCGGCCAGCTTTTGTCGCGTACGTGCGACGGCACCGCGCGCCTCGGACGGAGGCACATCGGCTCGGTCATGGAATTCCGGGATATTTCAGGTGCTCCGGGCGCTTGGCGTGCGAGTCGATGCGTCCTGTCTCGGGAGGTCGAGAGGTCGAGAGGTCGGCGCTTCGCGTGCCCGGGCCCAGTTATTAACCGGACTCTCTCGGGGACAGGCTCGCGCTCCGCTTCCCGGTCAATCCCCGACAACGCTCACCCGCTGTCCACGTCCACGGGACGCATAGAGGACGCCGAGCACGTGGTAAGGATGGCGATGGCGATAGCCGCGTGGGAGGGAGTGAGGGAGGGGGGGACGAGGCACCCGGAGATACGTAGTCGAGTAAACAACACTCGGGCCTTTGTGCTCGTAATTTTACGTCGGGCGCATGCGCGAGGGGTGTCGGGGTCGGGATCGGGGGAGAGAGAGAGAGCTGGGCGGGGGTGGGTGGGGAGGTTCGAGAGATCTCGGTCGTCTCGGTTAGCCGAAGGCTGATTAATGGCCGGGACTCGGCGGCGGAGGAATAAAAATTCGAGAGCCGAGAAGAAGGGGCCCGTCGGCCGGGAGGATGCTGCAACCGCTTTAACCGCTTTAACCGCTCATGCCGTAGTTATAAGGACCGAAGTTATAAAGGAATATTAAAAGTCCGTTGATTCTTTCACGGCGCAGATTAGTAGATTGTCAGCCGACCAAAGATTTATTACCCTCCCGTCACTCTTTTCACGCGCGTCCTTCCTTAGAGGACGGGCCCAGTCGAGCCGAGTCGAGCCGAGTCGAGCCGAGTCGAGCCGAAGGAATCCGAGGGACGGAAGGAAAATCCTTCTCGATGATCGACGAGTCCCGATCGAGATTTTCCCTGGGAAAATGGACCCTTTTCTTTTTTCTTTATCTTCGCTTCGGCACGTTGTCGTATCCACGGTATCGCGGTATCGTCGACCGAGGGGCCGGGGGGGTGTGGTGGTGTGATTGGGGTTGTCGGGGGTAATCCCGAGAAAACAAGATCCTCGATCGACTGGGGCGCGCCAGGGGCATTCGCTATTTTTTTTATCCCCGAGCGCGTGCTCCTATTGCGGATCGTCGATCGGCTAGCGGGGTTATTGGGATTATTGGGGTTATTGGGGTTATTGGGATTATTGGGGATTATTGGGATTATTGGGCGAGAATCGCACGGATGTTAAATAATATAGAAAATCGATGCCACCGTCGCTGACGATCTCTAACGATAACTCGATCAATATGCAAATACAGCCCCTGCGAGCTCTAGTCTACGTTGTTGGCGGGCGGGGGGGGGCAGTGATCGATCCGGAGCATTGGACGAGCTCTGAATGGCGGTTTTAATAATAATAACGTTATCCGCCCGGGGATCGAGATCGTCGCCGTGGCTTGCCGACTGATTACCGGCGAGTGTGTGCCTACGTGCGTGCGTGCGTGCGTGCGTGCGTGCGTGCGTGCGTGGAAGAGAGGGTCGGTGAATCGGGTGCACGAATGCATAATCGGAGCGCTGGAGCCCGCTCCCGGTCTCCCGAACAAACATGGGAAACGCCTGCCCTGGCCCTGTCGATGCCGACGTGTACCTCCGTCGGTGTCCACCCCCTCCCCCAATAACCACCTACGCCACCCCCTGCCCCTTCGTCGTGCTATTGTATCCGCGAAGGCCGCGCGCGCCCTTTAATTCCAGCGCAGCTGCGTGCCGCGAGCTTCCGGGGCGCTCGGCTTCCTCTCTACTACCGACCCTCCGCCGCACCCTCCGCCGCACCCCCCGCCACCGCCGCAAACAGTCAACGCGGCCACCCGTTATCGTATCCCGAGATCACTTAGTGCGACTTAATTGAGACGTCGAGTCGCCGACGGGTTTTATTAAAATGCGCATAAACTTAGTCGGCTCCCCACCACCCTCCGCAACCCCGGCAACCTCCGACGGCACCGCTGGAGCACCGCTGGAGCACCGCTGGAGCACCGCTGGAGCACCGAGTGGGCCGAGCTCGAATCCCGAATGGACTCGTCCCCGTTGTTTCCCTGAGCCGCGTCCCAGCCAGGGACTGATCTCGACGCACGAGACCCATCGATCCTCACACGTTTCGATCTCCTGTAATAAAAGCAAGCCGCCCTGCGCGTCCTATATCTCCCGGTCGACAAAAGGTCCCCCTCCCTCTACTTCGGCTACCGGATACACGCTGAAACAAGACGAGAGCGGAATGGAGAAAGTCACCCCCGCTCCTACGCCCAACCCACCCCCAATAACCTCCATCTGGAGCTGGAATTTCTCCAATTTCTCCAATTTCTCCAGTTTCTCCAGTCTCTCCAGTTTCACCGCGGGTATGCTCCTCCTGGCTCCAAACAGGCTTGCCGATGCAACCGATTACCGTTCCCGGTCATGGGAAATTTCGCGTCGCTCACTCTCTCTCACTCTCTCTCTCACTCACTCACGTCCCTATCTCATCTCTGGGACGTCCCTCGTCTGCGGGTTCGAAACTGGAGCAATTTATGGTCGTCCTGCCGTGGACCTTGCCACCCGAACGGGCCACCCGACACTACTTAACGAAAAACCCCTGTCGCAGCCGGTTTTACAGAAACAAGAGCAGGACTCTCTCCGCTCTAGGGCTGACCACGGTGATCGGGGAGGCGCACCGACGGATCATGCGGTGCATGCGATACCCTAAAATGACAAACTCCTCGAGACAATGGGCTTGGCTTCCCTTGTATCCAACCTTTATTCAAAAACAACATCCCAATATACATTCGACGGCGTCTTCGGCACCCGCCGCGGCCGTGCCTTAGTGGCTTAGTGGCTAGGCGAGGTCTTGGTCGGGCCTCGGACCTCGTGCTAAGGCCGAGATCTAGAGCTGGGCTGATCGCTGGCTGATCGCTGGGTGATCGCTGGGGTGATCGCTGGGTGATCGCCTCGTTTAAGAGAGAGAGAGGCTCGTCGCAGCGGTGCGGTGCGACCGGACTCGGGAAAAAATCGATTCCGAGTGACCGGATTAGTTCGCGATTCGTCCGCGGCCGGGATGGCAGCACCTCGTTACGATTTCTGCCCGATACACGCCTCTATTCCGAACTTTATCTCTCTCTCTCTCTCTCTCTCCTTCTTTTTCTCCTTGAAACGCTCCGGGACACCGTCGTCTCGCACCTCGGCAACGGACCTACCTACGTACCTACGTACGTACGTATGAGCGAGAGAGAGAGAGAGAGAGATAGAGAGCGGAGAGAGCGCGCAACGTGCGGTCGTCGTGGCCCGGAGCGGTAGCGGCGGCGGCGGCGGCGGCGGCGGCGGTGGTGACGGCGGCTGTGACGGCGGTGGTGGTGGTGGAGGTGGCGGTGGAGACGGAGACGGTAGTGGTGGTGGGGGGTGGCGCTGAATCCGCCGATGGTCCCGATGAGATATGGGCCAGCGAATGGGAGAGCTCGGCAGGGGCGACGGGGGCGGTCCCGAAGCCAGACGGCGGCCTGTCCCGGCCCGCGGACCTCGACGTTAACTAAGTGGCTGGGTGGAGCCCTACCTCGGCGCAACCTACCAGAGCAACCGGGGCAACCATCATAGCCGCGTGTAGCTCCATCTCACTCTGTCGGCCTCGTGCGGGGACCGACACGCGCTCGATCTCGCTCTACCGGCTCCCCGCGGGGCGGTGCGCAGCGGGGACGTTCGAGGAGTCGATAGCGTTGCTTCTAGTCGTCGTCGTCGTCGTCGTCCTCGTCCTCGTCCTCGTCGTCGTCATCGTGGCGGTGTTGGTGGTGTCGGTGGTGGTGGTGTCGGTGTCGGTGTCGGTGGCGGCGACGGCTTGGCTCCTGTTGCGGACGTCAACGTCGTAGTCGGTCTTCGGGGCTGGGCGGGAGGGGGGTAGGTAGGTAGGTAGGTAGGTAGGTAGGTAGGTAGGGAAGAAAGTCTTTGGAAATAGAGTGAGACGGCGCCAGTTTTGAAGGGATTCGTTGGAGCAGGGTAGGGCCCCGGCCGCATTTGCCTACGTATCCGATTGTCTGGATGTAGAGAGGCGAATCGACGTAGACGTCCGCGTCCGCATAAGAAGTACAATAGGATACAATGTCACGTAATGAGCCGTCGTTGAACGCTTTCGGGAATGCTCGGGAATGCTCGGGAATGCTCGGGGTTAAAAACTCGGCTTTATAATGGTTATTGGAAAGCAAGCGCACGCATATATTACAATCCTCGCAGATGTCGCTGATCTCGACGGTCTCGTTGATCTAGACACAGTTACATCTAGTAGATCTAGTTACAGTTATTGAGCGAGTAATGCGATTGAGGGTGGTTCGAGGTTCAAGGTCGGGGCCAGGACGTCGGTCGCTCATAACACTAGTCGGTCGCTAGCCGGGGATTGAATCGAGGATCGTCTAGGTGGTTGGTCGTGGTCCGCCGTCGGGGAGTAGCGGTAGCGACGGAGACGGCGTCCTATTGATATACGGGTCGGCTCCTGGTCCGTCCTGGTGGCGTATCCACTCATCGGGGAGCTGAAACTGAGATGGGAATACCGTCGGTTTAATGAGCCCGTTGAAGAATACTTCTCGGCGAAATTAAAAAAATAAATCCAATTTAAAAGTCACTCGACACGAGGAGCACCGTCACCACGACCACCGTCAGCGGCAGCCTTGACGGACACCCCCCCACCTCCAGCAGCTGACAATTATCTCTGCCTGGCTCAGCTTTTCAATTCGCACCGCCGCCTACTCCTACCCCCCAATAACCCCAACTCACCAGGGACATGAATACATGGACGGCCGGGGGTGGGTGGGTGAGGGAGGGAAGGAGGGAGGAGGGAGCAAGGGGTGGGAGCTTTTATTACGCGTAGCAGGGCGGTCATAGGGTCCTCGCGGACCACCTCAGCAGCCTGAGCAGCCTGAGCAGCGACCGGAGACACCGGGGACAAAGAGGAAAAGAGTATCTGGCCTTTTCGTTCCCCGTCCCCCGGGAGTGGGGAGGGGGGGGAGAAGAGTAAAAAAAAAAAGGAAGAAGAATAATATAGGCGAGTCCCGTGGGGTTTTCGTTCTTTTAAGGGCGTGGGTGACGCTGAATTCGCGATCGTCCGAAAGCTCGGGCGTCCCCGGGAAGCGTGAGCATCCACGGCTGATGCCGACGGCCGAGCGACGGTCCCGAGCTCTCCGTTCTCCGTCCTCCGTCCTTCTCACGCAAAGAGTAAGCGGTACAATGTGCCGGGGCGCGTAGGTCGTAATGATCTAATTTCTACTTGCGCGATCGATGGCTTTATTTTAGCTCGAGCATCGACACGTGCAACGCGTCATCCGTAAATCACGATCTCGTGGCGACGCCGAGATCATCCGAAACCGTCGGTAAAACTAATAATCACCGTTTCCCGCCTCCCGCCTCCCGCCTCCCGCCTCCCGCTATCCAGTCGCAGAGACTCGACTCGGGAGCTCAAGGTCACGCGACCTTTTTAATATTACCGTCGCTCGTGCGCTTAGTATTAAATACGGATATTTCGATAGGGAGCAGCACCGGGACCCGGGATCTTTGACCAAGAATATCTGTAAAATCTTCCCTGCACGGAGCCGAATTACGCGCCGAGGCTCGTGCATGTCGCATCCTCATCCTCATCCTCATCGCACATCCTCGTGGATGACGTCAGTCGTCCCCTCGACTGGCTGACTAATGACAAGTGTATGAATAAGAGCAAGAAAGTGAGTCTCGGTCGGTAAAAAAGAAGCAGATTTACTCGCGTCTCTCACGTTCGGCTTTATCTTACGAAATTACTAATTTACTGTTGCGTTAAGAAGTTGTGGCGACAAAGTCCTCGTCGTCCTCGTCGCCCCCCGCCCCAACGTCGCCGTCGCCGTGCATTGGAGACGAGGATCAGCGTCCCGGACGTTAAAGTTTCGAGTTCAGAAGCAGAGGAAGGAGAAGGACGGAGATAATCCGGGTCGTGACGGGCCGGAGCGAGTTTATATTAGTTTGCATGGGCGGCCAGGATGGAAGTTGCTCGACGATCGGATGCCGGCGGCGATGGGTTATTGGGGTTTGGGGGTTGGGGGGTGGGTTGGAAGCTCTCGATACGAGATCTGAGGATACGAGGCAGCCAAGGAGAGCCGTCCCACGAACATTGATTACGAGAAGGCCGAGTGCGACGGAGTGCGAGGGGGGCGGGGAGAGCAAACCATAGCCCCACCATAGTCACTGGGATTCTGAAGTAGTATGTATGTGTTGAGTCGTACGGGGCCCCGTTCGTAGCGTAAGAGCCCCTACTGACGTTGGAGGGGTTATTGGGGTTATTGGGGGTTATTGGGGGTTATTGATTAATGTCCCGTGCCTTGGCGTAGGGAAGGAGCGAAACTGCCGGGGCACAAATTATTTATCCGGAATAAGATCGACGTCGAGCCCTTCGACTACGCAGAAAAAACGCTAAAAGTTCACGGACTCCCAACCCCCTACCCCCTACCCCCTACCCCCGACAATTCCCTTAACTTTAATCTTTGTATTCGAAAAGCTTATTTTACGTGCTGGATCGTTGATCCGACCCCTGAGGACCCGCGGGCCGAGTCGAGATCGCGACGATCGAGGTAAGATCATCGTAAAACCACCACGGGATGACGACCGCCGGCTCTCCTGACCTTATAGAGAGAGACTGAGAGAGACTGAGAGATAGAGAGAGCCTGGCTCGGACAAAGGGATGAGAAGCGTGGCCGAGTCGATGGGACGAGATGATATTGGTGGGAGGCGGGGTCGGGGGCGGGGGGTGCCCGAGGGAGCGCGTGCATGCGCGATTTTCCGTAAAACGCATCGATCGACGGATACCCGCGACAACACATCCACCGCCCATAAATCCCGGCCTCCTCCTCCTCCTCCCCCTCCTCCCCCTGGTCATTCATCGACCGGCGATGTCAGACGCTCGGACAGCCCCGCCACCCCCCCGCCAACGTAGACGTACGTAGCCGTACGTAGACGACGGCTGATCCGGGACTACCGACGGTTAGCACTCTATTAAGCCCGAGCGGGGCGTCCGGCCCCCTTCCGGGAAAATTTATGGGAAAGCTGGTTGGCCGGGCCGTGGACGACTCGGCTAGCTTTTCCAGATCGAGGTCTCGGATCCTCGGACGGGCCACGACGAAGCCACGACGAAGCCACGACGAAGCTTCCTCGGTCGAGGATGCAGTCCGACGATCCAAACAACCTCCTCATCGACGTGTCAACCTCTGTCTCGACGATAGTATACCGGCGGGCGGGGGAGAGGGGCAGGAGGGAAGAAGAGCCGGGACTCGCGAATACCCCGTCGCCGTCTCTGTGTACGTGTATGTGGGGCGCGAAGGGGTGGCCGAGAGGAAGCGGAAAGGACGCCGAGGTCGGAAAAGTGATAAAGCGGCCATAAATTCCCGAGGCTCCCGCGCGGACAACTTTCGCCAACCCCCTTGACTCTTCCCCCGCTTCACCTCCCACTAGCGGTCTAGCGGTCTAGTGGTCTAGCTGTCTGCTGTCTAGTATACGCAACCTCTCTCTCGCCGCTCTGCATGACGGGCCGCACCTGCAACACCCACCCGATGAATTAGCGCTCGTCCCCTCCAGCCCCAATAGACCCTCCACCCCCGCCCCCGGACCCTTTAAAACGTTACTCTTGGACAAAGCGGTGGTTATTGGGGCTCCGGATTACTTCTTCTTCATACCTTCGATTGTCCGTTAAGAAAGTAATCTTTGCCTTCGAGGTAGGGCGGAGGAGGTGGTGGAGGAGGAGGTGGTGGAGGAGGAGGAGGTGGGGCGTCTCCGTAGAGCGTTGCCTCCCGGGGTGTATTAATAGTCTTCGGGGAAGGTCGGCCGGCCGGCGGGCCACGGATCTCGCGAGCAGCCTCGTCGAGGGAGAGGGCCGAGGGAGAAGGGGAGGAGGAACAATCAATGTAGACCAGGCTGAGAAGGATCTATATCTTTATACGGAACGGCGCCCTGGCGTATCGCCAGGGCTTCCGACGTAGTCGCACAGTCGAACCGCGGTCGTATATAATTTTTTACAAAATTATTCCAAAATTATTTTCGAGCTGCGGTCTGTAAACGCTCATTGGGCTGACGGGTAGTGGTTAAAGGTTGGGTGGGTTGGGTTGGTGGGGGGAGGGAGGGGGAGTGGTGCGTAGACTTACCGGGTGCCGAGGCTCGAGGCTACGCCGGTGCAGCGGATGATATCGTCGCTCCGTGTCCTTGTCTATGCGCGGGGCGAGTGGGGCAGGGCGGCAAAGGGGGCTGTCGGCGCGCCGATCCACCGATCCACGGATTCAGCGATCCGTCGATCGTCAGCAGGATGCTTCGAGTCCTCCCTGATGAAACGAACCTGCCATTATTAACATTATCTCAGTAGGGGGACTACTATCCGCAGAAATAATACGGATCCACGGGGTGTGGGGGAGGTGTGGGGGGAGGGAGGTAGGTAGGTAGGTAGGGAGCTCCAGTGCCGGATTGATTATAAGGTATCGATGGAGAGGAGGATCGGGACCGTTCATGGCTCAACGACGAGAAGGAAGATTTCTTCATTTACGTCCCAACACACTCTTTTGCTTGCTCAACCATTATTATTATTATTCTTATTATTATTCTTATTATTACTATTACTTTCAATAGCCTTTTAAAAGTTATGGGCATTGAAATATGAAAATAATGAGAATAAGAATGATAATAATAGTTGAGCATTTGGTTATTGGGGTTATTGGAGCGGAGATGCGATACAAACCTTTACGGCATAATCCGTCCTTACTTACCTGTTGTCCAGCCGAACGAGGCCATTTGAACTTGGAGATGATGTAGTTGCCGCCGCACTATGCTCCGAGACATGCGTCATGCATAGGTCATGACGAGAACGATAACGAGAACGATAACGAGAATAAGAGTGAAATGCGATTATATGGAAAGGTTATTGGGGTTTTGCGACGACGAGAGATCCGGCCTTCGATACCCCGTCTGCTCGGGAGCCCTGGCTGCAGCGGCATCGGGACGAGCTGCGACGAAGACGTCGACGGGTCCGCGACTCTTGCTCCTTCAATGCGAAATAGTGCGAGAGAGAGGGGGAGAGAGAGAGACTGTGCTCTATCTGTGGGTGTAGGTAGTGCAGCCCCGTTCTCGTCTGCTGGTGCCGATGGTGGTGCCGATGGTGGTGTGGATGGTGGTGTCGATGGTGCCGCCGGTGCCGACGGTCCCGTTGCCTTGCACGGGTTATGCGGACAGATAGAAAAGCCAATAAATCATGCCGTCAGGAGGCATGAGTTAAGGCGGAGCCTCTTGCTTCGTATTAGCCAATAATAATCCTCTCGGAGCTGGTGGCCATCTTGGATTATACAATGGTTCCTTCTGCGGCGGCCACGGAAACGACGACGATATACCATGTAAATGCAAATTCAAAAGTGTGCGAATGACGACGGGAGTGTACGTGAACGTGTACCAGAACGAGATCGAGTGAGCGAGTGAGTGAGATAGAGAGAGAGAGAGAGAGAGAGAGAGAGAGAGAGGCTGAGGTCAGATGATACTGCAGAGGATGTCCGAGGGACGGGGACGGAGCAGCAACGGCAGGCGCTCCCGCGTCCTGCCCCTCGGGGTCGAGTCCTCTTGATCCTCCATCCCTCCCTCCCTCCCTCCCTCCAACCCTCCTATCCCACCCACCATCAGCCCACCCCCCCTGCCCTACCCTGGCCTGCCTACCGTCGCTCTTGCACAGGTGAAACGAGACAGTCTTCTCTCGGACGAACGACACTGTATCTGTATTTGTATTTGTATTTGTATTTGTATTTGTAATAGATAAAGAGCCTGAGAGAGATAGACCCTCGAGATGCGGAGATCTCATCATTAGGCATTAAATTCTCTTCGATTCTTTTTTTTTGTTTCACAATTACTTGAGGACCGACTGGTTATTGGGGTTATTGGGGTTATTGGGGTTATTGGGGTTATATTGGGGAAAACACGAGAGATCGTATAAAAAATAAATAAATAAATAAATAAATGAGAGGGAGTAGAGTAGATAGAATTACAAGAAAGAGATGGATAAATATAAAGATAAAAGAGCGTAGGTATTGGTTGTACGTGTAGAGGGGGGGGGGTGGGAGGATATTCATACGCATTCCTCTGACATTTTCATACTCAACCACATTTTATTTCTCGTTCTCAAAACACAGTTATTATAATTAATATCATTATTATTAATATGGACAGACTCTTATATATAATACAGTATGGTTTAGACTCGTCGACGCAGTAGCAGGTAATACTATATTTATCATTATAACCATCGCCGGCGCCCATAATACATAAAACATGTCTCCTTCATTATCTCTCTATCTTTATCTGTATTCTTCTTCTTGCGACTGCGAAAGCGCGCGCGCGCGTGTCAGCGTGTGCGTGTGTGTGCGCGCCGCTCTCTCTCTCTCTCTCTCTCTCTCTCTCTCTCTCATCTATCTGTTCTTTGTATATCCGCTGCGCGTTCTTGTATCTGTGCTTCTCTCCCCCCCCCTTTGCGTGGCAATGTCACTCTCTCTTCCCTTTTTTTTTCGTACGCGTTAAGCATCACGCGAGTTTGACCGACTACGTCTACCACCCCCACCCCCCTTCCCCCCGACCCATCCCATCCAATCGTTACACAATCGTTATACGTGCTTTCGCACTACTTATACTTCCTTCCTCTTCCTCTTCTTCTTCAACATCATCATCATCATCATCATCATCATCATCATCATCATAATTATCATTATCATTATTATCATAATTAACATTATTAGTATCGTTATTTTACTTACTTATTTATTACTTATTTACTTGCTTGTTTGTTTGTTTATTTGTTTGTTTGTTTGTTTGTTGGTTTGTTTAATTATTATTTATTTATTTATTTATTTACGGCTTTGTACTCGCGTACACTTAGTTTACATGCTGCTCTTGGACACTACAAAGTCATATTTATCTCCCGTTAAAGTAGCGCAATAATCAATAATAAACAATAACAAGAATAACAATAATAAAAATAATAACAATAATAATGATAATAATAATAATAATAATATTAATAAAGATGATGATGCTGATGATGATGATGGTGATGATGACGATGATGATACCGATAATGACGGTGACAACAATGATAACGATAATGATAATAATGACAGACATTAATAGTAATAGTAATAGTAATAGTAATAGTAATAGTAATAGTAATATTAATAGCTATAGTTACAGTAATAATAATATTAATGATAATGACAGTGACAGTATCGAATTAAATTAACGAATAATTTAATTTTTAATAATAATAATAATAATAATAATAATAATAATAATAATAATAGCTAATGTAAATTGTATTTATACTTTTGCAATATATACCTTTTTTCTTATAATCTTCAATATTTTTTATACACATAGCTTTCTTTATTTATAGCAGCTCCCCGCCGTCCCCCGTCATCAATCTGCTCTCCTTGCTCTCCCCGCTCGACCCCGGTTCTTCGGTAAATCAATAATAGCTTAATTCCTTCCTCCTCGCCGCACGCCCCTTCCCCCGCCGAAGCCATTAGTCACGAAGCCGGGCTCGCGCTCCTTTATCAATATAACCCTTTAGCCGTTAAGTTTTACGTATATATTTTATTTGTTGCCCGTTTCATTGTTTGCTCGCTCGCTTTTTACTTTGTTTCTTTGTCTGACGTTGTTGTTGTTGTTGTTGTTGTTGTCGTTGTCGTTGTCGGCTCGCTCATCGATAATCGGACGACGAGCGGCGGCAAAGGACAAAAACGGACATTACCCACCTCCACCTCCACCTCCCTACCTCCGACGCATTCCACCGCTCCGTTAACTGTGCGTGTCTGTCTCTGTGTGTCTTTGTGCGTGAGAGAGGGAGAGGGAGGAAATGCTCGAGACCTCAAGAGGATTCGGAAACGCGTCGTGTCGAAGGTCAGTGATCCCGACGGGAGCCACGGGCGCCCGGAAACGTTCACAGGTCGGATTAACGGCGTAATTAATGGCACGTCGATAGCGCTTGACGATAAATATTTGACTCCGTGGACAGCAGCGAGGGCACGGGGGGGGTGGAGGGAGGAGGGGGTGCTGGTCCGAGAGGAACGATAAGCGGGAGGGGCAGGTAGGGGGTGGGAGGACGCATACCACGAAATTGATTTTCCAACAGTCGGAGGTAAGAGAAACAATAATAATAATAATAATAATAAATAATAAATAATAAATAATAATAACAATAACAATAACAATAACAATAACAACGTATGATAATAATGATGAATAATGAGGAA
>RCIC01000022.1:1237500-1502500 GCA_018883505.1 Ceratosolen fusciceps | reverse complement strand
AGTAACGGCAAGTTGTTAGGGGCTCCTTACGGGATCTTGCAGTTAGCGTAATTGATGGGCTCGCGATGAGGCCGTAAACGAGTCGACGTTATTATCCGCTGGACCGGATGGATCCGTATGGATCCGTATGGATCAATTGAGGCCGGTGACGACTTTCCCATACGAGCTGACAAACGAACCCGCCCCCGTGTCAAATGGAATCGAATTGGAATCGAAGTGCGTGGGAAGGGAGGGGGTGAGGTGATGAGGGTGATGTGAGGGGGGGTAAGGACTGGAAGGGAGGGAGTCCGCGGCTTGGCTCCGATAAAAAATCATCGATACGATAAGGATTGTTATTAATAACGTGACCCGACGCGCGGCTCGTTTCGAGTCGTTGCCCCCCCCCCCTATCCAACGGGGGGGGCCCACTGCACCCTTACTTACTCTAGCCTATCATCCCAAAATACAATATAATTATATATAAATAAATCTCTTCGGTTGTGAAGGCTGCGGTCGTAGAGTCTCCGACCACTTATTACGTATATCATTTCATTGTACGGTGTCCGAGGACGAGGGACAATAACCGACTCGTCTAATGCGCTTGAGCCTTATTCCTTATATCTAATCTACCCCCCCTCCCCTGCCCATTGGCGGGAGCGTAGCCTCAAACGTAATATATCCATTCGTATTTAATAAATACCTGCGGCATTGAACGCATCGATTGGGCGCACGTTTAGCGTAACTTCCACGTGATATACGCATATATCGAATGGAATGAAGCCAAGACTTAGATTCCCTTATAAACTATCCCCCCCTCCCCTCCCCCTTATCTTTTTTTTGTTCTGTATTTTCTTTTTCTTTCTTTCTTTCTTTCTTTCTTTCTGTCTTTCTTTCTTTCGAAGCCCTGAATTAGATAATAATAAGCATTCGCCGCCTCTCTCTCTCTCTCTCTCTCTCTCTACCTATCCATCTGTCCCATTATTACTCGCTTATTCATAATTAATAATAATTTATAATTAATAATTAATATTTAATAAAGATGATGCATTATCTGAATTACGTATATCGTTATTTGTCTGTATCGCTGTCTCTACACACGCGCATACGCACACGTAAATATATATTTATATATTTCTCTCTCTCACACACACACACACACACGCACGCACGATCCATCGATCGTCCTTCTACTTTGATAATAAAAACCTAGGCGTCGAACTAATTTTTACAACACAGCACAGTATTCGCGGTGGCGCTCGTAATCGGCTACCGGGATAACCTAATCGCTTCTATTTATATACCTTTCCGCGCAATCGATCCCTCCCTCCCTCCCTCCCGACCCTTGTTCCCGCGGCCTATACAATGAAACGTAGAGAGGGATCGTTGACGGATCATACCAAAGTCAATACATACGGCCTCCGTACTTTATATTTCGCCTTATATTTTCGTGAATTCTCACGCTGGTTAAGGGGGGAGGGGATACATTCACCGGGTCAATAACTTGTTGTTGTTTATTCTCCCCTCCGTCCCCCCAATAACCCATTGGCGTGATCGTCAATCTGCGCCTGTTCGCGTCATACGTATCTGGGTGGGTACGCGCGTACGTAAGCAGCCGTCGCTCGCCATGCGAGCGGGATCGCGAATTTCTTTCGACGCAATTGATCTACGATGCTTCGTAAACGTAAGAAAATCGGTCCGATCTACCGGATCTTTGCGCTGGGCCATCTAGATCTATCGGATTTGCCGGGAGTGCGGGAGAACGTAGGAGGGACGGCCGCGACCGGAGATAATACAAACAAACGCTTGGGGTGTGAGAACGAACGAGGATTAAGAATCAGAAGGGAGGTGGGAGGGGGGGGAATAATGACGGGGGTTATGGGGGGTTAAGAAAAAAGTTTACGATGGTATCGTTGGTAACTTAGCCACGTGCACGTGAGGCAAAATTAAAGCGATATATATTCGATTCCTCTTGACGATATAGACGATGCAGAGGTGGAACGGTCGGACGGTGGCGATGGCGGGGCGATGGGGTGGGAGCGGGGAGTGGGGTGGCGTGGATGGTGGGACCAGTTTAATATCAAGTTTGATATCCTTAGAAGGAGCGCGCGTGTATAATATGTACATGGAGGGGGATAGCGAGGGATCGCCACTCGAGTCTCCCGATTCGATAAATCGCGCCCGGGGGAGGGGGAGGGATCGATAGGATAATTAGCCGGAGAATGTAATTAGTCAGAGTACGATCGACTCAAGGTCGCGCCACCTTACGCGCTCTTCTTACTCCATTATACCTTGAGACGGATTATTGGGAAAAAAACAGAGTTCACGGGGTTACTCGGAGTGGCCATTGAAATTAGTAGGGGGCGGGGAGGGGGAAGATCCGGAGAAGATATCACGATACAATGTAGCAGACGAAGCCCCGTTCAATCGACCCCCCCCCCCATTCGCACACAACACAATACGCGGACACACGCACGCACGCACTCTCTCTCTCTCTCTCTCTCTCTCTCTCTCTCTCTCTCTCTCTCCGAGCACAGATTCAATAGAATCGAGATCAAGGTCGCGAGTCGTTCGAGTCGTGGACTCGAGTCGGGAGAGCCGCGGACAAGCAAGTGCACCAAGACACGTCCTGTCTCGGTCCTGTCTTGGTCTTGCGTTCTTTCGTGCCATGCCGACAGCCAAGAGACTATGATCGCTTAAACAGGTGACGGGGGGGGGGTTATTGGGGGTAGTGGGTGGGGTAACCGTTAGAACAGTTAGTAATCACGTATTATGAGGAATGGGTATTATCGCGATCCGGAGGACTCTGCGAGCGGTTGGTTTACCATTTTTCTCGGCATTCTAATTAACGATACGAGCCCGCCAAGGATACCTTACAACGTCCCGCCCCCCAACCTCCGACCACCGCCCCTCGACCCTGCCCCTCAACCCCGCCGCCACCTACGGCAAATCGATAATCCCTGGCAGTCGTCGTATTGAACGGAAGCCGAAAACGAAAGCGTAGAACGGAAATGCCGGGTAAAACGATAGTCGGTGTGAGTGTACGTGTGCAACGGCTACGAAGAGGTTATTGCGGTTATTTGGGGGGGGGGGAAATTCGCTACGACCGACCGAGTCCAACTGCTACCCGCTTCCCCATCCTTACCGGAAGGAAAACTACGATAAAGACGCCGACGCCGACGCCGACGATAACAACAACAACAACGACAACAACAACGACAGTAACAACAATAATAATAACGATAGTAATAATAATCGTTAGGAGGGAGCGTGCTCCCCCCCCCACTCTGGTGGCCAGCGAGTGCTGCTCTCCGGACTTATTTATTTACCATCATCTTATTTACCATTATTATTGTTGTTATTGTTGTTGTTGTTGTTGTTGTTATTATTATTATTATCATCATCTTCATCATCTTCATCTTCATCGTCATCATCACCATCATCATCATTATTATTGTTATTATTACTATTATTATAATAATAAGAAGAAGAAGTGTAAGTGTAAGTGAGGTAAGAAGAGTCCACGCTCAACCTCACCTCCTCCTTATCAATTTTAACCATTACTATTACCGTTATCATTATTTAATAATTATCATTATTATCATTATTTATTAGGATCGTCGTATACGTCCAGGTCGTCGTATACATCCTCGTCGGCTTCCATCGATAGTTAATGTCATTATTAATTATTTATTATTATTATTATTATTATTATTATTATTATTATTATTATTATTATTATTATTATCATTATAATATAATCGTAATGTATTATAGTTAAAGTTAATCGTAACCGAGACGAAGACAATAAATAATAAAAGTCCTCCTGCCGGATCCTTTGGATTGCGAGCGGACGTCCCCCCTCCCCTCCCCACTTTGTCCCGCGGCTTGTCCCACCATTTACCTCCGAATCTCCCTCACCCCCTCCTGCCCCTAAAGCCACCCACCTACGCGGGCGTGCGGCGACTACTCGCAGCGGCTCCAAAGCACTCACCCTCACTCGCATTTACTCGCACTTACTCGCACTCGCCCAATACGCAAGCAAGCAAGCACTCACGCACTCAGGCACTCACGCATTCAGACACGCACGCACGCACGCACGCACGCACGCACGCACGCACAGAGCTCGCATCTCGGGGTGACAGTGACGTCCTCGATCCGCCGTATTGTATGCGCGCGCATACGTACGTAGAGTCGTCGCAATCGTGGGATCGAGGAGGATCGAGGATCGGCGGCAGCGACGAGCCCGTGGCGCGCATAAAAAAAATTAAAAAAAAAAAAAAAAAAAAAAAAAAATAAGAAAGCCTCGGCTCGCCGACGCGCTAATAAAATCTAACTCGCATACCTCACCGAGTCCGTCGTCTTCCTTGACATCTTCATTCATATTTGGTACGAGCAGCTTCTTTTCTTATAACACGACAAGATAAGCGTCATTGCGGTTGCCTTCTCCTTCCATCTCGTATGTGCGGGTACGTGTGTTGTGTGTTGTGTGTGTGTGTGTTCGTTCGTTCGTGTTCGCGCGCGTCTCTCTCTCTCTCTTTGCGGTGTGTCTGGTTATATGGGGTGTGTGGGTGGGCGTGTAATTGCGCGCACGAGCGAGCGAGTGCGGGGGGGGGCGAGGGGAAGGAAGCCCGTGTGCAAGGTGGTAACTGGGAAAGCAGCGAGGCTCGTAAGAGCGTTCGGGACGTTAGGCGTCGGAAAGTGGAGGCGGCACACCTGGCGGCCTCCTTTATCCGTTATCTCGCACTCGGTGCTCGTGCGCGCGTACCAAAGAGCGTACGCGCTTATGTGCCGGTGTCGGTGTGGGTGTGGGTGTGGGTGTCGGTATAGGTGGTTGTCTGGTGGGTTATTGGGGGGAGGGCGGCCGGTACTCAGCCCTGGGGCGAGGTTTGGGGCGAGATGTCGGTGTCCCCGTCGCCCGAGGTCGGCTCGCCCTTCGTCTTCGTCTCCTTCTTCCACTTCATGCGCCGGTTCTGGAACCAGATCTTGATCTGGCGCTCGGTGAGGCAGAGGGCGTGGGCGATCTCGATGCGCCGTCGCCTGGTGAGGTAGCGGTTGAAGTGGAACTCCTTCTCGAGCTCGAGGGTCTGGAATCGCGTGTACGTCTGACGGCCCCGCTTCCTCTCTGCAACAAGTAAACCCGCACAAGGAATGCGTTTAATTAACTCTCATCTTTTACTTTTACTCCTCCACCACCTCCTCCACCACCTCCCCCCTCTCTTATGGTCGAGGGTATATTGTAGGTCGCGAGGGCTTCGTCGAGGCGATCACGCGCGCCTCTTCTCATCGACGAATCGCCGAGGACCGGAAACTCTCAGCGCGAATCCCTTATGGATCTGCGGGATTTTTCACGCTAACGACGGTAGCGATTCGGTTTTATTTACTGTCCCCCGCACCCTCCTACTGCTCACATTACGTATGAGAAAGAGTAGGGGAGAGCGGGTCGACCGAGAGCAGAAAAATGAAGCAGCTAATGATGAAAGATATAAGGAGAGGGGTTATTGGGGTTATTGGGGGCGGGTGGGGGGAGCGATCGCGGGAGGGGACACGGGAGGGGACACGGGAGCGGACACGGGAGCGGCCATTATAATTCGTAATTGAAAATGATAATTTATCTCGGCATAATATTTTTAAGCTTTGCGAGCGTTGAATTGCTGTTGTTGTTGTTGTTGTTATTCAAGTTTAGCTCGCACAGGGTAATAATGTGTAAGTATATAAGTAAGCGGATATTATTTGTAATTGGCTAATTATGACGTACGAGCTCGTTGGCACGCAATTAATTCTCAGTCAGTAAAAAATAATAACGATAATAATAATGGGGAAATAATTTATGCTCCGATGGATTTTGACTAAACGGCCTCCTATTCACGACTGGCGAACGTTATCGCGAATATCGGCCGCTTGTTAAAATGCGTCCCCCCCTACCCCCACCCCAATAACCCCAATAACCTAGAACAAGATGGCATTGCTTAGCTATGGAATCGAAGGAATCGCCCCTCCTCCCCTCCATTAAATCATCCAGAGATTAATGCCCTCCCTCCCCCCCCCCTCTCTCTTTCTCTCTCAATCTCTTGTTTATTGTCTTATCGTGGACTTGGTGAAACGTCGGAAACGGGGAATCGGCCGTCCCAAAGAGAATCTCGTTGGGTAACCGGAATTTACCGGGGGTTGTTCAAGCCGCGTTAAAAGGTGGCGCGGGCATTTATTACCCAGGTCCTCGGTCCTTAAAAAGCGGCCGGTCACGTGGCGCGGATCGAGTCGAAACGCGGGGGAGTGGGTAGAGGGTAGCCGTAGCGGGTAGCGGGTAGCGGGTAGTGGGTAGCGGGTAGCGGGTAGTGGGTAGCGGGTAGCGGGGCCGTCGTGGGCCAGGTCGTCGAGGAGGGGGTGAGGCGACGGGGGCGAGGCGACGCGGGGAGTACGCGAACGTATAAGAAAGTCGGAATGGCTTTGGCGCGCGGGGCCGCTTAAACGTGGCGATTAATCAGCCAAACACGGCTAAGCAAACACGGGTTATTCAATATTACACGTCGATTCAATCGAAGCCTCGTAATTGTCAATTATTCTTCGAGTTGGACAAAACAGAGAGAGAGAGAGAGAGAGAGAGAGAAGAAAAGAAAACGATCGCCCGGGATCCATAAATCACCCTGGCACTTTAGCCGGAGCCGGTTGCCCCGGGACGGTTCAGCCACCCGCTTTGCAACAAAAAAAAAACAAACAAAAAATCTCTCGATATTAATAATAACAATAACAACAACGAGGCAATGCGCGGATATCTCGGCTCGGCTTCCTTCCCGGAATCGTTGCCCCCATTTAACCCCATTTAACCCCATTTAACCCCATTTAACCCCGCCCCTACCCTACGAGACTCGTCGTGGAATGTTATTTATTATTATCAATTTCATTCAACTGGAAATAAATAAATAAATAAATAAATACGTAAATAAATAAGTAAATAAGTAAATAAATAAACAAACGAAGTGCCGAGACTATTGAGATATAAATCTCGGTCATGCGCGCCGCGTAATGTATTATTATTAGCATTAATACATAGTAGAGTAAACATCATTGGGCTCGTCGGCCACTCATTACGCCAAGGAAAAAGGAATTACCGATGCACGCGCGCATGCGAGGGGAAAGAGTCCGTGAGGAGGGGGAGGAGGTGGACTCCCGTTACGCAACGTCATTATCGCTTATAATTCACTGGCATAAATAAAGCGTGAAATTCGCCTCGGAGGTTCCGTCCCTCCTCCCCGACTTTCTCTTTTACCTCGCCACGAAAACTTATTAACCATTACGTTCCTTTTCATCCCCCCCTCCTCTCTCTCTCTCTCTCTCTCACACTTGCACTCGCACACGTTCGATCAAGTACGCAAATGAATAAATAAGGGATTATTTAAAAGTCTCGGGGGGTGGGGGGGACAGGGGAGGGTCAGACACGGCTGCCTCTGACCGGCCTCCTCCTTGCGTTCCCTTTCAATTAATAATTCCCCGTACATCCCCCCACCCCCTCCCCACAATAACCGCAATAACCGCGTCTCGATCCTCTCCAATAAAAAAAGAAGCAATTATCGCGCTAGCAGTGCCAGTCCCGACAGAGAGTTAGAGATAGACGTGGTGGGAGGGGGGAGGGTGGGCAGCGGACAAGTAGTTCGTCATCGGTTCCCTGGAAATCGGCTAGGATGAGGATCGTGGGATTTGGGGGGAAGGGTGCCGAGGAGAAGAGCCTCCTCCGCATGCGATTATTTATCGCCGCTAAACGCGTTACCGAGCGACCCGCGTGCTACGGGTTATTTGGGGGGCGGAGGGTCGTCGGGGCCGAGGGACGTCCTCGGCCGCCATTAATAATAAAGCGCTCCTTCGAATCCCGTTCCTTCTTATGATATTCTGAGAAAAAGTCGAAAAAACCGAGGCCCCGACCGGGACCGGCTCATCCTCATTTTTTCTCCCGTTTGTCCCGAGTCTTTGTGGGTTATTGGGGCCGGGGATCGACTCTAACCGGACCGAGTCCGTCCCCCTCTCCCCCCCCTCCAACTACGTTCTATAAACGAAGGCTCGCTCAATATCTCTCTCTCTCTCTCTCTCTCGGTCTGGCTGTCCCCTGACCGATCCAACCCTTAGGATCCCGTTGAAATGACCAAAGCTTTGAAATTCGGATTGAGGGACGCGGGGTGACCCCCTTCCCGCAATCCTTATCGTAATACGGATTAATATAATCGGCGAAGGGGGTGGCCACGAGTGTATGACGAACGTTCGTACCCCTACATCGTCCGATACCCTCGTCGTCCGATCGGACCGCGTTCCCTTGACCCTCCCCCGCCCCCGCCACCAATGACCCGCCACTCCACGACTCCCTGGGACCTTCCCTGTGCCCGCGCGCACCAACGTCCAATCGGAATATTAATCGCGCGCGCGGGGGGAAGGGGGGAGGAGGGGTCCGAAAGGTGCGGGACATCCCGAGAGGAGCACCCCCGCACCACCAACTCGTCCCTCTATTTATTTACAAGAAAACAAGCGATAATCATAGATCGTTATCGAATGAATTATCCCGCAGTTTCATCATAGACGGACCATAGATCTCTGCCCCCCACCCCCCAACCCCACCATCATCGTCTTTATTACTAATAATAGGAGTAATAGGCATAATAAGCTTGCCTCCCCCCCTCGTCGCTCGATCGTTACGTCCCGATCTCATTCACTCTGCATTGGCTCGTGAAATTCCTTTCCTTTCCTTTCCTTTCCTTTCCTTTCCTTTCCTTTCTAAACGAAGGTCGACCGAGTTGATACGGAGTTGATACGGAGTTGATACGGAGTCGGGGGACGAGCCGACAGGAAGGATTACAAAAATCCGGAGAGGTGGGGCGGGCGGTAGGAGGATCGGGATTACATAGAAGGAGTTCGGATGGCCGGGCGAGGGGGAGGGGGAGGGGGACTTGTACAGGAAGAAGTAGAAGGTGAAGAAGAAGAAGAAGAAGAAGAAGAAGATGACGATGATGATGAAGAAGATGAAGAAGAAAATTTCTTCTTGGCGAGCATTCGAAGCAAACGCGGCCGCCCGCCCGTCGCGCTGTCTACCGATGAAGACGAATGGCGGTGTATCTCTCTCTCTCTCTCTCTCTCTCTCTCTCTCTCTCACTCGGTAACAGACGCGCGCTCACTCGCGCTCCCCGCTCATGAAAGCAAGACGTAGAAAATTCCTCGAGGTTTCGGAATCACTATTTTACTCTTCCCCTATCGTTCTCCGGCTTTTTTTTTTTTTTTTTTTCCCCCCGCGCCACAACAGACTACCCATGCCACAAAGCGCAAGAAGAGTGAGAGAGAGAGAGAGAGATATATATACCCGCAATGTATCACAAAACCAAGAACCGTAGGAATGTCGAGGCTCGCGGCGGCATTGACACAGGGCATAAGCAGCGAGAGATGCCGGAGCGAGAGCCTCTCTTCTCTTCTTGGCCCCCGGCATCCCCAGCATCCCCAGCATCCCCAGCATCCCCAGCATCCCCAGCCTGCGTTTACACTTGGACGGGCGATATTCGAATAACCCTCGTCCCCTCGGCCCCATACACACGTTCGGGTAATATAATAAGCCCGGGGCGGCCGCGTCGCTCCTCGACTCGAGTACGGACTCGTTTTATCAGATCCCCGAAATCGTCGGCAGCCGTCGGCCACTGACGGATCAGCGGACTCGATGGATCGACAGTATCTATCGAGAGACGGCCACCTCCCGTGACCGGTAGCCGTCGGTAGGGCAGGGGCCTGCTGTACTGTCCGAACGAACGCGGGAAGCCCTCGCCTCGCGTCTCTCGCCCCTACGGTCCGAACGACGCGGTACGCGGGTGGGAGGGAGGGAGGGTGGGACCTCTCGGTTCCCGTTTAAAACAAATAAAAGCCATAATGGAAATAAGGTGGCAGACGAGGCGTAATAAAGATAAATTGGCTAACGGTGACCGAGACTCTTAGTAGTCCTTGGCGGACAAACGGAACAATAATATCTCCAGGTTCGTTTGAATTGCGGTTGTAAGGGTGAGGCCGACGGGACGGAGCAGACGAATACCGGGACCATCGAGTCCAATGATTCAGCGACGCGATCCTCCTCATCCGGCGACACAAGCAAGTGTTTTCATTTTCAGGCTGTGCCGCTGATCCATACACGGTTAATCGATGGTGTTTGGAGAGGATTTCCAGCTCGTAATTACAATGTTGATCC
This sequence comes from Ceratosolen fusciceps, assembly GCA_018883505.1. NCBI lineage: Eukaryota > Metazoa > Arthropoda > Insecta > Hymenoptera > Agaonidae > Ceratosolen > Ceratosolen fusciceps. Next base: position 1,492,320 of record RCIC01000022.1, on the reverse strand, counting down.
ATCCTATTCGTCCTTTCATTTTCACTAACTTTATTACCCAGATCGTGATCCAGATCAATAGGTAGAATAGATTACATATAATCCAGTAGAATTATTCACATTACCAAGCCTAATAATAATTAATGCCGAGGGTATTCCGAAAATTAAGTATAAATAATTATTTCCTCCTTTTTGTTCATAAAAAAAAAAAAAAAAATTTATGAAATTGTCTAATTATTTAAAGCCTATAAATCTCTAAAATGTATTGAAGACATAACATGCCGTGCGCACGTGTACGTGTATATCGATTATTTATTTTCTATATTTTCTATAACTTATTGGGCAAAATACCACAAACATTGTCGATCTTTATAATTATCATGACTCTCCACGATGTATAATACAGCGCTACGTGAAATTATTATTATTTAATCAAATAAATATAAATAAATATATATCCATTCTATAAATAATGAATATTTATATAATATTTTATATATGTGTATATAATTGAGTTTCCATAGAACGTTACCGTACGAGTATGATTTTAACGTATTTAGATCGTTTAGATCATATACAGTTCCATTTTCCCATAGAATTGGGATCATTTCTAGAGTAATTTTTTCTTACAATTAATAAAAAAAAAAAATTTTTACGTATTTAGACGATTCGAATGATATAAAGCTCCTCTTATTTATCAAAAATCATTGCGAATTCGTGAGAAATATTTGTATTTATATATATATTTTATAAAACCGGTGAGCTTGCGTCTTGTAAATCTATTTATCTCCAGATAGATTTTGCAAACGTGTATGCGCATCCGGATGAAACCCCAATAACCTTAAATTAATAGACATATCTCTTGATTGTAATACTTTCGAATTATTACTTATTTACTGTCGATCCTATCCGATGACGAATTGAAAATCATCTTGTAGTACACGGACATTCCACTGTCACAGTCCACAGACAAACACCGATTCGAATGCAATGACCTCGAGTATCAACATTCGTTCGAAATGTAAACTAACGAATGACGTCATTACGCAATACGATGAATCCCGAAAATTCCAAGTCCTCGTAAAATTAATTGAAATATAAACATCCGGATATAAGCTAAACGTTGATATAAATAAGCATCGCCTCGATCGTCCCAATGATAATGATAATAATAATAATGAAATTGATGTAATTGTAATTGATCGACGTAAAGAAAAAATTAAATGATTTCATGAAATAATCCAAAATGATACGATTGGCATCGAAGGTCAATAAATATTTCAATAGAATATTCTCCAATTATTTTTCCTAACGTTTCCTATTGTCTTTTACAAAATCTGGATCAATCAGTATCGAGCCGTTATACGATTTGATATTAAATACACTCTCAGGAAGGAATATACTGCCCCATGAATGATCAATAATATAACGAATTGTTAAGGATTATTAATGATTTCTTTAATTAGTTTACCTATAACTTGAAATATTTGAATAAAATTTTTTATGAAATTTCGGATCATTATTATTGGGTTTACGGTCAGTTTGCCTTTTATTGTTTATGCTTAGGAATAACTCGATCTGTTCCCGGGATATGCGTACACGTAACTCCGGGCCATCCGATATCGAAGCGTCGTAGGCTCGAGGAAAAACAAAGCCACGATGACGATCGGTGAATGGGGGGGGGGGGCAGGGGGAAGGGGACCCTAACGAATGTAGAACACATCTCGATGCTTTATATATAGAAGCAAAGGGTTAATTAATTTTCTAATAAATTTTGTCGTACGTGACTGGAGTCAGAGAGTCGAGAGTCAGAGAGTCAGAGAGTCAGAGAGTCAGAGAGTCAGAGAGTCAGAGAGGAAGAGAGTGGTAGAGGGAGGGGGGGGTGAGCCGCGCTTTCGGCTAACTTCTATATTCGTCTCGCGGTGCGCCATACGGACGGTGTATCGCCCCTCGCCCCATCCCCTCCTTGTCTACGTACCTCGGCACCGCGGTATCGGAACCCAGAGGGGAAAGTCCCGGAAAGGCATCCTTACGGAGAAAATATTCTTACGACCGAGCTCGCTTTTATTCGTGCAAATGAGTAGGGACAAGCCTCGGGTGGATTCCGCAAAAGGTTGCGCGATCGCCTCTTAGCCGTTGGAGGCGCCCCTCCCGCTCGCGCCCTCCCGCTCGCTCCCACCACGCCGCGCCACTCTACTGGGATTCTCGCGGATGACGGTGACTTTAAACGCGGGGCAATAAATTAACGGCCGTGGGTTACGCAAGGATCGAATGTCCCCCGGAGTACGCCGAGAGATTTATTAGTCCTACGACTTGCTTTCCTATACTCTACTCCGCCCCGCTTCTCCTCGCCGCACCTCCTGCCCCGCTTGACGGTCCACGGCCTACGGTCCCACGGGCCGACGGTCCCCGGTCGACCTTACTACGAGCTGCCCGATCGGCGTAATTTCGATCTACGTGGATTACGGGGAAACCCTCTATCTCTACCAATGCGCGGATTCGACTTCAATAGAAATCCCGGGGCGAGGCGATGAAACCGACGAAACGGGGGCGGCCGACAGGTAATGCCCCGATGGTGCCTCGAAAGTTTAAGATTTTAGATCCGCAGGATCGGCGTGAGGTCTAACGGGGGGTGAGGGCGTAGGTAACAACAGTGCACAGGTGATGGTGGTGGTGGTGGTTATTGGGGTTATTGGGGGCTTGGCACGGATTCGAGACTTTGACGAAGTTATTGCCCTTGTGCGGGGAGAAAGGTAAATGAGAATGCCCGTGGCGCGGTGCTCGGCCGCCCACGCGAGTTCAAAGGAGCGTGAACTGATCGATTCCTCATTATTCAGGAACCCCCCCGGGGCCCTCACTCCTCCACCCACCCTTTCCGATACATTAAGTGATACGGGGTTATTGGTGGGGGGGAGGTGGGCTAGCCAACGGATCTCGCGGCTACGAACGCTGTGCTCGTAAGAGAGAGAGAGAGGGTGAGAGAGGGAGAGGGAGGGAGGGAGAGAGAGAGCACGGCGAGGCTTCCTTTAGAGCGTATCCAGCGCCGAGCTGCCATCGCGGGAGGAGGAGGAGGAGGCGAATTATTTTGAGACGGACACGTGTTCGCTTTTTCTCCGCGCCTCGACTTCCTGCTACGTCGGCCACGTCGAGCCCTTCTGCTCCCATCCGCTGCAGCAGCAGACTTCACGAAAGAGACCGGCTCGCTAGCGTCTCCGGCACGCGGCACTGCTCCTCTGCCTCGGTACCCTCCCTCCCTCCCTACCCCTTACCACCGGGTGAGCCTCGTACACGGAAAATCACCGAGGACCAGCAGCGTCCGCGTACATTCAAATGACGTTATTAAGCGCTGGTTTGCATATGAACGCATTACTTGGCCGACTCGGTCTCTCTCTCTCTCTCTCTCTCTCTCTTCATTTCTCTCTCGGTTTAGCCAAAAATCTTTAGAGGAGGCATTATTTTAATACCCCTTTTGAATTATTTATGCCGCGAAGGGCCGGGTCGGGCCTCGGGCCGAGTCAACGTCGTCGTCGTCGTCGTCGTCGTCCAAGAGATCCACCAACCGAGCTCGTCTCCCCCCCCCCCATTCATCAAAAAAGATGCTGCAACACCGAAAGAGAGAACAAAGGACGAGTAGGACGCATACACAGAGAGAGAGAGAGAGAGAGAGAGAGAGAGAGAGAGAGAGAGAGAGAGAGGATAAAAAAAAAAAAAAAAGAAGAAAAAAAGAGAGAAAAAAAAGAAAGAAAGCGCGGGTAAAAATTATTCTTCGCGCAGGCTTTGCGCGCTCGAGCCTTAATTAAATTCGCGAACAAAGCCCTCACTGTCTCTTTCCACCAGCTGGCTTTCAAATCAAATAGGAGGAAGTTTTCGTTCTTTTTGTTCGTCAGCGCATAGTCAGCGAATGGGAAAGACTCGGGCGGGGTTGGGGGGGGGAGAGGAGGATAGAGGCGCCGAACCGGACGTTCTCGGGAGAAAGAAAAAGAGAAAAGAGAAAAGAGAAAAAAACTTGGTGGCGAAGAGAGAGAGAGACGGGGGAAGGGAGTGACAGAGGGAGGGAGTGAGGGAGGGAGGGAGGGAGGGAGGGAACGGAGAGAGGGATTTCGAGAAAATAAGAAATAGCGTAGACGAAATGGTGGGCAGGAAATGGTTCGCTGCCGTAACCCGGAGCGTTGCCTTACTTTGGGTCTTAGGTGAGGGAGGGAGGGAGGGAGGGGGGCGGTGGAGCGACCCTTAGCCCATAGAAAAGTGGAAGGAGGGCTTGGCGAAGGGCTCAACGGAGGATGCCGGAGAAGGAACGTGATAATGGGAAGATGTGATGATAATCGAATACGTGTACCGCACCAGGGCTTGACTTTTTCTAATCGGACGGACCCCCGCTAATCTCCCTCCCCGGCCAGATGTACCAGATAGACGGGAAATGGATGAAAGAGAGGGGGAGAAGCGAATTCCTGTGAAAATAATCGTCAACCGATCGATATTGGCGGACGTAGTCGTCGTCGTCGTCGTCGTCGAGCGTCTAGATCAAACATTATTGTTTGCGGCATTCGGCAATGCGAGGGTTATCGGGGGTTATTGGGGTTATTGGGGGTTATTGGGGGTTATTGGGGAGGGGGGGGATCCCGTTGATGAATTATTCTGCACGACGAATGGGAGGGATGCGAGCGCGCGAGGTCCGTACGTTCGTATTTACGTAAAATATGGGCGAGGGGGAGGTGGGGGAGACTGGCTGGGAAACGGTAAAAGGGCTTTTGATCAACGAAAAGAATGTTATCGCCGACATTTTCTACATATTTTCTACAACAAGGAGCATGGATTTCACGTTGCTTTGAGTAACGAAGGAGGACACGAGCCACGGATTCGTAATTCGTAACACGATTACGTACGTGAAAATAAGGGATAAGCCGAGTGATCGAGCGGAGTGAGCGGAGTGAGCGGTGTGAACGGAGTGAGTGAGAGAGGGAGGGGTGGAAGGGTGAGAGGTTATTGGGGTTATTGGGGTTATTGGGGTTACGGGATAAAAGGAAAGAGAAAAAGAGCTACGAGAGAGATTAAAAGCAAAACGTAAAGTCGGAAAAAGAAATAAAAGGGAAAGTAAAAGAAGCGCGGGGAGGGTGGGGGGTGGAGAGAAATGCGCCGCCATGGCGGTCCTCTCAAAAAGCGAGCCACGATCTCTAGGGGGGGAGGGGGGAGGTGGGGAGGGGTTTCCGTGGCTCATCTATCATCGTCATTTGTCCACCCCTCTCGACCCCTGCCCTGCCCTGCCCTGCCCTGCTCTACCCTGCCCTGCCCTCTCTCTCTCTCTCTCTCTCTCTCTCTCTCGGGACGGGCACGCATGCCTCCTTCACCCTTACCTCTGCTCTCTCCCCCGAAACTCTCCTAGCTCGCGAGAGGCCTTTCCCTCAGCGCGTATCGTTTTCTACTTTCAACGACCCTCTCTCTCTCTCTCTCGTCGCTCCCCCCCTCTCTCGCCCCTCTCTCTCCGCTCTCTCTCTCACCGCTCTCTGACTGTAAACGACGGCTGCATCCGTCCCCTACTTCTAGCCCGAGTCATTTTCTTCCACGGATGTTCGCTCCTCCCCCCGGTCGACGAGGCCGCCTCATCCCTCTTCGTGGGCCCGGTACTCGTCGTAGCCCCCGCGGTCGACGCCGACGCCGACGCCGACACCGACGCCACCGCCACCGCCAACGCCGCCATCCTTTATTCGCCGACGGCCACGCTGAATCGTCATAGGGAAATAATTACCGTAGCCAATAGCGCGCAGATGCTAATTAACTGGAATCCGGACCTCCGAAGAAAACTTTCCCTTCCTAACGGTGGCGGTGGCGGCGGTGGCGGTGGCGACTCTCTACCCTCTACCCCGGCCCTCTTGGACAACCAGATGGCCGACTACTGACGTAATACGAGCGCGGCTTCCCTTTTTACCCACCCCGGCAACAACTTTCTTCCTTCCTTCCTTCCTTCCCTCCCAATAACCCCGATAACTTTCTTTCCTCATTCCCGTTCTTCTTCTTCTTCTTCTTCTTCTTCTTCTTCTTATTCACTCATTTATTTATTTATTTATTTATTCGTTCAGTTATAAGCTGCGTAGATCCGACGAGCTTTGGCCTACTCAACCGTTTGACTCTCGTCCTCGTTCTCTGGATCTCTCGGTCGGTATATGCCCCCGGGGAGCTTTATTCCCTCCCCCGTCCCCTTCCCCTCCTCCTCCTCCTCCTCCTCCTCTTTCATTTCTCTTTGTTCTTGTGCTTTATAACGTCTTCCTCGGCGAGCTTTCGTCCCTAAAGGTTATTGGGGATTTAACCTCTCGGATTTAACCCGTCGGAGTCTTGTCGGAGAGGCCAGCGTCGTCGTCTCGTCGTCTACGTCTACGTCGTCGCCGCCTCCTTTCTCGAGAGGTGGCCTCCTCGCTCGTATTAGTGCGGCCCCATAAATCTCCCGGCGAAACACATCGCAATTATCTCGCGCATATTAAAAGCACCGTTGTGGCTCCGGCTACGGGATACCGGGATACCGGGATACCGGGATACCGGGGTACGGGGTACCGGGGTACGGGGTACCGGGGTACGGGGTACGGGGTACGGGACTGCCGCGGTATGAGGTAACGCGAGCATTTTTCGACGTCGAGGCCGAACCCTTGGAAGGGAACTCGCCTCCGAGAGCCGGCCCGGATGGGCCCTCCTTCTGGGCCCATTGGCACTAATAACACACAGCCTCTTGGCCTGCCAGAGCCCAACTCTTTACAATGAAACGCCGAGCAGCGAATACAACTAATTACGTTATATACCTCGTGCCGCTTCTATGCAGAATTCTCTCTGATTTATGTGGCCCACCCCCCCTACCCTCCCGTCCTCTCACGTATCCTTACATGACTACTCGTCCGTGCGATTATTCGATTCCTCCACCTCCTCCAACTGCTCCTCCTGCCCCCAGTCACCCTTATTGCCCTTTTAGATTATCTAGCGTTTCAGCCGGACCGTCAAGTCCTTGGAGTGGAAATTAAATTTTACCGAGTGCGGAGTCAACCCGGACGTTAACCGGGTGACAATAATAATATAACCAGGCAATTACGTAAATTATCGTTATATATATATATATATGTATATATTTTATATAATAAGCGTAGGCGTGAAGGACCGCGGCATCGGATTACACGTTGGCGTTACAAGTAAAATATTAATCTGAACAAGTTCGGGTAATTCGAGATTTGCATCTCACCCCAACCCAACCCAACCCAACCCAACCCCGACCCAACCCAACCCCGACTCCCGAACGGGGGAATACCGAAAGCTCGGCGATATTTTTTATGCGATAAATTCGAAAATTATTTTCTCCGCCCGGTAAGATATTCGATTGCAATTTCCTCCTGCGGATCACGGGACGTGGAGGAGGTGGAGGAGGAGGAGGATAGTGGCCAGCCACGGGATCGCAAAGAGTTGTTGCAAAGTGGAGTCGATTTAAATGGTCGATGATGCATTGCCAAGGAGATTATCGCGATTCCAATGCATTCACTTACAATAAAGAATTTATTATTGCCGCGAGGTTATATAAAAACAAAGCGAGCGATCGACAACGCGGCCACTGACACCGACGACGGCATTCCATACAAGCCCTATACAATCCACTCATTTCCCTAAAACATTTACTCGGAGATGTGATTACGACTGAGACGGGGAAATGGAGGTAAAGGCAGGGGTGGGGGTAAAGGTCCCGACTAAGGAGCGAGTAAACGTAAATATTGAGCACCATCTTTACGTTCGGTTAACGAAGCGAGGGGTTAGCGGGGGACGGGACGAGTTGGCCCGGGCTCGGCATCCCCAATGCTCTCCTGGAAACCCGATATTAGCCAGCGGAGATAATTCAGCTATCCCCCCCGACCACTTTTTGCTCGTACAATTTCTTTTCAACGTAAACGACATGTTCGCGGGATAGGCGAGGTAAAAACAAATGCACGGCCCGAGTAATGATCCAAGAGATAAAATGGCCGAGCGTCCGTAATAATCTCCGACGTCGAATCAACGACGGGAATATTAGCTCCCGACCCCGTTCCTTTACGGCTAAATACCTAAACGCTTCTTAAATAATTATAGAGGGTCATTGGGGGGTCATTGGGGGGTCATTGGAGATCATTGGAGATCATTGGGCAAGAGCGAAGAGCTGAAGAATAATAATAATGCGGATGTGTCAGGAATGAGCATTGAGCGCGTGTCCGAGGACTCGGGGATCGTCGGCTCCGTGTCGGCCAATGTCCCGGAGTAGAGCCGAGAGTATATGTAGCGAGGGCTCGCGATTATAATTATTGGCAGAGCTCCGGGGTAAGTAAAATGTCGGATCGGCAGCGGCCGTCGTCGTCGCGGAGGCCAAGGTGCCGACATCTGTGAGGGACTGCGGGAAGCCTCCTCGAGGTCGGCTCCCCCCCCCTCCCGCACCATCTACGTGGCCGGGGGGGTGGTGGTGGTGGTAGGTGCGGAGTGTGGAGTGCGGAGTGCGGAGGGTGGGGGGGACGGAGAACGTGCATCGGGCTGCAGGGGCCTACCGGACCCTGCATCGACCGTCGGCCCACCTCCGGGGGGGCCGCCGACTGATTCCCCTGCCAGCCGAGAGATGGTACGACAGCGGCTTCGACGGCTATTACCCATTGCCGATCCCCGGCTTTTCACTTTCCCCGCAGCCGGTCGCCTTTCCACCCTGCCGAGCTCCGCTGGTATCCGATCCCTTCTCCTCCTCCTCCTCCTCGTTCGTCTTTCTTTAATTATTAGCCCGGCATCCGCAATTGATAACTGTCTCTCTCTCTCTCTCTCTCTCTCTCTCTCTCTCTCTATCTCTCCGAGCCTGACGACTACGAGGCTCTGCATACGTACGTGTAGCCATCCATGATAAGCCTCGGGAGTCCTTAACGTCCGACGGAAACGTATCGATCGCGCACTCGAGGTCTTTTCGTCCACGCACCCCCTCCCCCCTCCCTCACCAACTCCGCCAGCCGTCGCAAAGTAATCTTGCCAGGAGATCGAGCTCCGAGCCGAGGGAAAGTAGAGAAATATCATCCACGAGGAGAAGATTATAACGGAGGTTATATATTTTTCATTTGGTCGGGTGAATGGGTAGGGGAGGGGGGAGGGAGGAAGGGGAGGTGGCGTATACGCGAGCGTATCGACCGAGCTCTGGCGGATGCACCGGGAGCCGGGAAACGGCCTCCCCCGCCCCCTGGCTTCAGCGGCTCATATCTCGTCGCTGCGGAAATTAAAGGAAGACTGAACAAGATCTTGGGTACTCGTGGTGACGAGGACTCGCAACCGCTCGGCGATAATTCCCCAATAACCTCCCCGCCCCCTGCTCCGCCGGTTAACTACTAATACCGAAGGACGGTAAACTCCTTACTCGTCGTCGTCGTCGTCGTTGTCGTCGTCGTCGTTGTCGTCGTTGTCGTCGTTGTCGTCGTTCTCGTTGTTCATATTGTTATTATTTATTACTATTGTTGTTATCGTTGTTGTTGTTGTTATTATGGGCTTCTGGAGCACCCCCGCGGAGATGCGGGCCTTTGGGGGGGGGGGGGTGCAACCTGCGATACCCCAATAACCTACGGCCCGCATTTACATGAATTACGAGCCCGTTATCCATTATCACTTGCTTATGGTGCCCCGTAAATTATCGGACCCGTTGCGTCGACGCGACGGATCGGCTCTTGTGCCCTGAGATTGTCTGAATAACCGAGGGATCGATCTCCTATCCTTCTCCCGGGCTGCGGGTCCCGATGTACCCGACCGCGTCCTTGACAAAGGTACAGCCTCCGACCATCCTCCTACTCCTCCAACCCCCCTCCCCACCCCGTCTTTACTGGCATTGTAAATTAACTCGCCGGCCGGCTTATTACCATTCAGGGTGAACCGAATTTACGTGGACGCCCGTCCACGTAACGATGACCTAGAGGGAGAGGGAGAGGAGAGAGGAGGGGAGGTACGGATGAAGGCTAGATAATGCAAAAAAAGGACCGGATCGGGTAGATCGGGTAGCGTTGCTGTCGATGCCACGCATCAGAAGCGTCAGACCGACGTCGAGGAGTGACGACGGCCACTGGGTGCTTGTAATACCAATTCCGACGCGGGGGCATTCTCTCTGTCATCTAATAATAATATCGCCCGGGCCAATGGAAATTCCGGAAATCGGCTACAAGACAAAATAAGCTTCGACCCGTTGGAGGTTATTGGGGCGAGGGTGGGGGTGGGGGTAGACGGACTCGCGAAACGTATCCGCGTAATCCGTTCGGGTGACGGGGCCGTGGCGACGACGACGACGACGACGACGACGGCGACGGCAGCTGCGACAGCAGCGGGTACTCGGCGACTCGGGTGGTCGGCCGGGGCGACGATCGCGGAGAGGCTAAATACCGAGCTAAAAGGTCAGGTCAATAAATAAACTCGGGGCTTCGTGCGTGCGCGGCCTGTCTAGCGAACCTGGTGGAGGAGGAGGAGGAGGGGGAGGAGACGGGACTGGCTCGCTCGGCCTATTTCTAGCTCGTGTCTCCTCGTCGCCGCGGCTCGACAGGCCGGCCCCGCTTATCTTCCTCCTTACCCTCGGCAAGCCATTCTCCCGGTCGGCAAATCGCGAAGGACGACTCGCAAGCCCTGTTGGAAGCCCTGTTGGAAGGAAGGATAACGCGCAGCCGATAGTCATCCCCGGGGAAGGTGGTGCTTTGATCGGTTTGAAGATAGATAGAAAGAATGGTAAAAGGACCATCGTCCCGGAGTACTTACCGAACTGGCTTCTCATCCAGGGGTAGAGGGGACTGGGCAGGTTGGCGGGGGTCGCGCCCTGCGGCGTCCCCGGTGGCTGCTGCCCAAGGGGTGATGCGACTACGCCCTGGTGCTGCTGGCCCTGGGCCTGCTGCTGGGCGTGCATGGCCGTCTGCTGGGCCTGGGGCGGCTGGCCCTGCTGCTGGTACATCATGTGCTGCTGAGTCTGCTGCATGTGCTGCTGCTGCTGCTGCTGCTGCTGCTGGGGATGGCTCTGGGGCGGCTGGTTCGGCTGGGGTGGCTGCTGCTGGGCCTGCATGTGCGGATGCTGCGGGTGCATCTGGTGGTGCATCTGGGCGTCGACGAGGGGCGGGCTGTCGGGCCCGTCGAGGACGCTGCCTTGGTGATCGACCGCCGCCGCCTGGAGCTTGCACGAGGCATAGACGATCGGGGTGGACGGGTGGCCGTTGACCGGCGTCGGCGTGTGGCCCAGGTGACCGGGTAAACCGGAGGTAGGCGAGGTCGCCCGGTACCCGGCCATGTCCATGCCTCCGTGCTCCTGTTGTTGCTGCTGTTGCTGCTGCTGCTGCTGCTGCTGTTGCTGTTGCTGTTGCTGTTGCTGCTGTTGTTGGTAGTAGGCCGCGCTCCGTATGTCCATGCGGTCGTAGGGGGGGAACCTGGGGTAGGGCATCCCCGGCTGCTGACCGGTAGCCGCGCCGTAATGGTGACCCGGGAGTCCTTGGCGCAGCATCGTCGGGTCGCAGGGGTCACTGGCTTGCTGGGGCTGCTGCTGGACCGCCTGCTGCTGCTGCTGGGGCACCTGGACCGCGGCCCCGTAGTGCTGCTGGTGCTGGTGCGGGTGCTCCACCCCGCCATTGCGCAGATCCGGGATGTACGAATTCGCAAAGTACGAACTCATGCTATGGCTATGTGCGTGCGGCTGCTGCGGCCAGTCACTCGCGCACTCTTCCTCCAACAGCTTTGGGCCTTTTGTTTTTTTTTTTTTTTTCTTTATCAACTGGGTCAGAGCCTCAAACCAATGTCCCGCTCTCCCGGCCTACGTCACTTTATCCCAATAAGCCCAAAGGGTTATTGGGGGTTATTGGGGGTTATTGGGGTTCTTACTACTTTTTACCCTCCCGATAACTTCAATTACACTTATGACCTTCTTGGCCCCCCTTACACCCCCCTGTCACACTCTGTCCACTCGTTCCACGTTCTATAATCTTACACTTTATCTTAACTTTTTAACCCTTTTGTACTCTCTTTTCATGAAACCCCCCCTCTCTCGCTCTCTCACACTCGCTCTCACACTCGCTCTCACTCTCTCTCTCTCTCGCTCTCCCACTCGTCGTCCGTCTTGATTGGCGCCTTTAATCTTCTTCGATTACACTCTCGACGACACACGGAACTTGCAAACGGACTTCTTCTCACCACTCGGATATACTTTTTTTCTTTTCATCCCATGGGCACGACACCATACATTTGCCGACATTCATATACTTCCCGTCCGTTTATCTATACATGCGTATACATATGCGTGGCCACGCGTGCACAAACATACGCGCACGATTACATTTATTATACGCGTGTGTGCGTATAGCGTGTTGGTGCGCGGGCGCAATAATCACGCGCACTTTGCCGATTCTTCCCTGGTACGCACACCCGCTAATACGCTTATACATATATACATGTATATATATATATATATATATATATATATATATATATAAATAAATATATATATATATATATATCTTTTTTTCTTTTTATATATACTCTTGCATGGTAAATCACATATGCGAATGCCTAAACACGTGCATACTACGTATCTGCATATTCAGATACGTACACGGAAGTATTATATTCATATATACATACATATACACATATATGTATATCCTACGAATACGTACACGTGTGTCTATATAATTTCAGTATGTATATGCATTTATATATACATATATATAAATAAATATATAATGTATGTATATATAATATATGTATATATATATATATATATATGTATAAGTGTATGTATATATATATATATGTGTGTGTAGTCGGGCGCGCGCGCGCGCGTTTATGCACTTGTCGGCTTTTTTACGTATTTAGGTATTTAGGTACGTACGTACTTATATATGTATATAAATTTATTCATTTATTCATTTATTTATTTATTTATTTACTTAAACGTGTCTGCGTGCCTGTATGTATGTATATTACGTACGAATGCATTAACGCGTATATATATGTATGTATGTATGTATTTATGTATGTATTTATGTAAACGTATCACACTGGGTAAGCGGAGATCACACTCTCGAGAGCAATAATTTGATTTATATCACACTGAGCTCTTGCGTTGGATCTTGGCGCTCTAATCACCGCACTATGCAACAACATAAACGGCGATAAATCGTAGAAACTTGGTTGGAAACTGGATCACCACACTGGAGAACTTATTTAAGACGATTCTTCGTATGCTTCGTAGACGTCGAAGGGGATGATACACTTGGTACTTGCGTCCTGCGTGCTTCAGGTGCTTGAGGTGCTTGAGGTGCTTGAGGTGCTTGAGGTGCTCGGGTGCGTGCGTGCGTGCGTGCGTGCGTGCGTGCGTGCGCCTTAAATCCCGCGTCCCTTCTTCGATACTTTCGGTCCCTCGCAGGCCCGTCTCTGTACGGTCACGGCTCGTTTGGCACACCGAACCATACGGATGTACCGGACGCCGTGGACGTGGACGAGGACGTGGACGAGGACGTGGACGACTGGCCCGAGCGTCAGCGGGTCGCGTCAGTCGCTGTCAAGGCCGACCCTGGATCGCCGGCGCTTCTGCCACGCGGACGAGGACTAGCACCTGGGGCTCCTTCAAGGCGAGTCGTCGAAGCCGCGGCTGCTGGCCCCGCTGCTCCCCAATGGTTCCGGTACCGGTGTGCCTCTGTCCAGCTCGCTGACGACGCTACGGCCCACCTGCTGACACACAAACACAAAGAGGGGACACGTGAGATTATAACGGGCATGTAGGAGCCGCTTGAACGGCTACGCATATCGATAACCGCGTCAATGGGCGGTGGGCGTGTGACGCGGGCTGTCGGGAGCGCGAGCCCGACGACTGGTACCCGGGACCTACCGACCTACCAACCGACCTACCAACCTACCAACCGACCGACCAACCGACCAACCGACCAACCGACAGACAGACGGACGGACGGACGGACGGGCGGGCGAGCGTGAGCTTTGCCGCCGGAGACGAGACACCGGGGCGCGCACGTGCTCCGATTAGGCCGAGGAGTTTACCCTGTACGGGGTCACATCTCCTTCCTCGGCGTTGCTGTTCCGCCTGGCCGGACATGAACGATCGCTAAGTTCGCTCGGTTAATGGGAGAAAAACAAAGTCGTCGTCGTCGCTCCTCTAGTCCCCGTCCCCACCGATCCGCTAAACCATCCGGCCCCTTAACGCGAACCGACGCCTAATAGCGCCGACTCTTTCCCTTTGGTAATGACCCCGCTTCCGATGAGAGAGAGAGAGAGAGAGAGAGGGAGAGGGACGGAGACTCGGCGACGAGGAAGATGTCGTCGCGCGCGATTTACCCTGGAGGAGCACGTGACACTGAAATATCGACGGAAAGAACCGGGACGACTGCGAATCCCTTCGGTACTCGTGATTACTTGCACATTTTTATCATTGGCCCGGTCTCCCATCCCCGCCCAACCATTATTATTATCTCTCTTTTTCCTTCTTTTCCTTCTTTTCTTTTTTTTTCTTTTTTGCTCTGAATTGGTAGACTGCATGTGCGCTACACCTTTTGTCAGGGCTCACCCGTGCGCCTCTCTATTCCGAGACTCTATTCCACGCAGATGATCGATAAGAGAGAGAGTGGTAAGGCTCGATCCTCCGTCTTTCCTCCTTCCCCCGTTGGCTTCTCGAGCCAAGACTTTATCCGCCCGTATATCGTATCTCAATCCCATTAACATTTCAAGTCGACTTAATTGACAAATAAAAACATAAAGCGGGGGGGGGGGGGGTCGGGGGGCACGCTCAGTTCTTCTCAGCACGCTCTCTGGCAAATCCAGCGCCAGCGACTGTTTTAGCTATATTTTCCCGCTTAGGGAGAGAGAGAGAGGCTAACCTTAAGGACCGTGGCCAGGGTGAACAGGTATTTGACAAGAGTAAATAAAAAAAAAAATAAATAAAAAAAAATATATATATATACGTATATAGACATCGCAAAAGGTCAATAACAATGCGCTGAGAGACGTGCGAGGAGGCAGACACGTCGTGGTGGTGGTGGTGGGGGGGGGATCTATAAGAATGCGAGACGCGGGAATGAGTTCGGGATTCGGGTAGCGAATGTGAGAATGGATTTAAAAAGCAATGGGTCGTGTGAGCTGCCGTGAGCCGTGGGTCGGGAGGGTCGTATCAGTCGATACGTTGAGTCAGTGGCTTGGGATGGCCGAGTGAACGATCGATAAATAAGAAGGGATACGACGAATCTTCCCTACCGACTGCTGAGCCTTCGGCCGACAGTCTATTGGATCCTATTTCGTCCTAGGGGTCCCTGCAGGATCGAAGACTCTCCCGATACCGTAGGTAACTGCCAATAAACGCGAAATAAAGTATAACGGCGATCTCTCCACCAAACCCTCCTAACCCTCCTAACCCTCCCCCCCCCCAATAGCCTTCCTCGACCCACGACCGGAGACGACGGGAGAGCGGCACATTCCTAATCACGACCGGAGAGCGAAGCGTCGTCGAGAGCGAGAGTGAGCGACACTGGCCTGTAATAGAGCAAGACAGTCGGACAGGGTGGTGGTGGTGGCGAGTAGGGTGGGGGAAGGGGGGGGGTAGAGGTACAGACGCACAAAGCTGTAGGCAGCGGAGCAGAGTGGCAAGAAAGAGTGAGGGAGAGGCGGCTTTTGTTGGCGATCGCGCGCACTTTTGGAATATTAAAGTCCCGGGAGATTGAGTGCGCAATTTCCGTTACGTTAAGGCATCCCGGTAAATTGTCGACTGGCTGCGTA
The DNA here is from genome assembly GCA_018883505.1 of Ceratosolen fusciceps. Lineage (NCBI taxonomy): Eukaryota > Metazoa > Arthropoda > Insecta > Hymenoptera > Agaonidae > Ceratosolen > Ceratosolen fusciceps. Next base: position 1,476,591 of record RCIC01000022.1, on the reverse strand, counting down.
GGGGGTTATTGGGGTGGGGTTATTGGGTAAAACAGCCGTCGATAGTACGGGGACAATTAAATCGGGGGTTGGGTGGTGGCGTTGGTGGGTTGGGTGGTGGGGGTGGGGAGGTCGAGAGAAACTTTCCATATATTGTTTCGATAAAGTCGAAACGGCGCTCGCTCGGGCTGTGAGGCCATAAACAAACCGTGCGAAGGGTCGGCATCGGCTCAGACGAACGAGTACGAGGTGGTGAAGGAGGAGGAGGAGGAGGAGGACGACGACGAAGAGTACGAGGTGTATGTAGTAGGAACCGATGAATCGAAAAGTACGATAAGCTCGTGCGAAAATCGAATGGGCCAAGAGACCCGGGGCGGGCTGCAGCCACACGTACTCGTCGGCGCCATTGTCACACTTTGCGGTTATAAAGAGTAGTTGAGGGGTGGAGGGGCGGAGGGGAGGGGGTGGGTTCAGAGCAGCAGCAGCAGCAGCAGCAGCAACAGCATTAGCAGCAGCGGCGGCAGCAGATAAGCTCGTACGAGCGAGCATTCGCAAATATAGAATAAAGCGCTGCTCTACCCGCTCCATTTCACCCTCTTATCCCCCCCTCCAACCGACGAACCCGCTGCTCTTCCGTTCGAGCTCGCTATCTCGCTCCGTTGGCTCCGTTGGCCCGCGTTAAGCGGAACGGCCCCCGGGAGTATGCGCGTGCGACGAGGTGGAAGGTGGCGATGGAGGTGGCGATGGAGTTGGAGGTGGGGGTGGGGGTGGAGGTCGCTCGGGCCCGACGCGGGACGATCGCGATTAACATTCCGGCCGCCAGCTCGCTGTTCACACGGCGCTTTCATTAATTCCAGCGTATTGATTCCTCGGATTGATGAATGGCCGGCCGATAGCGACTCCGTGCCCACTACGCTCTACGTCCCGCTTATAAATTTACCGAACCCCCCCAACCCTCCCGCTCCTCCTCCTACCTCGTCCCACCTCCCTCGTCCCGCGTCGCCACGAGCAGCTGCACGACCCGTGGCCGTCCGACATTCGAACTCAATCTCTTGCGTTCCCCGGCCCCCTCCAGCAAACCTTTCGGCCTGCTACTTGGACGTCGTGGGCTGGGACGGGGGCAGGGGGAAGGAGCGCCGGAACGAATGGCCTTAAAACAAATCAAACCGGAATCCCGTGCGACGAATAATCATTTGGCCCTTTTCCTGAAATTCGCCGCTCTTACCCATCCCCACTCCCGACCCCACTCGATCGATAACACCACCCAAGCTTTCGTTATTTATCCGGCCTCCTTCTACACCCCCGCCACTCCCAACCCCAATCCAGGCCGACGACGATAAACCTATCCCGTGAGAATACGTTTTTTATTGCCTATCGAGAGACTCTCGTCGCGTTCGCGTTATCGTAGCTCGGCTGCGATCGGCAGCGCCCGATGGAAAATGGATGGGCAAGGGGACACCCTGTATGTATGTATGTATGTATGTATGTATGTATGGTAGCGGTCGGTAGGTATCCTTAAGTGGCGGCATCGGCAGGTGAGCGCGGAAAGCCATGTCGTGAGCGTCGAGTCGCCGCGTCGAAAAAGAAGGGATAATCGAGAGTGAGAGAGTGAGAGAGAGAGAGAGAGTGAGTGTGAGTGCGAGTAAGCAAGAGTGAGTGGGTGGGCGGGAGGGGGAAACATGAGAGTTTCGGTCGCTCGGCGACAGATGGCGCGAGGTAGGAGGTGAGCAAGCAGCGCCGTTGCGGCCTCGGGGGCCAGAAGAGCGAGTGAGAGAGAGAGAGAGAGAGAGAGAGAGAGAGTGAGAGAGAAAATGGGGTGGAGCGTGGCTTGACAGCTGGGTGGGTTCGGCTCTAAGGTGATTGAAAAGAGGGTGGAGTCACGTGACGCCATAGTTTGAGCGAGGCCGTAGGCGGTGACGTCACGGCAGCGAGTCTACGACGACTTGGACGTTCGGCCGCCTCTATATACTATGGAACGGGGCCTCGTGTCCGCGGCGCTAGTTAGTCGACGGCTTAGCTCTTGCCCCTGCGCATGCCCCGCATCCTCATCACTCCCACGGCTTTTCTTTGTCCCGACTACGTTGAGGCTTCATTATCCTATCCTATCCAATCCTCCACCCGCGGTCCAGCCGACGATGGTTTATTGGGGGTTATTGGGGTTATTGGGGTTATATCGGGGTTATTGGGGTTATATCGGGGTTATATTGGGGGGGGGGGGTGGGCATGTTTTTTTCTCGGCCGACGATTTTCTATTATAATGATAAGGGGAGCGCGCGACCCTTTCACGATCTGACAATTTTCTCTAATGATTATTTATTGATCGTCAATGGCCGTATCTCCGTCTCTATCCACTACGGCATCTTCCCCCTACTATCCCCGGCAAAAAGTTTCTTCGCCCATTTTCCATGCCCTCCAAATCAATGCACGACGACGACGACGACGACGATTGCTATTGTTGTTGTTGTTATTATTAATATTAATATTATTGCTATTATTATTAATGTTGTTGTTGTTGTTGTTGTTGTTGTTATAGTTATTACATGAATTATCTCCGTTTAGGAATGTAGCGAGATAATATTATTGCAGCGGTGGTCGGGTAGGGGAGGGGGGAGGGAGCGCTTAGGGGCCTCGTAAACGAACGCTCGGTAAATAAAATAATTGCTCCGCGCAATTCATTGGGCGAAGAAAAAGTATAGGTGAAGTCGAGTCAATATAAATAATAATAATATAGGCGGCTAATGATAATAATAATGACGGGGACGTGGAGTGGAGGGTAATTTGCGGCTAATGGTAACAAGCCAAGGATGCGTACGATAACCGACGGTAATGCGAATTCGTCTGAAAACGAACGAGCAAATGGGAGACAGAGCAGTGACAGAGCAGTGACAGAGAGAGAGAGAGAGAGAGAGAGAGGAGAGTATTATTAACTATTAGCGCGGAGAGGGAGATGGCGCAAGGAGACGAGATAATAAAAATAAATCAAGCGGGTGTTATCGGTTCGTCAGAGGAAAAGAATGCGCGTACACAATGCGTGTATATATATATATATATATATAAAGGCGCGTGCATCGGTGTAAGGTTTGTCGCGCGGATGCGTCGGGAGCGGTGCTCGGAGTCGCGGGAATATTATGCGAGAGCTGCGGTAGGTCTGGTGACTTGGTCACCGGCCCCCTCCCTCCCTCCTCGCTACTAAGGAGTCGCGTGCACGCACTGATGGATCCCGGCCTCGCTAATCGCCCGCCGATTAAAAGCCGGAGCTCGGTGGCAGGGAGAGTGAGGGAGAGTGAGGGAGAGCAGAGAGAGAGGGAGGGGTGGGGGGAGACCCCGTAAATCTCAGCAGCTCGTCGTTACATTAATCGTAAAGATACGTAAGGCTCGTAAGACGTAGTGGACAAGTGGGCCCGAGAGCTCGTAAATGTCCGGGCGGGCGACGAGGCCACGCGTTCGACGCTACTGATGCGCGTCGGCTTGGTTGTTAACAGCCCCCCCTCCCCCCCGCTCCTGCCCCTAACAGCAGCAGCAGCAGCAGCAGCAGCGGCGGCAGCGGCAGCGGCTCGTCTCGACCGGGTTCGTAAACAGCCATAAAAGTGACTCTCGGCTCGTAAAGTAGCCGGTGCCGGGAGCAGCGCTTGGCGTTATAAGGGCCCCGGTCAAAAAAATCCGGCCTGTCGAGCACGTGACCGCTCCCACCCACCCACGGAACGCCGACACCGTCGAGCCGGCTATCCCTTATCCTGCGATGCACGCGCGCCCCCCGACCTTGGGCTCCGCTCCGTCCGATTACGTTACGGAAGGACCTGCTTTCTCGCATTACGACCACGTGGTGTCCCTCCTCCCTCTCTCTCCCCCTCCCCTCTCCCTCCGAGCCTCGCTCCGAGCCTCTTACCGCCAGCGTACGACGGCACGTAAATTTAATGGTCGCGAGCCCGACGACCCTCCAGGACGAGACGAGACCTTATCCTCCTTATCGTATGACCCGGGCGATACGAGTTTCGGCAGATCGAGAGCAGCAGCTCGGCTTGGGAGGTTCGTCGAAATTCCGCGCTCGGGCGCGACATTAGCTTAATCGCGAAAACCAGTTTGAGCAAGGACGACGTGGACGACGACGACGAGGACGACGGTCCACCAGAGCTCCTCCGTCCACGGGACTCTACCAATACACCGTACGGGCATGCGTCGACGGCCACGTATCTTCTTCTTTTTTTATTTTTTTATTTTTATTTTCTGCCACCAAAGAAGCCGCGAAATAAAACGGAGGTTTTCGCAATAGCGCATAAGGACTCGCGGGTTATCCGCTCCCGTGAAACGCAAGTGATCCATCCGCTGGCGCATTTCCATATCTCGATCGCGAGCGGCTACGGGCGACGGGGGACGGGCGACTCCGACGGCTCGACTACGCCGTCAAGAGCCCGAGCGGCAATGATCAACAATGTCGTAACGTTACGAAATCCGCATTTTCTTACGGTCCTCCGACCCCACCTCCGCCCTCCCCCTCTAGATCAACTACGGCTGCAACAACGCACCAGAATAATGAGCGGCCTTGGTTAATTATAAGCTCGCGATGCCGTCGTTTCACCGTTTGCTGCCGCTCACCGCTCGCTGATATTATATCCGACATTAGCCGACATTAGCCGACATTAGCCGACATTAGCCGACATTAGCCGACATTATATTATCCGACAAAACCCCTACAGAGCACAAATAACAATATCATTATTGAACTCTCAGTCGGTCGCTGACTCGCGAGATTCGGCGGACTCTCCTCCTCCCCCCACCCCCCTCTGTGCCGGGTAATCGACATAAATTCGGCATTGCCGCGTTACCACGGCATTACCATTATTCGCCTCTCCCCCCCCCCACGTACGATTCCCCGGCGCGATGACGGGCAGATTTAGCCGAACATTCGGCTGCGCGTTGCACTCGTTCGACGATCATCATCGACTGCCGAGACAAGAGACATATATGTTCGATCTCCGGCTTTAAGAGGCTTCGCCCCCCTCCTCCCCATTCACCCTTCCCCTCTATTCTCTACTTTATCCGATAGTATCAATTACGTATGGTGATATCGGCTCGGTCCCGTGCAGCCGACCCCGATAACGCCGAGCCGTACGTCTACGCTCCTTCCGACCCGCCCGCTCCTCGCGCACCTCCCTACGACGACGACGACGACGACGACGACTACGACTACGAGGACGACTACGAGGACGAGGTGATGGGCTAATAAATAATAATATAGCCGCGGTCGCTCGCCGTGGTGATGCGAGCTAAGGGTTCGTGGAAAGCCGACCGGAGACTGGAGACTGGAGACTGGAGAGATGAAAGTTGCCTTATCCCTTAAAAAGAAGAGGCTACGTACGTACCCCACCCCACCCCCTCTTCTTCTTCTTCATCTTCGTCTTCGTCATTTCATCCCGCATTCTATTCGCTGGAGGAGGGAAACTTTCTTTTCCTACGAGCACTGCTCGAATATTACGTGACTCTGCGCAGCGGGAAGCCTACACCTTGTACCTACGCCAGCGACGACCTGTAACCCCCGCAGAATCCTAATGTCCCTGACCTCCTCCTTCACCTCCTCCTCCACCTCCTCCACCTCCTACTCCTACTCCACTTTGCCACTACTCTCTAATAGCCCGTAGCTTTTTCCTAGCGATCATCGGCAGCGGACGGAGCGTTCCGACGGCACAGGCATGCGGACGAACTCAGATAGAGAGAGAGAGAGAGAGAGGAGAGGAGAGGAGAGGATCGAGAGCTAACAAACAACCTTGCCTCATCCTCAACTTTCACATTTTTTCGAATAGGCTGACGCTCTTTTTTCGTATCCGTCGCACCGTACGGACAAAACATCAGCAGCAGCAGCAGCAGCAGCAGCAGCAGCAGCAGCAACAGCTTTCTCTAAGAGTCCGCGCCCAATTTCACGAGTCGAATGCCAGAACTGCAGCGAATCTCCGACGGGGACCGTCCGCTCTCGTATCGCCAGGACGGATTTCACCGGAAAGTCTAGTCGTAAAAGTTTCACGACCTCTTCTTCTTCTTTTTCTTTTTCTTTTTCTTTTTTTTTTTTTTTTTTCTTTTTCTTGTTGTTGTTGTCTTGTGTTTCCTCCCGCGTGCCTCCGCATCCACCCCCCCCTCGCCTCGCCTCGCCTCGTCTAGCCTCGTCTCGCCCATACACAGGCTTTTCCGTCGACAAGGGTGTCTTCCCTCCCCCTCCCGCCCCTCGACCCACGATTTTCCTGGGAATCGAGAGTCTCACGCTCCCGCCGCCGCTCCCGCTCCCGCCGCCGCGCTGACCTGCCCCGCCTGTCTTTCCCCTTAGATTTATTGCCAGCTACGAGCCAGCGAGGCGCATGCGCCCGAGGTCCCCAAGGCTCTGGACAACTTTTTAGAAATCTTCCCTTCTTTCGGCGGGCATCGCCACGCTTTGTTAATGTCGGCGGGTCCGGCGACTCATCATCGTCCGCCACCCCTTCCGCCAAGCCCGTCCATCCCCGACCCAAACCCCGACCCTGCCCATCCGAGCCCTGGATAAGGATAAGTTTCAAGCAGCCGGGGGCTTTTACCCTGTAAGCCGAGGCCTGGGGTTACATTACAAGTTGGCCGGGCGGGGTTTTATCGGGCGACAGGTAAGGGGGAGACTCCGCGGTCTGATCACGTGACGACATGCGGGCACGTCGGCTATTGGGGTCGCCTGGATAGCGGCTCGCCGATTCCCGATATCTTCAACACCGAGGTTAACGGCCACTACTACATCCCGCTCCACTTTACTTTACTCGACCGACGACGTTGGGCCGACGTTGGGCCGACGTTGGGCCGACGTTGGGCCGACGGACACCTCCGGCCCGCATTCACCCGCTAATCCTTCGCGTCCGTAACGAGATTAGACGCGTACGATCGTTCACCCTGAGCTTAAAATATTTATTCCATTTCCCCGGATACAAACACCATCGCATGTTATATCGATACAACGCACTCGATCGCAGGCCCCAATAACCGCTTGTCATCCAATCCAATAGTCCGCGGATTAATATATATAGAGCTTCTCTTAACAACAACAACAACAACAACAACAACAACAACAACAGCAATAATAAATAATAAATAGACCCAATAATGGAGCCCTTGGGAGTCTCGCGTGTAGAACGCGAGCCGGCAAGGGTCGATGGATCGTACTAATAAACAAATGCATATTAAATTTTGAGCGGTTGCGGGGGCCGGAGACGGGACACTTATTTCCAGCCCCAATAACGAGGGCCTTTAATTATTCCCAATTAAAGTCGCTATTAGCGCCGTGCGAGGGACGCGATGAGATTAATATCTTTGGGAGCTACGCCTGTGTGTGTGTGTGTGTGGGTGGGGGAGAGAGCGGATCGATCGCCTTCTCGATCCGCGCCTGACTCGATGCATACTCGTCGACAGTGTTGGTGTATGTGAGAGGGGGCGGGATGGGGCGGAGAGAGGGGTGATCGTTGGAGAAAGAATGGCAGAGTGGAGACAGCGAAAATAAATCAAGATCGTTGAAAGTTCATGAGCCGGTGAAGGGGGAGAGGGGGGAGCGAAGAGTACGCCAAGAAGTCGGGCAGTCAGTACTAAGGGCGGGAGCTCCCGACTCCGAGAGGTTAATAACTCGCTATTAAGGATAACAAAGGACGACTTATCCAATGCGTCCCAATTCAAAACCCCATGGAAATTACAATACTCTCCTTGGGCGGGTCTATCATCAGCGGGGCGGCCAACGAGCCGTGACCGCGTATCTCTATCTCCGGCTCTCTGTCCGACTTCCACTCCCTCCCTCCCCCCTCCCCACTCCCCTCCTCGGCCCACCACCACCCCGCCCCACCCTCTCAACTGGTCCAGAGAGAACGAGCGAGTAATTACGATTAACAATGCGCGTCACTCGAGGCTCGAGAGTCGTGGGGTGGGGTTTCGTGGGGGGTGGGGGGGTATAAGTGGAGGAGAGGTTGGAGAACTCGCTTGGCCGATTCGTAATTTAAAGTGACATGTGGTGGTCGGCTTTGTAAATGAAAAGTGAGAGACGATCGAGCGGCAGATCCCGCTTTTTCGCGTCCCCACCCATGGACCCACGCAACGCTGAGCTGGCCCAAGGTCATCCCTGCCCCGCGCTCCCCCCCCCCACAACTGCTAACCCTTGCTACGTGGCCGAGAGCGTTTACCTGCTTCGGGAATACGTAAAGGGCCAAGAGGTCATCGGACCAATAAAACCTAAAGCGACGCCCTTGAACGAGTTATACGCCGCCCCTTGCTCTCTCACCCCTCCCTCCTCCTCCTCCTCCTCCGTGCCCGACGTCCGTTAGATGGCCGATAATAACGAATAACGCCTGCGGCGATCGTATCGAGCGTTTATTGCCCGATTACGAGCGCCACCATTACCACCACTGCCACCACTGCCACCACTGCCACCATTACTACCACCACCACCCCACGGTTTTATATAACATAATGGGCCGGCTATTAATAACCGACGCAAGATGCATTGGTAAGTGTACGGAGTAATGCTTTCACGGCGACGATGCGCCGTCGAGTTGACGCGCTACGTTCTCCCCGGCGACAAGCTTCGCCGTCGCTCGACGACCATCGGCTCGTGTACGCGACGGCCCTCCTCCCTCTCCCTCCTCCTCCTCCCTCCCGATGCCTCTGTCGGTGTGTCGCGGAACCGCGGATTCCTCCGGCTAATCCAATAGGAGATAATTATCCGAGACCGGGGCCACCCCACCACCCCACCACCACCACCACCACCACACCACCACCACCGCCCCGCCCCACCTCGCCGCCAACAAACCACGGAGCTCTAGGAGACCCTTAGGTCGCGGGAGCCCGGGAGACAAGTCCTAGTGCAAAGTTTTGACGTCGGCCCGTATAAATCAAGCCGCCGACTGTCTACGTCCCTCTCCTCTAACTCCCCCGCCCGCCAAAGAGCCACCCTCGCAACCCCTTCCGCAACGGATTCGTCCGACGGCCTTTCCTTTATTTCGCTTCGCCCGCTCCTCCTCCCGCCCCCCCCCCGGCCGCTAGTCCCACCTAAGCAGCGATCGTCGATTCATTGCCTCTTTTTTTTTTCATTCTTTCTTTCTTTCTTTCTTTCTTTCTTTCTTTCTTTCGTTCAGAATGGCGCTAGCCGCCCTGACTCACTCTCTTTATCGAACCGATGCTCACCGCCGGCCCGCCGTTCCTTCAGCCGTAGCCCTCTCTCCCCCCTCCGCCGCGCGGTCCTGCAATTTTTGCTTAACCCACTTCTCTTCCTATCGCGTACGTGTCAGCCTATCGATTATTTACTTTCTCTCTCTCTCTCTCTCTCTCTCTCTCTCTCCCTCCTGCAGGTCATTATCTCCTGCTACATCCCACCCCCGCCTTCCCGTTCCACCACTCTCTCTCTCTCTCTCTCTCTCTCTCTCTCGAGCTATCTTTTATTCCCGATCGAAAACGAAGCGTCTTTGTTCTCGCTCCATCTTCGTCAGCATATTCGCCTCTCTCTCTCACGTTCGGCTTTATCCCCCCAACCCCACCCCCTCTCTCTCACTCTCACTCTATCTCTTTCTCTATGCTTTTCCCGTCGGCTCGGAGGAGCGCCCGCGCACACGTACTCGTCCTACCCAGCCGTTATAAGTCCCTACGCCGTCTGTCCCTTGGATACACCGGACGGCCGGTACGTACCACCCCGCCGCCATCACCGCCACCCCGCAAGATAACTATTTCAGTTAACATTTTTATATGGATTTTAATTGAAGATAATAAACTCGCCGCCGCTTTCGTGGCTTCATTTATTTTCAAACCACTTGCCTGCCCTTTCGGAGCGCAATTACTCATTCGCTTGTCGTTGTTTATTCAATGAGAATAATAATATAAGCCATCTACGTGTTCCTGTCCTTTATCGCTTTACGCATTGCTTCTCTCTCTCTCTCTCTCTCTCTCTCTCTCTCTCTCTCTCTCTCTCTCCAGCTCTCTCGGCCGAAATTTATTACGTTCTAATTATTTTATACAATACCGTACCCTAAGCTGCTTATATTAAATTTAATTGGGAGCTAAGTAAAATAATACGAGTCTCTACCCTCTCTCTCTCTCTCTCTCTATATATATATATATATATATACAAGTGCGCGCGCGGGTGCATGCGTGTACTACTCCTTGTTACTCATTACTACAGGTTTTTTTTTTTTTTTTTTACTCCTTTGATAACTTTTAAAGGTCAGATTGCAGTGAGAGAGAGAGAGAGAGAGAGAGAGAGAGACAAATTACGAAAATTATAATTTTCGTTCTTAAGTGAGCGTAGCATTAATTGTTATAACGTGCAGCTTATTTATGAATAAGGGCAACAGAGCCCGCGTGAAAGCTTAACTGCATGAATAAATAAATAATTAACGGAAAAGAAAAAAGGACGGAAAAAATAAATCTACATAAGCCGGTGTATCTCTGTTACCCTCGTTTATCTCCTTCTCCGCTTTACGTGGTTTGGTTACAACGAAAAGAAAAGAAATCGGTTAAAATAATAATAAGTCGATGGTAATTGGCCGAGGGCAAGCGGAGCAAGCCTTTCGCGTCGTAATGGACCAGGAGTTTAGTTCTAAGCTATTTATAATTGTTATAATTGTTATGATTGTTATGATTGTTATGATTGTTATGATTGTTAGGGGTGCCGGTGGAGTTTTTGCGGAATTATTATCTGGCTTTATCTGGCCGCGTGCGGTCCACGTCGAGCCGAGAGTCGCGGCTCGATCCTCCACGAAAAGTCCACGGGATGGTATAATATAATGGTGATTCTTGGGGGGGGGCGAGGGAGGGGGGCACGTCTAACTTTTGTTACGTAGCGTTAATTAAATTTCCGAGCGTTCGGTCGCTCGTTTCCGTCGGGCGCAGCTATCCACGAGGAAGAAAATGGAACATGCGAGCGTCGCCGTCGGCGAGCTGCTGCTTCTCTGTCTCACCTCTCTCTCTCTCTCTCTCTCTCTCTCACTCTCACTCTCTCTCTCTCACTCTCTCTCTCTTTCGTTCGCTCGTTTGAGCTTCGATCCGACGGCAAGACTCCGGCATCCCGATAGAATTTCAAGCCTTTCACGAATAACTCACTCGCTCCTACCGTGAAAATGATTGGCTAATTAAAAAATACTCGACTCCCTCCCACCCTCCTCCTCCCACCCTCCCTTCGTGCCTATTGTGCCCGTCGGCACAAGTCTCGGACCTATCCTTTCCTATGAACTAAAGTTTAATTAATTCGCTTCTAACGAGATTCTGATTATGACTCTGCGTCGCCTAAGATCCTCTCCTTCCCTTCCCCTTCCCCCCCCCCTCCCCCTTCCCAACCCATCTGGCCACATTCCCAGAACAATTGTAAATTGCCGTTAATTGGCCAGCGTCTTTTTCCTCCCGATTCTCCCTTTCTCTGCGTCTTATTAATTAATCCGAATGCCTCGGCGTGTGTTTATTTTATTAACCGAACGAAGGGAAAGGGGGAAAAGGGAGGAAGAGAGGGCCAAGTAAAAGGGCTAAGTAGCCGTTATTAGACAACGGATTAGCTCGGGAGGATTTTCTGGAAATCAGGAGGAAAGGATTGACGAGTTATTACGGGGGCATTACGATTGATTATTAGTTGACAAGCCGAGGTGGTGGAGGGGGAGGAAGATCGAGCGACGAAGCGATGAGTGGACGGACACGAGTGGGCCTCGGTCGGATCTATCGGCTTGTCGTCCAAAATCATCGTACGTATATATCGTAAGAGCGAGCTCGGCTCGCGCGTACCGAGTCTTAAGTAAGAAAGGAGATCTCGCCGAGGAAGATTAACGACCCGGCATTTTTCACGGAGGCTGCGAGTCGACTGAAGAAAATGAAAGTCAAGGCGGAGAGCCCGTGCCGCGATAAAAGGAGTTGGCGGGAGTGGGAGGGGGAAAGGGAGTCGATGCACAGGTGTTGCGGCTCTTGGTCTACTACGAGGCGCCTCGGCAATGAATAACGAGTGCAGAAGCTCGCTCGGCTCGCTGTTTTTTTTTTCCCCCCCCTTTCTTTCCTTTTTCCATAATTAATTACAATGTGGGTGGTCGAGGTGTCGGTGAAAATGTCCGCTAGGTGTCGCGGCCGTGACGACGATACCGCGAGATCGTTGTAAATAATTATGAAAGAGTGGAGAGAGGCTATTGTTTCCGACAAAAGCGGCCCGCTTCCAAGGACTGCGATTCACGGCTCCTGGAGCCCCGCGCGCTCCTCTCCCCCCCTCCCGTGCTCCTCGCTAATTGAGCGCTACGCAGATTATAAGATTAGTACTAATGATTCGCCTGGGGCTAAGTATACGACGCAACGGCTGATAAGCCCCGCTTCAAACGAGTTTGGCACAGAGAGAGAGAGAGAGAGTAAGAGTGTATGTGCGCGCGAGAGGGTTATTGGGGACGAAGGGGGGTGGTGGAGGAAGAGGGGGTTCGAGAGCTCTGGGGATCGGGCGGCGCATATTGGCTGCTCGTTCAAGGATCTCGCAGATGTTCCCCGTTAGTATCGCCCGAGCCAATTATCTAAATCTCTCTCTCTCTCTCTCTCTCTGTCTCTTTTACTCGCCGTCGCGGCCACTCCTCCTCCTCCTCCTCCTACTCCTCGTTGAGCAAACAGCAGACACTTCACGTCACAATGGCACATAAACGCCGTCCTAATCGTGTCGCGTGCAAATTGAAGACCACCTTCGGGGTAGGCCCCACCCCCCTCCCTCTGCCCAACTGATGGCCATAAATATCGGCAGCCCTTCTACTATGGAAGGGCGCAATCCTCGATTAAGTCTCGAGTTGTCGCGGTGCGTCCAATTATTACTGACCCGCCGTTACCCGCCTCGCCGCTCCTCGGCATCCGCTGACCGACCGACGTTCTCATCCCGGCACCGATTTTTCGGCCGTCTTCCTCTTCCGCGGCCGCGTGCCCCTCGAGACGAAACCAACACGACGACGACGACTACGTTGACGACGCCGACGACGCTGCTGCTGCCGCTGACGACGACGACGACGACGACGACGACGACGCGAGAGGGGAATGAAATGCAAGAAGACGCGGCAGCTGCTCCTTAAGCTCCCTTCACAACGAGAATCCAGCCTCGGATCACCTAATACGCCCCCGACTCTCCCCCCAACCCTCCCTCAACGCTCACTCTCTCTCTCTCTCACTCTCTCACTCTCCCGGCTCGCTCTTCAATTTAGTCCGTATTTTTTTTTCTAACGTTGCCCGCCCCACCTCGCCCTCCGGCCCCCGCTCCGTAACCTCTCACTTTGTTGCTGCCCGCAGAGTCAGCCATCTCCAGAGGGCTTCATCCCTTCATGATATATCCCTGCCACAGGAAGCGAGAGACGTGGTCTGGGGGCAGGGTGAGAGAGAGAGAGAGAGAGAGAGAGATAGACATAGACGTAGAGAGAGAGAGAAGGAGAAACAAAGATGGTGAAGCAAAGAGGCGATGCGGAGTCAGTGGCGGGGGAAAGGGCCAAGTGTGCGGGGCACTACTGGCTGGGTATTGGATCCGGGCTTGGCTCCCTGGGTGGGGTAACTTTGACAGCTTGACAAGAGCACAAAGGCCGCAGAGCTTCTCCTCCTGCTTCTGCCTTCTCTCCAAGCTTAGAGTGGCATTGGGGGTCGGGAGCGGGAGGTAGGGTGGTAGGGAGGGAGGGATGGGGGAGAGGGGGCGTCGCGACGCTTCCTACGACATTTTCGGACGGGTGGGAGAGATGACAGTCGTCTCCCTCTACGCTACCTCGTCCGCTCCCGCCCCGCAGCACCCCACGTCCCCTATAACCCCACAAGACTTTGAATATGCATGGCTAGAAGAGACACAGAGAGACAGAGACAGAGATATAGAGAGAGGAGGTGGCTACGCTAAGCATCGATATTTTCTTCCTTTCGCTCAGCACCATTCCTCTTCATAACGTATTCATGGCCCTTTCCCGTGCTTTCCCCCCAATAACTTTTCATCCCTCCAGCCCAACTCGCCCCGGCACTTTTAATCAATTAATTAATTAAAAAAATACCCAAAGTATGTACGATTCGTTACGTCTCCATCTCCCCGATAACCCCAATAACGTTTTTTTCTACTCCTACTCCTACGAGGCAGTAACGCTAAATCACTAACTAGGCGGTAGATCGCTATCAATAATGAATTCGCGCGTCCCCAAATAGCTTTGGTAAATTTCCTCGGCATTGAGCAGTCGCTCGTTGCGCAATTTTAGACATTTCACTGGGTAGATCTGCATCCTCGGCTGCCCTCCTCCTCCTCCGTCCAATGCCGTCGCCGACATCACGGGACTACTGACTCAATATTTAACGTAACGATGTTTAATGATCGGCTGGCAATGTCACGGCCAGTCAGTCAACCGTATGCTAATACACGAGAGAGATTTGTGTAAACGACGAATAGGCCCGGCATTACGAGCGACCTCCTCGACTTTGCGCGCGCGCGCCCCCCCCCCCATCTTTGCACACCTGCAACGCCAGATAATCGTGACTCTTGGCTTCTTCCACAATAATCCCAATAACCCCATTGCTATTTGCTTTTTTCACGAAATACGTGAACTCTGTTACGCGCGAACGACGATTCGCCGACGATTCATTGGCACGTTCTACGCTCGTCCTACCCCTGCCCCGCAGCCCCTGCTGTCTAATTTCGCTGATAACGTTCGCGCCGTTCCACGGCATTCGAGAAGACGTTTTTAATCAAGATTACCAATATATGCGACTGCCTAGGTAACCGAGGCCGACGCGACGCAGGGAAAACGGGGGGGGGGGGGGAAGCATTATATTGCCTTATATACATCCAACCGACTCCTTCGATTATTTAACTCGAAATTCTTTACAACGACTCGAGATCCCAATGAAATCAGCTTTTCCCGCGCCTTTGCCTGTTAATTTAAATAATCCTACGCAATCCTATGGAAAATGCGGAGGACCAGTTGGTTGGTTGGTTGGTTGGTTGGTTGGCTGGCTGGCTTTTTCTTTTCTTTTTCTTCTCATTATTATTATTATTATTGCCGAATGAACAGCAGAAAAAAAAAAGAAGGTGACGCGCAATCGTCGTCGTTCCTAATGAGACACCCGATCTTACGAGAATGTAAACGTGCATGTCTGTGAGAGAGAGAGAGAGAGAGAGAGAGAGACCGAGTGTAAAGTACGCGAAGGTGAGCTGACGATGTTTGCGCAACGGCAAGCTCGGCTTTAAATAAAATGTCCCAATAATGTTAATAACGATGATTTTACGAGACGCCAAGTGAACGTAGGTGTATTGTATAAATAAGTGCCGCGGATAATGATAATACAAGGCGCGGTATGAGTTGATGCTCGTTAGCGGGAACTGGCGCGGATGATGTATATATATATTCCCAATGTAAATTACGTGCAAATTACCCTGCAGAGATAAGCGACGCGACCCGACGTTCATTATTTCGCCACACTCGAGTCCGTGCAAATAAAATGCCCAATGAAAATTGTGAAAGATCGTGCGGGACTTGCGGACGGTCGATCCCTTCTTGCTCCAGACTTGTAAATTATATCGTCAACGATGATTTAAAAAGCAACGTGACGTGGAGGAGGGGGAGAGGGGAAGCGAAAATCGAGGAATTAATAATCGGTAATAATTAGCGTAAAATTATAAACCTTGAGCTGATTGGCCATGGGAGGTGCGGGAGGTTATTGGCAGGCCAGGCTCGGCCGGGCAGTCCAGCGACGGATATGGCCAGGAACAAAGAGAAATTTTGCCGATCCCCCGCCCCAACCCCACCCGACCCCACCCCACTGGAGGTTATTGGGTAACGGGCCGATGAGGCTACGGCACCGGCGTTGACTTCCCTGGCAGGTTCGGCTTATTACCCGTCGGCGAGGGATATCGCAGCTCGACTAGAGCCCGCACGATCGGATGATGCTTAGGTGACGAAGAGTGCCGCATCGGACGAAGAGTGCGGGAGGGGCCGCAGGGGGCTCCCGTCGAAACGTTAACGTACCGTTGGCCCGGGCCCGGCTATACAAGACCTCACCGAGACTCCTCTCGCCCGATTAAATCGGCCCTCTTTCTCTGCGCTCGCCTCTCTCTTGACCTGGGGGGTTATTGGGGTTATTGGGGTTATTGGGGTTATTGGTGGTAAAATGCACGAGGACGTGCAACTGACCGAACGAACCCATGCTTTACGTCAGGTCGACCGTCGAGAGGCGCGGCCGGTCATTCGCCGGTCATTCGCCGGTCATTCGCCGGTCATTATTGCCAATACCAGAAGCCGATTATTTTCCAATACGCGTGAAAGTTACCTCGCGGGACCATTGGAATTCGCCCGATACGGTATAGTTTAATTTTAATTGAAATCCACCAATCACAACAAGAGCCGTCACAACAAGAGCCGTCACGTAACGTCACAGCACGTAAATGGCGTGTCTGATCGGCGCCGGGGATTGTTTACGTTGTACGGCTCGTGGCGGGGAAGAGATGGAAAAATAAGAAAGAATCCGTCGCCGGTTGCCGACGGATCCGCTCTCGGTGAGTCTCTCTCTCGGGGGCCACACCCAATAACCCCAATAACCCCAATAACCCCAATAACCCCATCGGTGTATTGTATAACGCTGGCCGGCGGCGCTCGTACGCGATAAAAATCCCTAAGTGGGATAATCAATGCCGGGCCGATGGGTGGCCGACAACAGTACCGTCCTCCTCTAAAGAGCGGGAGGGACCGGGAGGGTAGGGTAGGGTGAGGAGAACCGGGGTAGCGCGGTCCCCGCTGTCATTTAAATACAAATCCACCTCGAGGATTTATGCACTCTTGCGAGGAGTGGCAATAATTCAAAAATCCGCGCAGTAACGCAAAGGGGTGAACGGTCCGGCCAATGAAAGGAAAAGAAAGAGGGGGGAAAAAAAACAAAAAACAAAAAATAAAAAATAAAAAATAAAAAAACAAAACAAAACAAAACAGAACAGAACAAAAGAGAACAAAAAACAATGATAACGACACAATGACAAGGACGGCGGCGGTTGGGGGTTATTGGGGTTATTGGGGAGTAGGAGGAGGAGGAGGAGGGGGCGCTCGCCGGAAAGATGTGACAGCGTGAAAACGCTTTGCCATTTTCCACAATGGCCAAGTCTATCGGGGACGCGTTCGCCGTCGGCCGATATAATCGGCCCCGCTCGGTATATCGGTAATAAATATCTCACCTAACCGCACGCATAAGAGTTGTGCCCGTCCCCGCCATCCCTATCTCTCTCTGTCTATCTGTCTATTTATCTCACTCCCCCCCCGCCCCTTCTCTCTCTCTCTCTCTCCCACCCTCTCGCTCCCCTTGCATCTCTACCCCTACGTCGCGCTTCGACTCGATCGCACAACAGAAGAAAGCTCCGCCGAGCCATTCGATTCCCTTCCTCCCTCCGCGGGACAACCGATCCACCCCTTCGCCACCCCGTACCGCCGCCGAGTACGTGTACCGTCCTATCGGGGAGGTGAGCGCGTGAGCGCGCTCACGACTCCGGGCCCGTTGTGTTGCCCGTACGCTTGCCCCGTGTATGATTTATCGCCGTTGAAAATCAAGTTTGGCTCTCGTTCGCAGGAGGAGACTTTTCCGAGTTTCGATGAAAGACAAAAAGACTCGTCCCGCCGCCCCCGCAAAAATATCCCAACTCCGAACAATGATCCCCCTTCTTGTCTTTTCCTTCGGAATCCGGTGAAAGTTTAACAAAAACCCTACCCCTACCTAACCCCAATAACCCCTCCCCCAACTTGGACTTGTTTCTACGCACACGCACATCTATATCTATATATATATATATAAATAAATATATAAGATGGCGGCGGTGGCGGTGGCGAGCCGTCGCCTCGTAATGCTTGTTAAATCTCCGGGAGTTTTCAATTCAGTGAGGAATTAATAAGTTTGGATTTACGATTCGTGAGCGCGTCCATTGGATATCCATGGATGGATATGGAATAATAACTTAACGGAACTCGCTTGGCGTTACAACGTTACGTAGGAGCATGAAAACACATGAAAATTTCACAACCAAGCCTACTTTACGTACGAGTTCGGTGGGAGGGGGGTCAGCAGGGAGGGTGAGCTGATAATAACACCAATAACCTTATGAGGGTCAATTGATAGGTAATGTCCTCCCCGAGTTTCCTTTAGGAGCGTTATGTTAGCTTGTGCGAGGTGAAAGCCGACGGGGCCGCTCGATTGTCGGACATTATTGTTTTATCGTAGGTCGGTAGGTAAAAAATAATAATGGATAAAAGTGATAACGGCTGCTTACATGCAATCAATTGGCCCGTTTAAATTTACATTTAAAGCAGGCATTACGAACAGATAAGGAGATAAGGTTATTGGGGTTGGGTTGGGACGGAGCGTCAGAGAGAGAGAGAGAGAGAGAAATAGTAAAATGGTCGTAGGTATAATTATTCAAAGAGCGGTTAACCTGAAGCTGCCGTCGTTGAGCCGTCGTTGAGCCGTTGACGTTTCAAGTCAAGAGCGAGGAGATGAATTCCCATAAGCTCGGATAATAACGTCGACGCGGGCGTTTCGTTAAGCCGCGTAGACGATAATCTTACTCAATATATATATATATATAAATAAATAAATAAATAAATTTCTACGGATAATCGCGTCGATTTATATTCCCCAGAGTTTCTTCCTCCTACCCGTAATTACTTTTTTTTTCACAAAACCGCGGGTGAGCCGCTCGCTCTTTTTCATAGATCTTCGTGCGCGCGGGCCCGCAGCCTCTCTAACCGGTCAAACAAATAAATAAGTCGTCGTCCGATCGAGAGTCAGCGGGTGACGGGGGGGACGGGGTGGGAGGGCAGGTCAGAGAGGAGCTGCTCCTGACCGTGCAGAGTTAATCCATAAAGTTCGGTACGGAGCGCCGCTCTCCTCCCAACTACACTCTAACCGTTTATGCAACATCATGTACTCTTCCCTCACTCCCCCCTCCCCACCCCCCCATACACCCCGAGAAGAATATGAAATTTTAACGCTGCACCGTTAAACGTCACTTCCCCCATCCGGCCCTTCATTAAAATATATTAGCGAAACTCGCAGCTCATTACTTACTCCTCTCTCTCTCTCTCTCTCTCTCTCTCTCTCTGTTTACACACCCACAGCGACGTATATACGTTTAGAAAACCTGATTTTTTATGGAACAGCGTCACGGATCCACGTATTCCTGCACGTGATCCATGCGTCCCAAGGAACGGCGGCCTCATCTTTTCAGTTAACCGGAATCCAACGACGAATGTCAACGTGCGTTCATTGGATTCGGCAGGACGCGTAAAACTATCGGTCGGACTCTAATAATCATCTAACGATTTCTAGCACATTTGGGTACAAGATCATTCACAAAAGTAAGGGAAAGGACATCTCCTGTATCCTTGCCGCGCTTCTCCACTGTTTACGTTACAAATACTGGTATATCTTATCGTCGCTGTCTCTCTCAGTCTCTCTCTCTCTCTCTCTCTCTCGCGCGCGTACATTAGACAGCGAAAATTGTTTGTTTGTTTGTTTGTTTTTTCCTTTTAAGCAAAGACTGCGCGCAATGTCACTTGATAAACGATAAATGTATTGGAACGAATGGAATATTGGATGGGAGACGTAATGATGTAATTTTGAAAGAATAATGATAAAGATGGGGTTATTGGGGTTATTGGGGCTGGCTTAGGAGGGATGGCCGCGCGGTCCGGGAGGAGTACTCGCGGTGAGCGCGTTCCTTCAATACATTCCTGTGCTTTTGTAGCCGAGAAGAGTCGGCGAAAGGGAAAGTTACGTCAACGTACGAACAGGCGACTTTCCCATGCGATCCTCCCACCGCCCCCCCCCTTCGACCGGTCGGCCAATACATCTTAACCCATGATTTGACAAACATCTCGTAGCGATGGACCATCGCCACGGACGATAACCCGTGCACCTCGGGACTGTAATAATAACCCCGGTCGGCTGAGGTTGAGCTCCGAGCTCCGAGCTCCGATCTAAAGCGGCAAGTACCTTGATGAATGTCTTGGAGGTGGTCATCTTGAATCGCTTGTACTTAAAAAGCATGTCCGGGACTGTTTGGGACCGTGGGCACGTCAGCAGGACTGATCTGAGGACCGAGGGCCCGGCTCGCCATCCACTCGCGATAAATTAACACACCGGCACACTGGCACTCGTGACACGCACACGCACCCACACCCGACGCGACACAGAGGGGAGTGAGAGGGAGTGAGGGTGAGAGGGTGAGGTATATCAGGAGGAGGAGGAGGAGGATCGGCACATCACTCGCGGGAGCGCGACGTTAATTACTTATTTCTTTTTCTCTTTGTAATCCCGTTACTACTGCTTCTACACCGGGATGAACCGCTCGAGGCTCAAGGGCACGGGCCACCCGGTAAAGCTATACCGGGGCCAAGAGTCGAGCGAGGCTGCTAACGCAAGGCGGAGCAACGCGACTCTCCGTGTCGGAGACTCTGAGTCTCGCGCGTCGGCGGCGGCTCAAGACAGAAATGAAGCTACACAACGTGACGACTGGCTAGCGCACACGGAAAAAGCGAACGAGCAGGAGGAGGAGAGCTATGGGCACATACACAAAGCTCCGCCGGCAGAAAGAAGGATAGAGCGCCTGACTGACTGCGTGCGTGCGTGCGTGCGTGCCTGCGTGCGTGCCTGCGTGCCTGAGTGCGTGTGCGCGCCCGGTTGTGCCGAACGCCTATGAGAAGGGAGAAGGAACGCAAGGCAGACAGAGAGAGAGAGAGAGAGAGAGAGAAATGTAGTAGTAGGCACAAAAGTATAAACGAAAGAGATGGATAGAGGGAGGGAGGGAGAGAGAGAGAGAGAGAGAGAGAGAGAGGGAGAGACGGGAGACACGTGCGTGTGCGTGAGGCGGGTTGAATGTGTGCAGGGAAGCGTATCCTCCACGTCGAGTGCGCCGTGGAACGGACGAGAGCGTTGAGCTGTCAGCGCAGCAACCCCGACCCAACCCCTCGATTCTGGTATAGCGAAAGTCCGTCCGTCCCCCCACCCCGCCCCTCACCCGCCGTCGGCCTTCTATACGCTTTCGTTTCCTTTGGCTTCCCATCCCCACTGCTGCCCCGCTCCTCGTCCGCTCCTTCTCGCTCACCCTCTTCCCAGCCAACTTCTCTCTCTCTCTCCTCTCTCTCTCTCTCTCTCTCTCTCTCTATCTCTCTCTCTCTCCGTTCGTTCTAGCCCACCCTCCTCCCTTCTTCTCTCGCTGAGCTACAGGAGGGAGAAAAAGATGACGAACGAGAGCTAGAGCTAGAGCTAGAGAGAGCTAGAGCTACAGCTAGAGAGAGCTAGAGCTAGAGCTAGTGAGAGAGAGAGAGAGAGAGAGGGAGAGAACGAAATCAAATGTCCTCGATATCATATACAAAGACGCATAGAAAAGAAAACCGCGTGCGGATCGAGAGGGAAAGCCTTCCTCCTTCCTTCGGTCTTCGCCCCTTTTTACAGGACGTCATAATTCTTTAGCCGTTGCCCACCTCCGACACTGGACCAACCCCCTTTCAATCATATACCCACCCTTCTCTCGATATCAAGCGCGCTCCCCCCCCTCTCTCTCTCTAGCTCTCCGCTCTAGCTCCAGCTCTCGTTATTTTACGGCCGCACCCTTAGATCGGGCATTTCCCTGCAAGCGTTTGACAGGAAATAGCCACTGAGAAGGCAAGACGACGACGACGACGACGACGACGTCCCTGCTCTCGGTCGAATGAATTTTTCTTTATTCCTCTCTTCCTTTCCCTTTTATTTTATTTTTTTTTTCTTTTTTTTTTCTTTTTTTTATTTATTTTTCGTCATACACGCACACGCACACGCATATATATATAGAAACACACGTATATGTATATATATATATTTTTTTTAATTTATTTTTCACATTTTTATTTTCTGCTCGCCCCCCCCCCTCCCCGCGCGCGCGCTCTGGCTTATAGGACGAGATTAAAAGTCGCTCGAGAGCCGCTCCATTTTCCTCGTCGTGGGAAATCGACTTGGAAAGCCCGAGTTTTTCGAAAAGTCTTCTCCTACGAGGCTTTGGGATTTTAACGATAAATTGAGCACGGGGATTTATAGGATGAAGATAAATGTAAGAAGAGCTTCGAAATAAAACGGGCCATTTTAATTAATTAAGCGACTTTTTCCTCCCTTCCTCTTCTTCGTTTTTTTTTTTTTTTTTTTTTTTTTTTTTTTTTTTTTTCTTTTTCTTCAACGGATATTGACTCCTTCACACCTTAGCCAAATGATATTGAAACACGGTGCGGGGAAAATTCATCAACCGCGCACTTTTGTTATTGTAATATTACAATGGCGTAGGATTTCTTCCTCTTAACCAACATCATCTTGGACATCAAGCAAATGAAATCCAACGTCCCGCGATCGCTTTAGCATTGACTTAATTGCTAGAGTCGCGACTCGGACACTACGTCACTCCTATCGTCGCTGCCTACAACAACCGCATTTCAAATAAAATCCACGATCTAGATGAATCATAGGAAAATAGCTCACTGATCCACAAGTAAAAGAATTCTAATTATCGTTACGGCAATACCTTGTCGCGACGTGCAATTGTTCCGAATACAGAGAGATCTAACAACTACCTCGATTATCTCGGTTCTAGATCCCATCCCCCCCCTCTTCACTGCCCGCTCCGTTCCGCTCCACTCAATCGCGCCGCGCCGCGCTACTCCGATCTAATGATATATTAGCAGCAATGAGAGCCGCGTTTTCGTGAACGTTCGAAGCTCGGGAAATCGGAAATCGTGATCTCGCGGCGGTATGTGACGGTGATCGAGACGCTCACTGCATTACTACGGCTATCGGGGGGGCTCTGGAAAAACTAGCCACGTCCTAAGGAGGGAGGAAAATTAATGAAAAACTTCTCGGACTGTTTCAGTATCGGCCGAGTGCATGTGCCGTCCACCATCCATCCATCCATCCATCCATCCTTCCCTTCTTAATGGTGGCCTTTTGCCATTACCACCCGCCCACCATCCCCTTCGCGTCGTTCCCTTGCCCTACCCCCTACGTCCCGAGGATACCGCGAACCCGGAGCGGAGCATCGAGTGATGACTCTATCCAATCGACTCGCTCGATTTCTCATCCGCATTCGTCGTCTCCCACCGTGTGTCGGTGTCGGTGTCGGAGTCGGAGTCGGAGCCGTGCTCGCACACACGTGACCGGGACGCGCGCTCGCGCCTCGCCCACCACCACACCCGCACGCAGCCGCAACGGCTACGCGGTGGCGATGGCTCGAGGCCGTGAAGAGGCCGAGAAGAGGCCGATCCCTACGCGGGACGGGAACCAAGGGAACGTTAAAAACCATGAAACGAAAAAGAGATAGAGAGAGAGAGGAGAGAGAGGGAGAGGGAGAGGGAGAAGCGCCTATGATTTACGACGGCCATTACAGTCCCGATAATTATATGCTGCCCCATAAGACTCCCTTGCACCCAACCCTCCTCGTTCTCCTCCTTCGATCCTCCCTTCGGAGCGGACCCCTCTCGTACCGATATGTACCTTAGGCGAGCGTGCGCCTCATATCCTCCCGGCATCCGCTGGCGAGCTCGTCTGCCGGTCCTTTCGATCCGAGGTCTTGCCTCGTCTACCTCGACCTTTCCTCCTGCGATGGGAAGAAGAGGGCCCCCGCCCCCGCCCAAGTGAGTAGAGTGGGTCTCGCCGCCGATACGTCGGCCCTCGTAATTTCAGCTTTAAATTATGGGAGCAGCTCTGAAGGAATCGATCGCCGCTCGGTCCACCCGTCACTCTCTCTCCCTCCCTCCTCTCTCTCTCTCTCTCTATCTATCTCTGGCCCATCCCCACCCCACCCCACCGCCCTCGTCGTCATCCTCATGGGCCACCGGCCCGGTTCGCACTGCCCCGGGCGCAAGGTCAAGAATACGAGGCCCAGACAATGTTTAGCCCCCTCTCACCCCAATAACCTATTTCACCGTCCTTTCACCCGCGACTCCTTTTTTTACGGGTGAAGCCCCTCCCCCCACCGCCGCCATTGCTTAAGTAAGCAGGAGTTTCCCGCGAAGGCTTGGGAGGGGGAGGGACTATAGCCGAGCGCTAACGAGCCAAGTCTTAATCAACCCTCGGCCGGACCATCGCCTCTCCAATAATATTCCCCCCCTAATAACGTCTCTTGTCTCTCTCTCTCTCTCTCTGTAGCGAGGCTTGTTGTTTAATTATACAAATGGTAGGACTGGGTGGCAGGTCCGACTCTCGGAAAACTCGACGGCTCCGAGGCCAATTAGACTCTTTTTACATTAGGCTCGATCTACCTCACCCCAATAACCCCAAGAACCCTGTTCCTGCGCGTCTCCTGGCGATAAAGAAGAAGAAGAGGAAGAAGATGGAAGAGAAAGAGGAAGAGAGCGTAGAGGGAAGGTAGCCCTCTACACGACGACGAAACATCGAGACTCGGGAGTTCGTGGCGGTGCTCGTGGCGATGCTCGTGGCGGTGCTCGTGGCGGTGCACCCTCGGGAAAGCCCGGCTCGTTATACGTAACAGGGATTCTCTCTTGGCTCGCCGACTGTAATCACGTAATGTAAGTAGCCGGGAGGAGCCCGAGGGCTCTCCTCCTCCTCCTCCGTCCTGCAAGGAGTCGCGCTCCCAACCATTCCTACGTACGTCTGCTGATTTATGATATTTATTATCGCGGCGGCGCGCACGCGGACGGAATCTTCCCTACTTTCCGCTCGACCTCAATAATAATATTGACCGCCGATGTCCATTTTCCATATCCCCCCCCCACTCCCTACTCCCTGTATTCCCTTTATTCCCATTCCCATTCCCATTATTCCCATCAAATGCACCGAACGACTCGGTTTCCGTCATCTCCGCAGGCGACAGTTGGTCTCCTCGCTCAAGCGCGTCAATCCGATTCTCGCCATTTAACAAGATCCATCTATTTATACATCCGTGACTTAGAGAGAGATAGAGATAGAGATAGAGATAGATAGAGAGAGTATAGCGCGACAATGATCGATTACCCTTCGTCATCGCTTTTCCTCTTTCGTTTCCAATTTCTTCATTTCGAGAAATCCAATCCAATTAAACGACGCTACGTAAGCGCGCTTCGTCCGAGATTTTCTGGGGCCCAAGTGATCTACAGCTTTCTCTATTTACGAAACGAGAGTGGCAGAGCCCGTGTGCGGCGTAGCCCCCCTTATCGGGGAGTATTTTCGGCCTATTGAGACATGCGTCGGGACCTGCTAACGTAAGCTTAACGTCGGGGCGAGCGAAGAGTCGGCGCTGCTAAACGATAAATCGGTCGCTACCTCATTTACACGCCCAGTCCTCGACTCGCTTACGGACGTACGTCGACGTACCAAGGCCGAAAAGGTAAATGTCTGGTCGGCCGGGTCAAGGAGGGGTGTGTGGCGGGAGGGGTGTGTGGCGGGGCGAGGGTGAGGTGGGAGGCACGCGAAGAGCTGGCCTGCCACTGCTGGCATCATTAACATAACCTCTACCGGCCAACTAGACAACGACGACTACGACTACGTAGACTACGTAGACGACGACTACGTAGACGACGACGACCCGTTTCCGACTGCGTTCGATAAGCTCCTGCGGCTACAGCCAATCGCGAGAACACGTACCTTTTACCTACTCGTTCTTTGGCCCCGAGTAGTATTTTCTTATTTCTGGCTCACCTCGACTGCTCCACTGGATCAGCGAGTGGCCTATTGCCACCCAAGGACAACCCAAGCCTTCTTTTAAAAAAAACCCCAGTCTTGACTTGCACTCTCTCTCTCTATCTCTCTCTCTCTATCTCTATCTCTATCTCTATCTGCCGACTCGTTTCATACGAGAGCGGGCAAATTTTTCCTACTACCGCAAGCGCTCGCTTGTATTCTCCGAGTAATTCTATCGCTCGTTGCGCAAAGCCGGCCATTTACATAACCTGACGGGTACCGAGCGAGCCCCGGCCGATCCTCCTTATTAAATGACCTCCCGGCGCAATTCTTCAACTACGTTTTATATGAATATTTTTTTTTTTTTTTCTCTCTTCATTCGGGGACGACATTGCGCGAACGAGATCGACGAATACCGCCTTCTTTTTATTCCTTTTTTTTTTTCGTCTTTCGCTCCCCATACAAGCAGAGTATATTTTTTCCAACGCCTCCCGTACATTGTTTAATCGAGAGATAGAGAGGGGGGGGGGGAGAGGGATATTACTTACATCGCACAATCGGCTAAGGTCGGCTGCGTACGCGGCGAGCAGAGAGCCCGAGCGGCGAATTTTCCGTAAAACGAAGAAAAAAATCAGGAGAGGGAAATTATGGGTATTAGATGTGGTTAAGGAGATGGGTGAGGTGAGGGAGGGGGGGGGGGTACGTTGGCAGGAGAGGTCATTATCATTTAGATAATGATCGGCGCTACCGACGCGAGCCGCGCCCGAGTGGAAAGCCATCATTACGCTGGCCAGCAACCCATCATCATCATCATCATCATCATCATCATCATCATCATCATCTTGGGCCGGTCTGATTTAACGTCCATTTGTCTTCCCTTAGCTGCGTTACAACAACAAGTCAAACACCTCAACCGCTTCCCCTACCGCGTACGCGACAATTTATCAATACTTTTTCATAACCACTTTGCCGGGCCGCCGAGTCTCTTTGTAAACAGTTTCCCTCCTCCCTCCTCCCCACGTCCACCCGTCCACCCGGCCCGGCCGCACCAGTTACCCCTTAACGACCGCTGGCCAAGCCCTTTAAATTTATTGGCCGTTCCCTTAAGGACTGCCCCCCGCCCCTCCCAATGACCCCCTCTCCCACCAGCCAGCCACTCTGACTCTGCTAATAAAGTCATCGCCGTCGTTATTCATCATCAAAGTAGCCGTTCGCCGGCAAACGTCACGAAAACGTTGCGAACCTCGATGGTTTTTATAACGGCTCGTGGCCATTTGGCCGGCGGGTTGAGTCCGCGCGAGATAACGGGGTCGATAAAGTCGATAAAGCGCGAGTGATCGGCAAGTCGGTTGGAGTCGCTTCGTGATTGGGGAGGGGTGGGGCGGGGAGTGGGGACGGGGGTGAGGACTCGCCGCCGGTCGCCTGACAACCCAGGGAATTAAGAGATCCCGGACGAATATGATAGGCGTCCAGGATGGCAAACGCGCTACACGAAATATCCAATACATCAGCTGCTCTCTCTCTCCCTCTCTCTCTCTACCTCTCTATCTATCTACGTCTATCTACCTCTCTATCTATCTACCTAGGTAGGTGGCTCCTCGCCTCCACCTCGAATGCTCCTCATCTTCTCATCCCGTCCGAGCTAGAATCTAGACAGCGTTGTTCACCGCGGCGCAATTAGCGTGCCATAAATCTTGCGGATAACGAGACAGGGCGCCCCGAAGGCGTCACAAGACGCCCGCGCCACCGAGTAAACCTTAGCTCGGCTACGTAGCCAACTCCCCCGTAGCACCCAACCGAGAGAGAGAGAGAGAGTGAGAGTGAGAGAGAGTGAGCGTATACACGGGAGACCGTCGCACGACACGTCGCTCCTTCTCTGGAGAACTTATCCTTATAAACCAAGTTCTCGTCCCCCCCCCCGTCCCCGTCCCCCGACCCCTACGGAATACCGACCGGAGGACCTGCTGCTCTCCGCATCTCGAGGATGACAAATTCTCACTGTTCTCTCTATATTTTCCGTCCACCACCCTCGCACGCAATCTTACACATTACATTCGCTTTTACGTGAAAAAAAAAAAAAAAAAACCCTCCGCCTCCCGCACCCACCTCTTTCGCTAATTTACTCACCCCACTCAGCCCCGTCATTATTTCATAAATCGTACTTTGGAGTCGGAGATGCTTGCTCTGCCCGATCGAGACTATCCGAGCATAGACCTTTGCCATTATTTATAATTTACTTAACGAACGACGAGTGGCAAAGGTCAACGATAAACAGAGAGAGAGAGAGAGAGAGAGAGAGACGATGATGACGATGACGATGATGACGATGACGATGATGACGACGATGATGGGTTTTTGTACCGGGGCGGGTCAGTAATCGCAGTGAGTCAGAGTTAATAAGCCCGCTTGCGCACGTGACGTTGGTGGGGGGTAGGGCTGCGGGCGGGGGACGGGGGTCGAGGAGGTAAGCTTTCGAGGAAATTAAAATAAGAGCTGTATTAATAGCAGGCTCCTCCTACCTCGTCGACCATTGTCTTTTTCATGTTGGCTCCCTGTCGTCGACCCGCTCCTTCCTCGCCTTCCCTTTTATACCGCGCTTCATCCCCATTTCCTTCCTCGTCGCGACGCTTCTTCTCAACGGGACGAGCCTCCTCCGCGGAAGAGAGCTCGCGCCCGGGCGATCCATCTTGTCGCGGTGGCGACGTACCCGTCGACGGCCGACAACCCTACCTACCTCCCTCCCTACCTCCCTACCTCGCCCCCTACGTCCCACGTGCGATCGAAATAACTCGATTTTTGAAGCGCGTCGCGCCCACTCGGCCAAAGCAATACTGACGCGCGAGTTGTATCTCCTCCTCTCTCCCCCTCCGTACCCCTTTCGCCGTCCCGTCTACCTACCTGCCCCCGCTCCCCGCTCCCCATCCCCAATAACCCCTATAACCGACGCTGCTCAGCCCGCGACACGTCTTAGCCGACTCTACGAATAAGTCATTTTAATTCACTCGGGCGCCCTCCCCCCGCCATCCCCGCCGACTTGCCAAGTTCTCACGAGGGCACGGACTTGCAAATGCGTCAGGTACGTGTCGGTACATTTATTCCTGCAAACAACGAATTGCATAACAAAGCCGATATAATTCTCTCTCTCTCTCTCTCTCTCTCTCCCTCTCTCTCTCTCTCCCTCTCTCTCTCTCTCTCTCTGGTTATTGGTAAGCGGCTCGACTCGACGAGCTAATGGGAGCGCTAACAAAGTAGCCGGCCAAACAAAGAAACTGGAACGGCGCTGTATAATAATCGTACGAGGCGCGCATGCATTGGGCTACGGTTGCCACGGGAGGCGGTGGGAGTCGGCAGTGGTTATTTGAGGGGCCGGGGACGGGGGACGGGGGGGCCGAGGAAGAAAGGAAGAAAGGAAGGAAGGAAGGAAGGAAGGAAGGAAGGAAGGAAGGAAGGAAGGAGGAGAGCTGCTCTCGGGAGCGCAGCACAAGGCATGCGTTGGCGAATCTCCGTCTCCTCCTTGGCCCTCCTACGAACCTCGGCTTCTCCACGGCACACGTCCCCGGATGCGTCCCTCCCGCCCCTCCTCCCGATCCCGTCCCAATGCCCGCGACCTTCCGCTTCGTGATTTATGCGCAATAGAAAATACGAGAGATGAGAGAATACGAGTCGCGTTTCCCGGGAGCCCGAGCGCCGCCGAACACAGCCCCTCCCCCCTCCTCGCCTCGCCACCCGCAGCGGGCCCGCTCTGACGCCGCTCGAGATCCGAATCCGTCCGCAAGCCCGGCGCTCCAACGAGAACTGAGTCGGTCGCCGAACGCCTCCGCTGACGCCAAACAAAACGCTGCCCCGTCGAAAACCCATAAAACAACATAAAAATATTAATAATAAAAGGGACGGGGGAGGGAGGGATGGAGGGAGGGAGGGCTACATACGACGAGCCGAACTTGCTATTTATTCCCGGGTATTATTGTTATTGTTATTGTTATTATTATTATTATTACGGCTGGGTTTAGGCACAGAGGCAGGACCTTTTTGTTGTGGGGGCGGGGACCGCAGCCGCCGTAGAGTAGAGTAGAGGACCCGTAGATAAGCCCTCGAGCGGATAAGCCGAGCCGGTGAGTTGGGTCCTTTCGTCTTTGACGGCTTTTATCGATGCTGCGGTGTTCGTTAAAGCTTGATTAATTAAGAGGGGGACAACCTTTGACCTCGCGCGCTTATCTCTCACTCGCTCCCGTTACGTCCGCCTCGCACTACGGCTGGACTACGGCTGGACTACGGCTGGACTACGGCTGGACTACGGCTGGACGCTCTTGGTATACCGAAAAGTCGCTGGCCCCCCGAGCCCCGGCCAATTCACTTACGCGGAATTATCAATTAAGAAAATTAATACGAGAACAAATTACGAGCCGCTTGTCGGACGTTGGCTGGCCCAAAGGACGCCTGATAGGATAACCAAGGAAATCGCAGGAGGCGTTTCAAGGCCGAACGACGACGCGGCGCTGAAAAGTACGTATCGGTCCACTCCTTTTCACGCATTCGTTCGCTCTTCGGGGGGATTATTATTATTATTATTATTGGCTGTGGACGGCCGTCTCTCTCTCTATGTCTCTCTCTGTCTCTATGTGCACAGAGAGAGGGAGGGAGAGGATATTTTGATCAATTGTTGAGAGGGCAGCAAGTGTGGAAATAAAGCCATAGAAATCTAACGAGCGAAAGAAGAAAATAAATAGAATAAAGGAAACAATGGCATTGTTTAACTGTTAAAACGGAGTTGATTAACTGAGGAGGCTCCTCGCCAACCCCCCATCCCATCCCCATCCCCCTCCCTTCCGTTATTCATCATTTCAATCACAACATTGATAACGCAGACGGGGCTTTTCATTCCATCCTCTAATGAATTTTGACTTTAGAGTACTCTCTGTCTCCTCGCTCCCTTCTCCCCCCTCTCTCTCACTCTCTATGACTAGAGCGGATGAAAGGGACAGACCGAAGAAGCGGGAGATACACATAATAAGGAAGAAAAAGGGAGATGGCGCAGAAACGCAGAGAAGATGGGTCTCGGGCTCCCTACTCCCTACTCTCTCTCTCTCTCTCTCTCTCTCACCGTGTCTATCTATCTATCTATCTATCTAGCAAGCTAGCTAGCTAGCTAGCTATCGTTCCATCTCCTTCGCCGTAGCCGTCTCTCGAACAAGCCAGCCAGAGAGAAGAACGTCGGCCGGGACCATAAATTTCGATATTATACGCGCGCGCGCGCGCGCTCGCTCCCGCGTCTATCCCGGTGCGAAGAGACGGGTGCGGCGGCGGCGGCGGTGGAGGGTAAGGGGAAAGGGAGGGAGGGAGAGAGAGAGATAGGGAGCAAGGAGGGGAGGGGCGGCGCAAGAACGAAGGGCAATAGCGGCTTCCCCCCCGCTTTGACGCAACTTAACAATACTCTCACGAGGTTTTGACTTTCCTTTTTTTTTTTCCTCGGCCCGGATCACCACAATGCCAACGCGCCTCGACCCCGGGCACGTTCTCGCGCAAAACTTTTCCCCGATTATTCTCTCGCTACCCGCCCCATGCCCCCTGACCGAACCCTCGGGACGCTAATAATAATAATAATAATCGGTGGCCGGGTCCTTGGGAGGAGCCGACTTAAAGCCGCTCCTAAGGAGACCGTTCAATCTTCGCGCGGATAGGAAACGGTCGCCCGGAGCGCGGGCGATGCCGGTGCCGCAGCTAACGACTTCCGGGAAAACCCAGCCGCGGGTCCAAGGCCGTCGTGCGGATCGAAAAGTTCGGGAAAGGAAGAGGCAAACGAGAAAAAAGAAAGCGCCCGATAAAGCTCTGGTCGGGACGATGGGGCGGCGGGAGAGTAGAGGAGATGGAGAGAGAGAGAGAGAGAGAGAGAGAGAGCTGGGGGGGGAGAATAAAAGCTATCGGTCCGATGATAATTCCCGGAGTAGATCGGCGTCCCGTTACGTAGGAATGATTTCCCAAGGGCTCGGATTCGCTACGCTTCCACGTAGTATTGACATTGTAAGGATCGGTCGTGTAGCTTTAGAATGGCGCGACCGAGGAGTCTCAAGTTAGTGAGAGCGAGAGGGGGAATGGGAAGGGGGGGAGTAAAGCATGTACTCCTAGTCGACTCGATACGATTGTGCGCGACGTTCCCATTGAAACTCGGTATTTATAGCCCCCGGCATCGTCAATCGCCTCTATATCTCCTCTAGCTCCCCCCCCTCTCTCTCTCTCTCTCTCTGGCGCGCGAGCGCGGGCCCGCGAGGGCAAAGGTGGAAGGAGGTTCGAGCCGCTCCCTGGGCTTACCTGGGTGTACGGCCGGCGCGGACGCACGTGCCCCGGCACAGATTTATACCCGCGCTATCGTATCGTACCCCGCGATCTCGTTACCCAGGCGCGTTAATCGCCTGTGAGAAAAAGGCACCGCACTCCTTTTTTTCCTCCTCCACCTCCTCCTCCTACTCCTCGTTCTCGACCCCTTCGTTATCCCCGGCGCTATAGAGCCATCTCCATCTCCATCTCCACCTCCCTCCCGCCCCGTACCATCAATCCCTGTCGCCGTACTTTTCGCGCGGTCTCTTCGAGTTGGGCGGATGCTCGGATTCGGCTAACGAGTCTCGCCCAGCCTCCCCCGACACTGGCCCAGCCCAGATAATATAAGGGGGTGGGGGGAAGGAGGAAGTATTCGGCGCACCTGTGCATAGGCGGGAAATACACGGGCCTGGCAATACTTTGATTAGAAAAGGAGGCTGGATTACGGTATTATCGGGCATATTGCGCACTTTAATGGGCCTCGGGGACGATTCGCATCGGCGTTTCCGCGCTTACGACATGCGACCGGACGGGTACACGGGGCGCAGCCGGCGAAACCACGTAGCCGCGCTCGTACACCGATCACACGTAAGCGATAAGAGGCGAGCGGGGCCGCTCTTAGCCACGGTCGTCGGCTCGCTTTATCCGCGCGGCGGCCCCCCCCCCCCCCGCCCCCGCCATTCGTTATTCGCTCGCGCTCACCACGTCCGCTGCGTGACTTCGCGCCAGGACTGTCGTTGCGAAATTCAATAAAACTGGAATCGAGGAAAGGCATCGGAGTGCGGAGGCCGCTGCTCCCACCCTGACTCTCGGAGAAGGTTCCGCTAAATATGGCCGCTCGCCCCCAGCCGCCGGCCGGTTCAACTCCAACTCCAACTCCAACTCCAGCTCCAGCTCCCCCCCTCTCTCTCACTCAGTCAGTCAGCTTAGACAATGTTTTCGGCATCGTTGTTACTACGTTCGGCCCCCTGCCCCCGGCCCATCAATCATCCTCGTAAATTAAACTTAGACGTCGAGCTTGCCGATTTTTTCCGTCCATCGACTATTTTCGCGAGACTGCATTCTCGGGAGTATGCGAGCAACGGCATCTGTTGTTTTTCTCGACGAAAGGACAAAATGAATAAAACATGAGGACCGCGGCGCGTGTAAGCGTGTGGGTTTGTTGTACCGTTGTACGGGTTAAGCGGAGCCGTTTATCATCGGCAAGATTTACCTGATCCCCCCCCAACACCCCACACCCCGACCGTCCGATCGACCGATCGACCGAGCTCCGATATTCCCGCGATTACGAGTGCCTCGCCTAGCTAGCCCTCCTACCTCCTCCTCCTCCTCCTCCTCCACCTTCACCGCGGACTCCTCCTTCACCTGCCCTCGTTGCCGATTATACCGCGCTTTACTAGCGGTAGCCTCCCTGCCTGTCACCGTCCTTACCATCCGCCTCCTCTTCTTTCTCGCTTTCTTTTTTAATTCAACACCCATACCCCCGCGGGCCAAAGATCCCGGGCGGTGTAGCTGCGCACCGTGGGAGGGTGCTGCGCGGTCTTAGGGGGTCGCAGTGAGCTAGGCGTGCACGGGGTCGTATCGGGGAGCGAGCGGCCATTCGATCTCCCGGCTTCCCCCGGATCCAAGCGGAACGTCACGCGCGGGGAAGGAGAGCGGAGAGCGGAAAGCGGAAAGCGCCGCTGAGCGCTCGCGCGTACGCGCATGCACCCAAGATATATGGCCGAGGGGTGTATTCGATTACGTCCTAATGGCCAACAGCACCCACCGCGCAACGCGATCATTGTTATTATTACGGCCTCGGTACCGCTTCCTTCGCCACGAGTAAATTATTATCCGTTTACGCAAAAGCCCGCGAATTTCGCACGGTCTGACCCAGCTTGCCGAGGCCCATTTATTTATATTTATATATATATATATACGTCGTCGACCTCGTTGGTTACCGTTCAACCCTCCCCGGCCGCCCCGACCACCGAACCAGCGGGGGAACTATACGCCAACGGCATTGGACGAATCTCGACGCGCGCTCCTCTCTAACGTAATTTAAGGCGCGAGATCGATGGATCGGAGCCCCCCACCTACCCACCTACCTACCTACCTACCTACCTACCTACCTACCTACCTACCTACCTACCTACCTTACCGGCTTGTTTGAAAAATAAATCACCGCCGGGCCACGTGCGAGCCGGGCCGAGAAAAATGTAATTGAAATGTAATTGGGCCGTCGTCGGAGGTTAACCATAAACGGATCCAGCGGGTTACCATCCGTGGAAGGATGGTCGTGGCTGAATAGGTTCGGCAGGCCGCTCGTTTATGATAACTCGTGCGCGCAATCGGTCGGCAGGTCGGCAGGGCATCAATCATTGGTTAACGGGCAGTCAGTCGAGCACGTGTCTTTTACTTCTTTAACGTGTGGAGCAAGTCCGTGGATCGTTTTGAGGCTGCGCCCTCGTCGCCGTCGCTGGCAGAGGTAAGTACCGGTGAAAATTCGAACTATTCGGCTACTTCGAACGATCTCGGCAACGTGGACGATGCCGCGACGACTGGACTGGAGGCCGGGCCCCGCGAGTCCATTAATCCTCGAGAGAGCTCGGGAGAAGGCGGCCTCGGGAACTCTGTAGGAGCGGGACGACGATAACCGCTGGGGGATGGGGGATGGAGGATGGCCGGGGTCCGGGTGGGCAACGCCGTAAGGAATACGGGAGCGAGCGGATTGTCCGGGGATCGATGGCTCGGTGGCGGCGGTGGCGGCGGCGGTGGCGGGGGAGGGGGTGCGGCTGAAATTTAGAGCCGCGTGGGCGGAAGTGGCAAAACAAAGTTAAATCACGGCTTGACGGTTTGCGTATCGGGGACACGGGGTTATTGGGGGATGGAGCGTAGCGCGGGACGATAAATTCAGTCGCTCTTTCACTCTTTAACGAGTCCGGGGCTAAAGATAACGACAACAGGGATACGGGCGGTATCGTTGGGTTTATTGGGGTCGGGGTACGGGGTACGGGGTACGGGGTACGGGGTCGACGGGTTCCGGTCGCCTTGACCTTGCGCTCCGTAGCGGTCACTGGGTTCGAGCTTTTTACAGCGGACCGGCGCTGCAATTACGTAATTCACGAGAAGGCGGTAGGTGGGTAGGTAGTCAGGTGGGTAGTCAGGTGGGTAGTCAGGTGGGTAGGTATAGGAAGGAGGCGCGACCTCCAAAGAGGCTCGCGTCCCCCCGAGGAATTCAGCGTTCGTAAGGACGATCGAACGGAACCGAGGCGAAGCGCCGGAGCGGAGCAGCAAGAAAGCAAATGCTGAATTTATAGTTTATAATACCACCCGGGGAATGCGCGCTCCTCCTCCTCCTCCTCCTCCTCTGCTTCTTCTGCGCTTCTTCTTACTCCCCGTGCCCGTCCCGTTAACCTGTCCCCTTGCCCGTCCCACTCTCTCTCTCTCTCTCTCTCTCTCTTACGAGGCCGCTCGCTTATCCGGCTCCCATCGGAATCCGAGCCGCGGGACAATTACAATTAAGAGGCGGTTAGCGAATTACCGAACATTCGAGGCACGCGCTGCCTCTGTCCCCCCCTCCCCCTCGCCCGGGATTCCGAGTTATCATCGCCCTCCCGAGCAAAGGACAAACGCCCGCCGAGGCCCCGGACCACGGATTCTTTCGCAGCAGCCTCGACGGCTACCGTGCTTTCCTCCTCCACTCCTCCCCCAACCCAACCCCACACCCAGCCACCCCAATAACCACAACGGCCTCGTGATCTTACGACGCTAATCCACAACGATAATAAATAAACTCTCCCGATCGCTCTACTTCCGCTCACTCTCTGCTCACTCTCTCTGCTCACTCTCTGCTCTCTGCTCTCACTCTCACTCACTCTCTCTATCTGCGGCTAAAAATTAATTAATTTAAGCATAAATGATTGGGATTGAGAACCCCCGGCGGTATCGGCGTCCGTTGCATTTCAATCTCAGCGGGGCCATTAATTATTACAGGAGGAATTCGTTTGCTGCCGATAAGGGGACGCGTTAATTTATCCGGCCGACGGTACCCAACGTCACCTGCACGAGCGCCGCTTCCTCGTTATTCCGACAATTAATATTTTCTGCAATTAATTAACGCTTCGGACCTCCAGTCCCGTATACTCTTCTTCTTCTTTTTTCTTTTTTTTTCTTTCTTTTTTTTTCTTTTCATTTTATCTGCTCGACCCTTTCCCCATCCACCGAGTCCCGGCCAATATATTTCCATATGTGTATATATATGTATATTTATACGCTCGGGTCGCATTGTCAATGACATCTTCGAGGAGTGATTTTAAAAGCTCCACCGCGATACGTAATCGACAACGTCGACGTTTCTTTTCACAAGATAACGACAACGATTGGCCAATAACCCCAATAACGCAGCTTCCTATCGCTACGCGTGCACTACTTTTATTTTAAAGCTTGGGGTTATTGGGATTGGGGGAGGGGGGGGGCCGACATAGGCCCCCTCACATTTCATACGTCCATACGTCTCGGTTTTTAATTTTTCATGCAAACGAGCGCTGCCGCTACGCAGCTTCCTAAAAGCTCGTGCGACAACGACTCTCTCCGTGATACTCCGTGACGACTGGCAACGGTGGTGAGGGGGGGGTGGAGGGGAAGATTATTGGGGCGAGGGGGCAAGTATACGACGACGCTTGCCGAGCTTTGTCAATTCAATTGAAGCCGTCGTCATTGCTCGGCCGAGCGCCGCTCAAGGGGAAATGTACATATATATATATGCATACATACATATATATACATATGCATATATTCTACGCGAATTGAAGGAGGGATATTGAATTGACTTTTATCGTCGGTCGACGGCGAACGGTTATTACGAGTTTACGAGGACAAAGACAAGACAAGACAAGACAGTCTCTCTGACAGAGGCCTCTTACGTCCAATACCGTGTCAAAAAACTCTGGGCTGCTTAATAATGTGGGTGATTTGGGGGGAGTGAATGGGGGGGGGTAACTAACAACAATCCCCCGAGTCGATAGGTTAGGTAAGGTTAGATAAGATGTAGATGTAGTATCGTGGCCGTGCTCACCTTCTGCGCCGTCTCTTTTTCCGTCGCCTTCGCTTCCTGAGGCCTCGCCTGGCCCGGCCTCCTCTCGTGCCCCAGGCCGCGATGGCGGCTCCCGCCCGGGCTCTCAGGGCCGCCGCTACGCTGCAGCTCCCCTCGGCGGCCGCCTCGTAAGCCTGGACCGGGGGCCTTCTCTCCGACCCCAGGCTGGGCCCCGTCGTGGCCGCTGCCTTCGGCGCAGGCTCGACCTCCGGCTCGCGGCCCTCGTCACCGACTCGCGCGCCCGCAAGACCCGGTGCACCGGCCAGGCATCTGCCGCGCCGGTCCCCTCGCTCGTCCCTATTATCACCTCACTCTGCGCCCGAGCTCCATTCAACATCACCCCCCGCTGGTTCGGATCGACGCCCGCGCCAAGCGTCCCTCCCTCCCTCCTTCCTCCCAGCCGAGCGGCAACAGCAGCCCCCGCCCGACTCTCCCGAGCCGAGTACCACTACCACTACCACTACCAGCAGTAGCACCAGCAGTAGCACCACTACCACCAGCAGCACCACTACCACCAGCAGTAGCAGCACCACCACCAGCAGCAACCAAGGATTATTGCGTCACTGTGCTCCGATGTCGCTCTGCCGCCACGGAATCGATGCCGTCCAATCACATGGGCAGCATAGCGCTCGATCCCGATCGGCTGCGCACCCACCCCGCTCCTTCCGCTCCCTAAGACGACGGATTCCTCGTCAATACTGATCCTCCGCTACCGACTCCTGCTGCTACTACTGCCGATTCTGATGATTATTACAATGACGATCGGGCGCGGGCGTGCGCGTGCCGATGACGATCTATGCGGGATCTCGAGCTTTTAGCGTCGGTGCCGTCGTGGCCGTCGGTGTGATACTACTCGATGAGCGCGCGCCCTCATTGGTACTCGCTGGGTAACAGCGCCTCTGTCATCACGAGAGGCTCCCCCTCCCCCCGCCCCCTACAGGCCGTACAACGATCACGACGATGGGGCCCAGACACGGGGTCTTTATCGAGCACGTGTCTACATACGGAAGCTCACTTGCCGTCGATTACAGATTATTCCTCCTCACGGTCGACTGTCTCACGGCGTGGGCGGAGTGTGAGGGGAGGGGGGGTCGGACGGAGGGTAGCTCGAGAGCAACTTGGGATCGACTTGGGCTGAACTCCTCGACGAGGACGAGCAGGAGGAGAGATGAGTGGAGCAAGGAGAATGAGGACGAGGAGGAACGGGGCGGCCGACGGGTGATCGGTCGAACGACCGACCTTGAGGTAAAGGACGTCGAAGGACGAGGACGAGGATGAAGACGAGGACGAGGACGAGGACGACGACGACGACGACGACGTCGACGACGAAGACGACGTCAAACGACGAAGACGACGACGACGACGACGACGACGACGAGCGAATGCCGGGGCGACACGCGCGAGCGTATCTTCGCGAGGAGATGCGACGACTGGGTGATCCGCGAATTCTCTTGCTCGCAGCCTCCGACGCCGTCGCCACTACCACCGCCAACGCCACCGCCGCCACCGCCGCCGCCACCGCCGCCGACGCGAGACTCCCTGTGCACATGCGTTGAGCGATGCCTCCCTGCCCCCCCGCGTCGCGAGCCACCTCCTCGGACCTCTCGCTCGCACCCTCGAGTCACGACCTCTATCGCTCTTAATCCATCTTCCTCCTCCTCCTCCTCCTCCTCCTCCTCATCCTGCAAAGCCCCTCAAGCTCCCTCACTCCACCATTGCGCTCTCTCTGTGTCTCTCTATATATCTCTCTCTCTCTCTGTGTCATCCCCGCCTCCGTCCCGTCCCTTATCTCGTAGTCTTCTACATCCGTGGGCTCGCTCCCCCGCGTGTCTACGAGGGCCGTCGTCGACGTGCCCCTTCCCCCCGGGGAGGACACATTCGTGAAAGAATGCGCCGTGCGACATCGACGGGGGATTCTCCGGACGCGGTACGCGCTCGTGGGAAGTCGTCACGCTCTCCTCCTCCTCCTCCTCCTCCTCCCTCTCCTCCTCCTCCCCCTCGCCGGTTGGGCTTTATGCGCCCAGCAGAAAAGGGAGAGTGAAACGGAGCGGAGGGTGCGAGCGTTTAAGAAGGAAGCTTACGCCTGCGGAGCTTTAACTTGTGTTCTCGGTCGGCGAGGGTGAAAGTCGCGGGGCGCGGCGGGACGTTGCCGACGCTCGTGCTTCGTGGTGGTGGTGTGTGGTGGTGGTGTGTGTGGGGGGACGAGAAGGGTGGACCGTCGGGGAGTAAGCGGGGTTGGAGCAAGGGGGGCGGGGGTTGGGAGCGATCCCAGCAATTCTGGCGCGACAGTCGATCTCGCTCTGCTTCTTCTCGAGCCTCGTCCGCTTCCCTCCGCCGCCACCCGCCTCCCCGCCCGCCCGACCCCTCGTATTTCTGTTTGTTCGAGCAGCTCCACTCCTTTTCGTATACTTTTAAACTTTCCCGGAGCATTTGTTTATTTTTCTTATGTCGTATAAGAAGATCTGCTGCTGGATTCTTCTTCTTCTTCTTCTTCTTCTTCTTCTTCTTCTTCTTCTTCTTCCTCGCGATCCTTCGAGGGCATGATTTATCTTGCTTTTACAAGTCCTCCATTCAATATGGAAGAGAACTTTTCGAAAACACCGGCGTTTCTTACATTACTTACGAGTCTCGTCCCTTACAGCTTCTATTGCTTTTAATTACCATTTCAAGTAGCGGCGCTCGGCCGACGACCTCCAATTACTTATCGGATAATCGAGATATTCATCCGTCGCGCAATGACTGCGCGGTCCACCCACCCCCTCCGCCCCCGTCCTTGCTCAAACACAAGATCTTCATCCCGTACTCGCGTATCAATTAACGTAAGTATTATAAATGCCGTGGCTAAAGGTAGGCGGGCGTGTGTGTGTGTGGGTGGGTGTGTGGGTGGGTGAGTCGACGGGCTTTCGGAACGGATTGTCCCTGACGATGATGCGGGCGAATCGATCAAAGAATAATTGAGCAAAATAAGATAAAGGCGTGAGTCGAGCGGTCGGTCGGTCGATCGATTATCGGGAGAAGTCGCTCGCGAGTACGAGATCATCGTTAATGTAGGGATAATGGATAATGGCGGGGGCTGAGGGGGTTAGAGAGGCTGGTCGTGGACTATTCGTAAGAATCGGAGGTACGCGAAGGGACGGGAGTCGTCACGTGTAAAAGGAATAATAAGGGCCGGGGCTCGATCCGAGCCGTGGGATCTCGCTAGATCTACTACGCGGGGTCGGCGGACGGGGGCTGAGGGGGTCAGGAGTCCGGGGAAGCCGCCGACGGATGTGGCCGTCAATCTTTCAGTGGCCATCGTAAAGCTATCACTCGGTTCCCCGGGTGGAGGCGCCCCTCAACCCCCCCAATCCCCACTGGCCATGGCGCATAGCGCTCGCGCGTTACATTTATAAAAGCCGGCCAGGCGCGACTGGACCGCGCGTCTAGCCTCCCGGCAGGAAGCGATGTATAAATAGTAGAGCCAGAGACGCCTAGGGACTATTCAATCTCGGGGCCGGTCTCGCAAAATATCCTCCCGTACACGTACGTACACGGGATCCTCTTCCCTTCCTGACCCTTCGCCATTCTCTCCTCTCCGATCCAAGACTCTCGTTATCATCATCATTATTTATTTATTTATTTATTTATTTATTTATTTATATGTTATTATTATTATTACTATTATACCAGTTATTATTATTTATTATTAATATTGTCATGCAAGCGCACGCCTTTTCTCTCTCTCTC
This sequence comes from Ceratosolen fusciceps, assembly GCA_018883505.1. Classification (NCBI taxonomy): domain Eukaryota; kingdom Metazoa; phylum Arthropoda; class Insecta; order Hymenoptera; family Agaonidae; genus Ceratosolen; species Ceratosolen fusciceps. Next base: position 1,435,895 of record RCIC01000022.1, on the reverse strand, counting down.
TCTCTCTCTCTCTCTCAGCTCTATATAAATCATCGATAGATCATTTACATTGTTGGAAGAAGAAGGGTCTACTTTGTAAATTTGTTTCATTCTGTCCTTTATTATTATTTCATTTCTTCGGATGCGGAGCTATTGGGACTGGCGCAGCAAGTGGTAATTAGCGGGGCAAATAATAAGAGAGCCCGTGAGGGGAAGGGTGAGGGGAGCCGGCGGAATAGCGGCTAACCTTGGCCCTCGATTAGGCGCTAAATTCAGCCCGTCGATCGAACGGTATGTCAAAACGATAAATTAGCCGGTCATGCGAGCTCGATCGGGCGCAAGGTAATTTCTATCCTTGTCGCTCCATCCGCTCCGCCGTCGCTCGCTCTTTTCTCTCGTCGTCTGCCCTGCCCTGCCCTGCCTGCCCTACCCTGCCCTGCCCTACCCTGCCTTGCCCTGCCCTGCCCTGCCTTGCCCTGCCTTGCCCTGCCCTGCCCTCGCCCATGTACGTGCGCGCGCGCGCGGCTCTTGGGCATCGAACCGAACGAAATCGACTCGGATCTCTCGCGCTCCTCGAATCTCTCCTCCCCTCTCACCGCCCCGCCGCACCGGGAGCTGCTCGGAATCGCTGCCACCGCCGTCGCTTCACCGCTTTCGTCGCCCCGGCGAATGGGATCGTAAATTTCGAGCGCGTTAAAATGTACGCGGTGGCGGCGGCGGTGGCGATGGCGCCCACCTCCCCTGCCCCCCTCATCGCCACCACCACCGCCATGACCCAGCAGCACGCTCCCGATGATTAAGGACTCGCTGACTAGCCAACATATTGAAAACCGAGGAAAAATTAGAGGAACCGTCGGCGAGAGCCAGCCAGCCAGCCACGGCTCCTCCTCCTCCTCCTCCTCCTCCTCCATTGTATAAAAATTCCCTCCCTCACTACGTACGTCACTATCGCTTACCAGCCCTCCTCCCGCTCCCTACCCAATAACCCCTTTTTTATTTCAGCTTTTTTTTTCTCTCTCTCTCTCTCTCTCTCTCCCACAAAGCTGCCCCGATGAAATATCTACCGCTCGAGCGAAGCCGACCTCCCCCGTCCACCCCCGTCCACCCCGATCTCGTCTTATCCTCTTGGCTCCTGAGGGAATGGATAGTCCCCGAGACCCGTGTCGTCGCTCTCGCACGTCATGCTCCTTCGTACGAGCATTAATGTCTCGCCGCTACTATACACCCCATTACTATTTCCAGATTTACGTCACGGTTACTGGTATAATTACGCGACGCTTGTCCCAGCCCCTCCCCTTCGTCACCGATCACCTCCTCGACTCGCACTCAACACTCTCTGTTCTGTTCTGTTCTGTTCTGTTCTGTGTGGATCGCTTTGAGAGGAGCCACGGGCTCGAGAGAACCTTGAATGCCCGCAGCATCCGCGGTAAAGAAAGGTATCGTGATTACCTGGAGCGACGAGTCGATGGATTTTATTAAAGGCAAGGCCGTATTGGCATTACGAGGGCGGATCGTCGATATCCGTTATCGGGGTTATTTGGGGGTGGTGGGTGGTGGTGGGGGTGGGGTGGCGAATGGCGCTCGCCCCGGTTCGAGTCGTCGAGTCCGGCTTTAGACGTAAATCCAGCATGTCCCGCTGGTGCTTCTTACCTGGAACAGAGAAGAGAAAGGAAAATTCATTAGCCAAGTGAAGAAGAGCCGGGAGAGAATCAGTGATCAGCGATGGGGAAAATTTAAGGAGCGAGATCGCGCGAACGATGGCAACGGGGGTGACGGCAACGGGGGCTGACTCCTACGGCTCGCTTCGTAATTAGATTTAAATTAGACTGCGCCCCGTAGACTACGACGACGTGGAGGGGCAGGAGGAGGTGGAGTGGAGGTGGAGGTGGCGGAGGTGGAGGTGGAGGTGGAGGTGGAGGTGGAGGTGGAGGAGGTGGAGGTGGAGGAGGGGTAGAGAGTCGCGAGAAATTAGCAGGGGGACGTAAAAGAACAATTGCAGTGATTGGTAGGGGGGGGGAGGGGGATGGATCCCCGTATTCCGTTCGGTCGCGTCTTCTCGCTGCTACAAAGTAAACTGCCCCGGCGGAAGTCCAGCGGGTGTGTCGGACTGACGGGGGCTTTTACGGCACGGGCATAGCGGCACGGTGGCGGTTCGCCGGGGCGGTTCGGGGGGGATGGGGGTGGGCGGTTAGGAAGCAACGGTGTGGCAGCCGCGGCCAAAGTCCAGCGGCACGTGAAACAAAGCATGAGCCGCCAGCCGTGTAATTGGACTTCCCCTACCCCCGCCCCTCCCCTCGCCAACCCCCTTTCGCGCCCGTACTTGGCTTCTCTTCTTCTTCTTTTACTTTTACTTCTTCTTTTACTTTTACTTCTTCTTTTACTTCTAATTCTTCTGCTCCTTCCTCTTTCCACGCCCCTCCCCCACCCCCTCCCCACACCCATCCGCGTACCCTGCCACGGAGGATAGGCTCAGCAGCACTCCCGAGCCGAGTCGGAGGGATGCCATGCGGCCAACGGCGCCTACACTATTTACTAATCGACGGGCGGTGGGTGATCCGCCGACGGGCCAGCCCCTCGGGCCCCCTCCTGCTTTTTTTTAATCGGGAGGTCTGTTGAAGTACGTTACACACTTCGATGAGCAGAGCCAGTCAGTCAGTCAGTCAGTCAGTCAGTCAGTGAAGCGTCGGATACCCGTCGGTCGCCACTTTTCGAAAACTGCACAATGGAACCGTACGCTTCCCTCCCCCCCCCCCTCTATCCTCAATCCTCTATGTACATTCAAATACGTATCGGGTTTCCCTTTATGCCTACGCCAATTAACGTACTAAAGTGCCCAAGACAATGAATGTACGTTCTAACGTGGGCGGCTAAGCCACCGTGACTTCTATTATTACTTCGTTTTGAATGTCAGTTACGCACGCAAACGCGCAGACGCGCAGGCCTCATGGCCAATGCATGCGTCGTCGGTTCTTTGAATTTCGTCGGAGCCGGCCGTTATTACCTTATAACCATTTACGGGCCGAGGAGCAAGGCTAATAACGGCCGGCCCCTTGAAAATTACGCTTCCTCCGTCCATAGCCCCTCTGACTAATTACTGAAATTACATGGCGATTGTTGGAAGAGCTTGAATTAAGCGTAAGGAGAAGTTTTTGCGTAATTGCGAATAAGTAATGGGACGCCGGATCGTTTGTAACGTAAGGCACGAGGCGCCATTGGCTGCTCTTCATCCCTCCTTCGCCGTCACGTGCAGCTACGGACCGTGGAGAGCGCATGCGCCCTTACCCATCCGCCTCCCTGATTGGTTCTTGGTTTCCTTCATACGCGCTATTGTGGGACGCGCGCTTTGCCCAATCCTAATGAAAAATTCACCAAGCCAAGTGATATTTGGCGAACCGATAACTCCCCCCCCCCCCCCCAAGGGAAAACCTTCCGATCCGTTATTCTCTCACGGCAATACCGACCGACTTTTATAATCTTTATAACAAATATAAAAACGGCTAAGCCGTGGCGGCCTCCCTTCGAAATACGGTCACGTGGATTTCAAATTCAAACGCGGATGCGTAACGGATCGCCACCACCGCCACCGCCACCGCCACCGCCACTACATTTCAAAAAATCGTCCGAGGATCCGAGGTAAAGGGTAACTATACCTATACATTACACGGGTTACACGGTCGTCTTAGTATTAATTACGGCAGCCCAACGCGATAAATAATAATATCCCGTAGACGATGCCGCTTACTCGACTTGTCCCCGGTTATTTATAAAAACAAAAACAAAAAAACAAAAAAACAAAAAAACAAAAAAGAGAAACGTCGTTCGAGCCGGCGGCGAGAGAAACTCGGTATTATTCTCGGCTTCCGTCATCGGGGATCGAACGGATTGTTGAAGGAATAATTGAGGGGCGGGGGGGGCGGGGAGCGGGGGGAGGCCGAGGAAAAATATAAACACCGCGACGAGCAAGTGCGGCGTTCGAATTTGCAAGACAACGGCAAGAGTAAATTATTTGAATTTGCCCGAGCCCTCCGCGAGACAGATATCCGACTAATGATTCCGTTGTTCTCGAACGGCTGCGCCGCCGTCTCCCCCCCGTCCCCGCCCGTCCTCGCCCGTCCTCGCTCGGCAGACAACACCGTCGCCGCCGGGCCGGCACGGCTCCTGTCACCCCGCCCCACCCCCGCCCTACTGTCTCATACCGCTGCTTTATACGAGCGAGGTGTACGCTAACTCGCATTGAATCGATCGATCCATCTATCCTCTCTCTCTCTCTCTCTCACTCTCTCTATCTCTATCTCTGCCTCACTACCTCTCGCTGTCTTCTCATCCACGAGATGCGCGCTCTTCTAGCGGCGGCAGCGGCGGCGGCGGCGACGGCGTCCATGTGTATGGCAGACAACGGAAAAACACGTGTTGAGATAGAGAGGGGGAGGGGTGGGGGACCGTCGGCCGTCGCGATCGTTCGGCGACGTTGCGCCACTATCTCACGATCGCGGGGCAATCATCGGGCGCACGTACGTGTGTGTCGGAGCGTAGATCGTCCGAGACTAGTACGACTTATCCCCCGGTATCGCGAGAGAGAGAGAGAGAGAGAGAGACGTGAGACGTGACCCAATTCGCCGGGGAAACCCTTTTTTTTACGTATCTCGGCTGCCCTTGTCCCCTCACCCCTCCCCAGCGCCACTAGCTAGTCGGCGGCAGCTGACCTCCTCTCCGCGCGCGTACGTGCTACCCTCCCCCCAACCATCCATCCACACGCCTCCCAGCCACCGACCTAACCGACGCTCTCTCTCTCTCTCTCTCTACGTCTCTCCGTCTCTCCGTCGACGTGCAGGACGTAGCACCGGCGGCGGCGGCGTCCTCGTCGATCCCTTTTTAATCACGTATTCAGCGGATCCCGTAGCAGCTCCCAACCTCTCTCGACTTCCCAACGGACGACGGCCCGCATATATTTCCCGTCCAAGGATTTTCACGGGACGTCGATGACTCCTACCGCTGTGTGGCTCCTCCTCCCCTCCACCTCCCTCTGATTTCACGCTTTTCCCGCTCCCGCAACGCGCCAATACATTATCTCGTTAATATCCGCCATTTTTTTTTTATACACGTACACGTACTCGTACACGTGCATATATATATCCGAGCCTAGCAAGTCTTATACGTCCGAGTAGCGTCGACAACGTAAAATGCCGCTCGATCAATCCAAAGTCTCGGTTTACGTATTACGTAGGGAATGATGACAGGCGCGAAGGATCGATATCGATGCGCAATAACCCCAATAACGCGCATTGGCTGAACGTAATCGATCGAAGACTATTATTATTCTCTCTCGTCGACAATGGCCCTCCCCCGCAAACGATTTCCTCCTTTTTTTTTTTTTTTTTCTATATCATCTATTGTATCGTGAATTGACATTGCGAATCGCTCGGTTACGCAATCATCTCGAGATTCGTAAGCCGCGGTTTCTGCAAAAAAAAAAAAAAAAAAAACCCCTTCCCTTACTCGAAGCAGAGGATTTTCCTCCTGCTTCGAAGGCTTAGACGGGACTAGTACTTCCAGTCGGCCAATAATACTTCCGTACAATTAAAATCATCACCGAGCTCATGAGCGTCGTCGTATCGGTCATGAGAAATTGTACCTATGAGATGGTAATATTGGGGTCATTGGGGTCATTCGCTCAACGGCGAGCGAGAAATCGAGTTGACAAAATCCATAGGATCTGTAGGTTATTGGGGTTTAATCCTTAGGTTCGCAGGTAAATGTCGCGACAGGGGCTTATTCGGCCTCCGTAGATGATTGTAAAATTCGTTTTCTATAGTATACGAAGGTTTTTTTCTTTTTCTTTTTTTCTTTTTTTTATTAAATCGAAAACCGAGATATATCGTTTGGGGAGGGGAGGGGGAGGTGGAGGGTGGAGATTTACGGACGTACGTACGGGCGGGGCTCGAGTAAGGGGGTTGTTGGGGTTGTTGGGGGTGGAGGCGAGCGGTTAGCAAGAGTGTACCAGGGTGGGCCAAATAAAGGAGAAGTCAAGGAGAAACGTGTGCATCCGAGGGCATAACGGCAAGGATGGCCAGAGCCGTCGCAGCTCGTATTTCCTATTTCCCGTGGAATCGCCTCGACGTCTCGGGAGCGCATCCGCTCCCTCCCGTGCCACCCTGCCCACACCCGTCCGACCCACCTATCGCCTGCCCACCCACTCGAGCATCTGCTCGCAAGCCAAGCTCGCGCGGACGTGCCGCCCCCGCACACCTACGCGGCCCACACCCGACGAACTAGGCTCGGAGCGCCGCGAGTTCAGCTTCCGAGGAATACTGCCTCCCGGCCCCTAAAGCATTAACCTCGCTTCTTCCATGTCCAGGGGTGGGGGAGGGGGGTTGGCGAGGGGAATCGAAAGCGTTATACGTACGAGCTCGAGCGAACCAAATGGTACGAGACGACAACTCTCTCTCTACGTCCTGCTCCTGCCACCTTCTCCGTGCTTTATACGTTATTTTTTACGACGATATTTGGGGTTATTATTTTGCAATGGACGGCTGGTGGCGGGAGGGGAGGGGCATCGGGTAGAGCTTCCGCAGCCGTCGGACGGATGAGTTGAGCCCGGCTTACGGAGCAGACGACCGTCCGGTCTCCCGAATGAGAGAGAGGGGGGGTGGGGTGATCGCGAGATCGCTGAGGTAGTAGTGTGTACGCCATCCGCGATCCCCCCCCCCATGTCCGGCCGACTCTCCTGACCGACAGCCGTAGCGGAGAGATGGTCCCCGGGTTCCCAGCTCTCGATCGCTCTTCTGCTTACATACGCTCGAACGTAATCCCCCCACCCCCACCCCCGACCCACCTTCACGGTTCTCTCTTTTTTCCTCTGCGTCCGCGTAAATATTGTCATAAAGCCCCGGCCCACCGTGACTGCGCCCCCAATAACCAGCGATCTGCGCCGACATCGTCATAATACTCAAGTAATTACAGAAAAAGTGGGAAATCGAGAAAAGAGAATCCGGATACGCTGCAGCGTCGAGTGGCAATCGGGGTTATTGGGGTTGGAGTGGGGGGTGCGGCGTGGCGCAGAGGAAAAGCGGCCGATCAAAACAAAAATTAAGTATCCCATTGGCAAGTACGTGCTAAAACATTCAAGGCCTCGCTCGTAAATTATTTCGCGGAATAGAGCGAGTGCGGAGCCCGAGGTCGAGTCAGATGGCGGCCTTTTACCCTCGAGGGTAGCCAAGGAAGGCGCGCGCGCGCGCTGTGTGTAGTACGGGGAACAGGGTGAAGCAGATCGAGCGAGCGAGCGAGTGTGTGTGTGTGTGTGAGAGAGAGAGAGAGAGAGAGACGTAGCGAGGATGCCGGCGGCGGCACGTTAGCGGGTCGAGGGGAGGGAGTCCTAGTTGGAGCGATGGCAGAGTATTGATTTAGTGGGTTTCACCTTCTCCTTTCATTTGTCCCTCTCGTTCTACATCTCCGCGTCTCCGCGAGTCCGTCTACGACCCCCACACCTCCCCCCCTCCCTCCCGCAGCTCCTCGACGCCCTCTCTCAACCGACCGACCGCCCGCCCTCTCTTCCGCCGACTTCCTCCTCGTCCCGAGCCCCTCCGCCTCCTCCGCCTCCTCCGCCTCCGCCGCCTCGTCGTCGTCGTCGTCGTCGTCGTCGTCGTCACCGCCACCGCTGCCGCTGCTGCTACTGCTGCCGCTGCCAACGTCACGGGGAGCTACACCCTCCTCCGCGCCACCTCCACCCCCTCACCCTCCCCCGACACCCACCACGACACCACCTTGTCCCTAACCCCTGCCCTACGGCCCACTCTACAGTGGTATTGGGCTATTCGAGACCCACGAGCGACGCCATCGCGCGCGCCTTTTATCCATCCTCGATGGATTTATTCCGCGCCGACGATCCGCGCTCGGCGATATTCCGCGGTATCACCCTCTCCCTCCCTCCCCCCTTCCCTCAGCCCCTATTATAACGCCCCGACTCTCTTTCAGCTTCCTTTTCATCCTATTGATTTATCGCTCACGATTAGCTTTGTATGCCTTTACGGGGGTGCGAATAGAATTCCCTCTCTCATTTTTTCTCTCTCTCACTCACTCTCTCTCTCCGTCCCTCTGTTTTTTATACGTCTCCCCCTTCCCCCCATGGTGTCCCGCTGCGAATCGATGCGAGCTCTCGTGATGAAATTTTTATGCCGCATCGGAATTGTCGCCTAGTGACGATTTTTGTTATTATCCCTCCCGACCCCCCGGATAACCGTCGCCATCAACCCCAATAACCCCAATAACCTCTATCTCGCCGAGGCTCATTTTATTTTCCCGTTGAGTTGGCTGCCGCGCCCGCCACCGCTCGACCACTCGTAATCAACCGTCCCTCTCGCGATTAACCTGCCGCCCTTGGTCGCAATATCCCGGTGGTTATTGTGGGGTGGGTAGGTAGGTAGGTAGGTAGGTCGTAGGTGTGAGGCTTGATTTTCCAGGTGGTCGATCGGTAAGATCGGTCGCCGCGGCAGGAGAGCGGCGATAATGGCGGGGTGGGGGCTGCCGTCCGAGTACCGGGAGCAGCAGCAGCATCAGCAGCCGTGCGACTTTAAGGACAAGGAGAGACGAGATGAGACGGATGCGATGAGACGGGCGTGTAGGGCAAGGGAGGGAGAACCATTGGCCATTGGGTTTCAGTAGGGCTGTCCGAGTTAACATGCCCTACACATCCTCACTTAGCAAAGTGTCAATGAGGCTAAAGGCCCGCATTGACGTGTCATTAGAGTCGCGGACAGTGACGTAAATACCCATCTACGTAGAGCGAGGGCTGACGGAGGCTGATGGAGGGTGACGGAGGTAAAAGGGGCCTGAGGCGAGTGGCCTCGGAGGGATGTAACGAAAGTCCGGATCCGGCAATCTGCGGATCTAGCAGCAGTCGATATCCGTGAAAAAGCCCCCAGGTAGAGGAGATGCTGCAGGTGCAGGTGCTGGTGCTGCTGATGCTGCTGGTGCTGCTTGGCTTATCGGTTAATCCGATTTCGACAGCCCGGCGGCAAGCCCCCCCCCCCCACGAGGGTATTCCTCGTCAAAGATGGACCACCGCCGCACGCGAGTGTGCGACATCGTGAGCCATGCGCGATACCCTGGCAAGAGGCTGAGAGTGAGTGACTGAGAGCGCTCCGGAGATCGTATCTCCGTATAGTTAAGAGGTGTTTACAACTCTCCGCCAGTGAATCTCCGTGGCCAAGCGAAGAGAGGGATAATGGCAGTAAATATTCTCTCGGCTTCCTACCACGGCGCGCTCCCGAGCACCGAGCTACCCCCCTCCTCCTACCCGCTCTCTCCCCATCCGCTACTACTCCCTCTGCTATATACTACGCCCTCTGTCTCTCTCTCTCTCTCTCTCTCTGACGTTGCTCCTCCTCGCCTCGCCGCGCCTCGCCTCGCCTCCCTTCGCCTCGCCCGCCCTTCTCGGCTCCGCCACCGCCGGCACAGCCACCGCCGGCCTCCCTCCACTACAGCCGACAGGCTGCGCGCGCACGCAGCACATATACAACTATTTATAAGCGCTCGAGTCCACCTTCTTCTCCTATCCACTCGATTAGTCCGCATCATTTTTCATGCCATCCATTATATTATTGGCCTGCTCGGCCCTACGAAGAACATGGCGATTGAAAAACGTAAACGCATTAATGACTCCATAAATATCGACAGTCCATTATCATACAAAGTTTCTCTAATCAATTATTTCGGCAAATTTATACGCTGCTGCTTGTTCTTGTTCTTATTGTTCTTATTGTTCTTGTTGTTCTTGTTGTTGTTGTTACTATTCTATAGCTCTCCTCCTTCCTCTGCCCCCCTCACTCTCTCTCTCTCTCTCGTTCGCTCGTACGTCGACGCTCAACGAATAATAAAAGCTTAATAAAAGCGCTCTATTAGGACAGGAATAATAAGAATAATTTGAGGGGAATTTTTATTAGCGACGACGCGTAGATCGAAAGCTTCGGGCCGATTAGAAATTCGCGTGAAAAAGGCAAGTGCCCTAAGGGCACTAAGGGCTCGAAATAAATTTACGCCGAGAAGCCTCGCATTTACGTTCTTAATATATCTTCTATCCATAGGCCATTAGCCGGATATGCAGATATGCAAATTAATCCGAGCACCCGAGCTATTCGGTATTAAGCAAATTACCCACACGCACACGCACACGCACACGCAGACGCACTCGAGTCAAGCTTCGCCCGAGTTATGGAAACCGACTACTTTTTTTTTTCATCTTTTTATATCTAATTGATAACAAACAACGACAACGACAACGACAACGACAACGACAACGACAACGACAACGACAACGACAACGACGAGAAGCCATTACTCGTAAATGAAAGTGGCGAGTCGGTTACAATACTTTCTCGTAATGTCGGATGATAATGTTGGAAATTCATGGATTGCGCGTAGGCCGACGTGTAAATAATAAAATAGCGTTAGGCCGGCTCCGCAAATATTTATAAGAAAAATGTAATAATAAAATCAGGTCGGGACACGTATCTCGTAGAATTGCACGTATGCCTTTGACACCCTAGTTTCCATGTGTACAGCGTTGCCAAATCTCCGTAGCAATTGTAGTAAGAGCATCCACGCAACGTGGACGGCAAGTTATATATTATTACATAATCGCTTTGGCATCACGAGCCGTAAGATGATAATTTAAAAATATCGAGTCGATAGAGTAGAGAGACGACGACAACAACGACAACAACGACAACGCGTGTATTATCATTCGAAATAATAATCGCCCGATCGAGATCCGCTGTTTATTGCCGTGATTTATCGCCTGCATTTAAGCATTAGAAGATTCTTTTGTCTTCTTCCTCTCACCACCGCTCTCCTCTCTCTCTCTCTCTCACTCCCATTCTCTCTCATTTATTAATTTGCTAGAATTCTTGTGAAATTAACGAAAGAGTGAGTACCCGTAAAACAACAACGGCGAGATATAATCTAACAAATTAGGTTGGAAAGGGGAAAAGTGCCGTTAGAGACTGCCTCGTATGTCGTATACGCAGATCGTATGTCGTACACCAATACATTCAACGATTTACTATTCAGTCGCGACCTGGTTTGCAATTTTTTTATTTTTTTTATTTGTTCTCTCTCTCTCTCTCTCTCTCTCACGCACAGACGCACACGCACACACGCACACTTCCCTTTTAATCTCTAATGCAAAAAGCATTGGATTGCATGGAAAGCTGAAACGCTTGGGGTTATTGGGTTGCGCAATCATAAAGGGATATTAATTGCCGATAGATAAGATGCTCGGAGCTGTAAAAAAAAAAAACGCATAAAAAGTGGCCCCGCTAATTTCTTTTGTTCGTTCGAGCAAGGTCAATTAGCCGAGGACCGGCCCTCGAACCGACCCTCCGCTGCCAATACCAATTATTCTATTAACAAATTACAAAGCGAGCGCGCGGGGCAACAATACTCTCTTTCTTAATTTACGGTCTCGGGGCCTCCTCCCGCCCCTTCTCCCACTCTCCCTCTCTCCCTCCCTCTCTCCCACTCTCCCTCCCTCCAACGATGCGAGCGAATGGAGTAGTTTTTAAGGACGGGCGCGAGGGCAACGACGACAACCACCGACCGACGTAATACTCCGAGTCGTTTTTCTACACGAATCTAATAATAAAAAAAAAGAAAAAGAAAAAGTGGCTCGGTATTGGTGCCGAGATTAGGCTAGGTATCCCCCCTCCCCCTCCTTTCGCACGAAATAATTGACAGGAACACGGCCGATATTCTTTATACTCGGCAACTCGAGCTTTTTCTCGGCTAGGATTTCGTTGGTCGTGTCCGTCGGTTCGAGAGTCGCCGGGACTCCGGGACTACCGAGATAGCCACTACTAGATAGATACTACTATGTGGTCTGGTTGGGCGGGAAGAGGGGTTATTGGGGTGGAGGGGTGGAGGGGGGGTAGGTAGAAGAGATAGAGAAGAGGTAGGTAGGGGGGTCCCGAAAGGGAAGAATAGCTCTCGGCAGCTCGCGGAATTCCAATTTACCATCTCCATGGCGGCCGTCCTAGGGATTTCGATTGGCGAGCCGAGAGCCGAGAGAGAGAGTGGCTCGCCTCCGGCACTTTCAAACGAAAGCATCCGCTCGATTGCACGTGCGCCCCCGCGCTCCTTCACCCAACCCCTCGTCGACCAAACAATCGCCCTCGCTCGCTTTCGAAACTAAACCTTTTTTATTTTTCCCCCCGCACCCGCGCTCTGCTCTCTGTCTTTCTCTCTCTCTCTTACTCTCTCCCCCGCTCTCTCCCCCGCTCTCTCTCCCCCGCTCTCTCTCTCTTTCAATTTAAACGAGGCGAGCGCGAGCGCGAGCGGTACCCGGACAGACTACGAGCCGTAGGAGTAAGGAACGCGAGGGCGATGGGGGAGAGAGGGAGAGAGAGGGAGAGAGAGGGAGAGTCGGGGCCGCCGAGAGAGAAAAGAGAGAGGCGGCAGCTTGCGCTTGGAATATCTAATTTTAGGAGACTTTGAGTAATTGGAAATAGCCAAGAGTTGTCGAGAAATCGCTCGGATGCCCAGAGCGGGGCGCGTCCCCGGTCCTGCCGAGCGAATAAAAATTATTAGCCCCGTCATCTCCTCGGCCTAATGTAACGAAAGCTCGAGACTCGACGGGAGGCGTCGCGACGTTAAAATTAACGCCGGATCGAAGTAAGGCTGTCTGAAAGGGTAGGACTGCGTGAGTGAGTGAGAGTGAGAGAGAGAGCTATGGAAGAGCTTCGGCTTCCACGGACTTGTGTCTAATTAATGAAAATATCCAGGTAATTTTATCTCTTGGCATAAATTCGTCGGCCGGACAGGATAAATGAAAGATCGGCCGGCCGAGCCCCGTTATGTACGCGCACCGCACGATACACGTACACGCGCGCGCGCTTACGTACATTATACATGTAGGTATGAGAGAGCGCTGTCAATGGCGAAGAACGCGGCTCGCATCCGGCCCCGACACACGCACGTCGTCCCGCGCGTATCGCAAACCTGTAATTTTCGAGTCGCTAGCGATTCCGATCGCCGCACACCCCCTCCCCTCCGCCACACACCCCCCCGCGCTCCCTTAATCGGCCGGGATTCGATCGGGATTCGGTGCGCGAAAATAGTCGCCAAGACTGGGTAAGCAGCGACGGAAGGAGGGACCCAAGTCGACCCAAGAAAACGTGGCGAGAGGGGGCGGTGAGCGGGACGCGTACCATCCGATCGATGTGCAATTACGGTAATGGGATACGTGACGCAACACCCCGCTTCCGTCTGCGCGAGCGGCCCGGACACGCGGGGCGACAGGAGGTCGTAGCGCTCTCTTGGTGCGAGTGGGCCCGGGCGCTCGTCGGCAATCACCCTCTCCGCGTGACTTTGGATGACGAAGAGCCCGAGGGAGAGGCGATGTATCAAACGCGCGAACGGGCGGGAGGAGGGGAGGACGCGCAGGAGATAAAGGGAGATAAAAGGAGCGCGATGGTTTTGCTTGCGGTACACGAGCGGCTACCGTTTTCGCTCCTCGGAAATACTTCTTCCCTCCTCCGCTCGGGATTTCGGAATTTTTCTCTCTCCCGGACCCCCCCGACCCCCTCGACCGCCCGTCTTTGCCGCCGCCGCCGCCGCCGCCTTGTCTCTCTCACTTGTTGTTGTTGTTATTGTTATTATTATTATAGAGGACGTCCTGGGATTTGTGCCGCTCGTAAGAAAGCAAAAGTTATCGTTGTTACTTACATCTCGCGCGTTTTCAATTACAATGCGAAAGTAGTATAAGATTCATTCTCCTCTCCCCCCCCACCCCCACCCCTTCGGGCCAATTGACCCCACTACATCTCCGCCTTCGTTGTTGTTGGGTGTTATTGGGTGTTATTATATACTGGCGGTGGATGGATATAATTAAACCAAGTGGCGAAAATGTATTAGCACGTGAGGCTTCGTATCTTTGGATAATTACGAGATTAGCCCGATCGCGCGCAACGGCACTCAATTCTTACTCGATACAACGTACGACTCCCCCTATAATATATATATATATATATATCCAGAGTTTAATTTAACCCGCACTCCCTGGCTAAATATACGTTTTCGTGGTACTTTTAAACAATCAGCGAGAGAATCCGTAAAATAACAATGTTAAGAGGACTGGTGTAGAGAGAGAGAGAGAGAGAGAGAGAGAGAGAAACTTTTCACGACTGGAAATACATTACGAAAGGTAAATAAACGTCGGTGGTAGAAAAAAAAGAAAAGGAGACGAGGACCGAAGAGGAGAGAAGGAGGGGAGAGAAGGGGGAAGATGAAAAAAGAAGAAGAAGAAGAAGAAGAAGAAGAAGAAGAAAAGAAAAAAGAGTGGAGGCTGAGAAGACAAAGGAGAAAGCAATAAGGCAAAAAGAAAGTGAGATGAGAGGGGGAACAAAGAGACAGACAGGGACAACGGAATCGGGGGGAGGGAGGGGGGTGGGGAAACTAGAGATGTTTCCCTCCCTCGAGAACGATCCGCGTTAGCTTACGGAAAACTTTAGAAGGAGGAAATTGCCAAGCCGTCAGGCTTCCACGAGGAATATTAGAGATTCCTCGTCCTAGAGCGGCACTCGCTCGAATTATATAGAGAACTTTTTGGCAAGGATACCCTCAAGATTACATTGCCTTAATTGACATTCCCGCCCCCTCCCGACTCCCGACTCCCCCCACGGGCCATATTATTATTATTGTTATTGTTATTATGATCGTCGTAGTAGTAGTCGTAGTCGTAGTCGTCGATATTGTTATTATTGTTATAGTTATGGTAAGTTGCGTTGGTTGTACGGGAATACACGGTCTGTAAGCGTGAGAGCCGCGGCTTGTATGTGTTGGAGCCGCTAAATAGATGGGCCGAGAAGAGGTGGGTGGGGATTAAATCGGGACGCGCGGATGGAGAATTCAATAAGAGGAGGAAATTATTTATCGCCAAGCGGGAGGGGACCGAGAGGGTCTATAATGCCGTGGAGCGTCGCACATACGAAAGGTCAACCGCTGTGTGCGCGCGTGTGTGCGCGCCCGCCCGTGTATATGTGCACGTACGTATGGCTGAGAAAATATCGCTCGATAACTGTACGCGCGACCGCTAGAAACGGGCGACAAACTGACGTTGGCGGGATGTGGTGGAGGAGGGGGGCCCCGTGTGTCGATTGGCATTTGGCCAGAACGCGATGCTTTCCGCGCTCCTGCTCCCGCTCCCGCTGCCACCGCTGCCTCTGCTACTGCTACGGCCACCGCTGCCACCGCTGCCACCGATGTCGCCGATGCCGCCGCTGTCAATTAAGCACCCGAAGGTCACTTGAAATATCCCGTTTCGGATACGAGTATTGTACATTACTTTAGCCTCGTTGCGAAATTGTGAAATTAATTATACTAATACCGCGAGGATGAGCTTTTTTTCTTCCATTAAAGGAGGACGAGAATCTGACGGGTTAAACGGGTTAAGGGCGGACCCTTAAACGGCACCTGCCACGTATGCGCCACTCGCATTATCCTCCGTCCGTATTTTATACCTCGACCGTCGGTACCGCGCGTAAAGCCAGCGTAAAGCCAGCGCGCTATGACTCCTCTCGCAATCGCAATCGTAATCGTAATCGTAATCGTCTGGATAATCGTCCGCGGGAGGACCGATTGGTTATTGGAGACGGGGGAACGGGGGAACGGGGGAGCCGAGTCGAAATTCAGGTGTATGGCGATGGTGTACGTAGGGTTAGGGGTTATTGGGCGGGATGGGGGGGATGGGTGGGAGAGAACGTCGCCGAGGGTTGTGGTGCGGTGGGGGGATGGGTGGGTGGGGCGATGGGGGCCCGGGTTATACGGAATACGAAAGCCGGAGAGAGAGCGAGCGGCGTTCGCGCCCGGGCGCGTACGCAGCCTGGAAATGAAAGAGCAGCTCGACGGGCGATAACTCATTCGTGAACCGAACGAGGCAGCTGAATTCAGCGATGCGCGTGCAGGAGTCCCGCCGACGAGTGGGCGGCCCTGGCGACGAAACCGAACAAAAAAGGCCGACGCGACCCCAATAACCCCGCCGCCCCCGCTCCTCGTCACCGATTTTCCCCGACAATACACTAACCCCCCGCCCCACCCCAACTCCACTCATCCCCATCGGATAATCACCCGCTCCTCTTCACCCCCTCGGACTCCCCTCCCTACCGCCTACCGCCCGCCCCCCCCCCCACCTCCCGACCGCCCCCACCTCCCACCGGCAACATCTAATCTCGCCGCCATTGATCCCTATCGAGCGTTGACGACGCCCCGCGACCGCGGCATTCCTACTACCCAAAAAACACGACCGAGACCTTCCTACGAAATAGTTACGGACTAGGTAGAGAGAGAGAGAGAGAGAGAGAGAGACAGAGAGAGAGAGAGAGCAGAGAGCAGAGAGAGAGAGAGCGCAGCCGTCGTGGCTGTTAATTTTAATTTGGCCGTTCGGTTGGGGCCGTGAAAGTTTGGCGTGAAAAGTCCGGGCGGCCGGCCGGCGAGCGGTGGAAAAAGTGAAAAGCCGGGGTCCAGCGGCTTTGTTTGGCCCGGTGGTGCTCCGATTTTACGTGAGCTCGTGAAAATTGCGTCGACCGGCTTTTCCCCGAGACCCTCCGGACGAACTTTCACTCCCATAAAAATGTAAAGCTCTACGTCATGGGGTTTAGTGATGGGCGGGGGGGTGTGAGGGTGTGAGGGTGTGAGGGAGGATAGAGGGAGTGAGGGAGGGAGTTTAGTTAGAATGGTGCTTGGCGTTGGCATTGGCATTGGCATTGGCGTCATCGTCGTCGTCGTCGTCGTCGTCGCAGGGGCCCCGTTTTCTCTCGCTCCCCCCTCCCCTTGGCTCACGGAGCCTCTACCGCCGCCGCCGCCGCCGCCACCGCCGCTGCCACTCTCTCGCACGGCTTGTTACGTAAATCGAGGGCTCTAAATCTTCGGCCTTCCTTTCACTAGGGCTCGACGAGCATCGGCCCCGTAAGTAAATAAGTAAGTATGTAAGTAAGGTCGGCCGATCCCCGGGGCCTGCGCACCGTACGACTACGACAATAAATGCCCCGTGCGTTTACCGGAATCGCTGCGAGCGGACATGGGCGCCTGCTCTAAATATTTATGTATCGATTCCATTTCCAAGATGAACAGCTCCATATGGTCGCAATGCCCTAATCGCTCCTCCCGCCTAAATGCCGACCGTTAATTCTCTCGTTATCCTCGACAACGGCCCTTCACAACGCCTGCTCACTCACTCACTCACACCTTAAACGTATTAGAGACACCGTCTCTCTCTCTCTCTCTCTCTCTTTCTACACCTCATTAAAAACGTTTCGCATCCCTCTCACTCTCCCCTCTCACTCTCACTCTCCTTTCTTCTTCTAGTTTGCCCTATTCTTTTATTTATTCCGTCCTTTCGCTTCATCTTCCCTTTTATCCTCTTTGTTCCCCCCCCCCCCCCCTCCTTTCAAACAATCGCATTCATTCCTCTCGACATTTCGTATTATTTATCACAACGTGTCTCATCTGTCCGCGGAATTGGCTTTTACAAAATTGTCTGTTAAACAGCCGATTGCCGGCCGTACCATTTATTGAATCCATACGTGGACACGCGCCTCGGCATCCAGTCATAAATATTCATATTCGTAGACAATAGCGTAGACGGGACTTGCGCCCGAATCATCGCCTTTACCCTACATGGCGACGGATTTCGCTTGTAAGTAGCGTTGACAAAAAAAAAAACAACAACAACAACAACAACTGTCGTCCAACAAGCCAATGGACGACGACGACGACGACGACGACGACGACGAGTGTTGCTCGAAAATATCATAGAAAATGAAAATGGAGGGACGCGCTGGAGGGCGATGATCTACAATGTCGGATCTTCTTCCCTACTTAATAATTACTGCTCCTACGTTATTATTGTAATTATTGTAATTATTGTAAAAATGGGTGTGCGTGGGACGTGGGATGCGGTAGGAGACGAGGACTCGTACTTGAGGGACAGGTACTTGAGAACACTTAAATCGCGAGCATTGTCGGGAAAGAGAGATGAATTTTCCTCGTTGGAAGACATCAAGTGCCGGCTTTTAAGGGAAGAAAAAGCAATAAATCGCCGAGGGAATAATGCTAGAGGCGCGGAGGCTGTGAGACGGTAAGGTAGAAAATAATAAGAAAGGACGACGACGGCCAAGTTAATTATTACAAGTGGCCCAGTTACATTGTAAGAGGGCGGGGGTTGGGGTGGGGATGGGGATAGGAGGCCGCAGGTGGAAAGCGCAGATTCGGTAAAAGGAAAGGAACTGGCGCTAGGTGGACCGACATCACGGAAACGATAAATCTCGTTACGTAAGCCCGTGGAGGTCGGAGGAGGGTATTCGGAAAGGGGCGAGCGAGAGGGCCGGGAGGGAGATAGGGGGGTGGTGGGTGGTGGTGGTGAGCTTGGTCGGTAGGAGGGGCGGTGTAAAGGAATTGTCCGCATTAGCCGCGCCGAGTCGATAAATCCCTTTGGAAAAGTCGCGGTCGGTTGGAGGTTAATGGACAGGGCCCGAGACAGGCTGGCCCGCTAGGTCGGGACTTGTGACTCGGACTGTACATTCGCAGGCAAGAGCGCCTCCCGTTCCCCTCCGCGCCCCGGTTGCCACAGCCGCCACCATCGCCCAACGTCACAGCTACAGTCGCTCGCTATAGGTTATATGGGCGGGTGGGGCGGTGGTGGTGATGGCGGTGGTGGCGGTGGCGGAGGTGGCGGTGGCGGAGGTGCAATACGGCCGCCGAGCCGACGGGACAGGGACGTAGGGGATATTCTGGGGTTCGACTGGCTGGCTGGCTGGCTGGCTGTCGGTCCGTCGGTCCGGGTAGGTCGAGTAAACCTAAGGACGTCTGAGCCGACAGTCGGCAAAGGGCGGGCAGTAAGCGTGAAGCGCAAAAGGGAGATTTAGACATCATCCCCCTGTCGCGAGCGACGTTCGCCACCGCCGCCTCCGCCCCCGCCCCCGCCTCCGCCTCCCTGCCCGGGCTTCCTCCTTCGTCACAGTCGCGGGCAGTTTTCCCGTGACGGACGTTATGCATAGCGGGAGAAGGAGTCGGGGGGCCTTGGTCGTCGGGCACGGGGTCGGGCACGGGGTCGGGCTCGGGGTCGGGGTCGGGGTCGGAGTCGGGGTCGGGCTCCGTCGGCCTTTCTAAAACCGCCCCGGGGGTGATTTCTTATTCTATGCGCCGGTCCGCGTCTTGTATTGAGTTCGGCGGGTGAAAAAAAAAAGGCGCGGGATCGGCCCGTCACCGGCAGGGGGGGGTGGGAGAGGAAGAGATGAAGGAGGAGGTGGAGGGAGACGCATTCGGATTGGTGATTTATGTCCCCGCGTTTTTTGAAGGACGAGAGCGGGAGAGACTGAGAGAGAGAGAGAGAGAGAGAGAGAGAGAGAGAATAAGAATAGACCGCTCGCCATGAATTTCCTTCTCGCTTATAGAATATTACTATTTATACTTGCGGACAAAAAATATTTAGCTCTAACCCGGGGTGCGCCGTGATTTAATAGCCTCTGTATCCGATGCATCCACACGCACGCGTATATATACATACGTATACATATATATATATATTTTATTTCATTTATTCGTCTCCGAGTGGGAAAGTAAATATCCCTCCGTTGGTAATGAAAGCTTAAAGGGGGGGGGGGGGAGGGGAGGGGCCTTTCAATTACGCCAACCGACATTTGGCTTATCAGAAGTATACCTTGTAAGGCCAATCGACTCCACCGTATGATTGATCCCCCTCGTCACCCCTCGTCACCCCTCGTCACCCCCCGTCCCCCGTCGAGTAATTAATCTCCGGACGAATATTATCGGCAAAGATTTTCATTCGCATTGTCAACGAGGCGGCAAGAGCGCACATCTTATTTATTATCTCGCGTAATATATTATAACCTCCTGCTTATTCATGGGCATCGTTATTCGTAGTGCGGAGGGCAGCGTCCGACGAATTAGAGCGGGGGCGTCGGTTAAGGGCGGTACGAGGAGACAGCGTGTACGTACGGGCGCGCAGGCGGCGGGGACGCGGACACGGAGTCTGCCTCCGGCAGATTTCGGTTTATTAAAACGTGCGCCGCCTATGTAAATCGGCCCGTAAGCGTCAAGAGAATTACGCCGAGTACGTAGCCCGAGTTTGCGGGTGGCGGGTGGGTGGGGAGGGGGCGGGGGTGCAGGGGATACTGGAAAATTCATTTTATGAGCGGATGATCGCGGGAAGCTGCCGTCTCGCTCCAATCGGACGAAAACGGTGCGCCGGGGCTGGTCTTAATTAAAATCTCTTTGCCGCTTATTCGACGAGGATCGGGAGGGAGGGAGGGAGCGAGTGAATAAGAGAGAGAGAGAGAGAGAGAGAGAGAGCACCAAGGACATTTTTCGAATTATCTCGAGACTTTAATTTCACCCAATATCGCTGAGCGTCGGTTGGACTCGGCCACGTGCGACCCACCCCTCCTCCTCCCACGCCTCCTCTTCCCCCTCCTCCTCCTCAACCACCAACAGTCAGATACCCATCGCATCCCGATAATCCAGCCTTCTTCCACGAATAATTGAACGTTCTTTTGAATAACCGGCCGAGATTTTCCCGAGATTTTCCTCAAATGCCCTAAAATGCCCTCAAATTCATTTACTTATTGTAAGCGATTGCCGAGATCGAGCACTCCCCCCTATTCGTTAAATACACACGCTTATTCGCACGTATTGCTTTATAAAAAGCGACGGCTTATCGAGATGGATTTACGTTTAAATGCGTATAATTGAAGTTACGTAGGATATCGGGCGGGGCATTGGCACGATCGGTCGAATAATTTATTATTGAAGAAAAAAATATGTGAAAAAGGTCGGAAGGGGGGGGGGCGGCAGCGGGACGACGGGTACGTGCGGGTACGTGCCGATAAGCCGCTGAGTAACGTAAGCGAAAGTGATAATGATCGTGAGAAAGGGGAGGGGGGGTGAAGAGGAGAAAGAAAAAGGGAGGATGGGGTGGGAGGAGGGGGTAAAGAGAAATGAAGCCTGAAAGTGAATAATGAATTCGAAGGAAGGTTATTGGGGTTATTGGGGTTATTGGGGTTATTGGGGGCGTCGAGTCGACCATCGGTAAATTCAATTTTTTGTAAAAGCGTAAAAGGCGTAAAAGCGTAATTGACAGGAGCGGGCGGGCGCCTCTCGATCCTTTTGGCCTACGTATAGTAATAATAGCGCTACGAAAATGATCGATACACATTATTGCCGTAATGGAACGGCGGAGGGCGGTGGGGTGGGGGTGGGGTGTAATGAGGTTATTGGGGTAGGTAATGGCGATAGGTAATAACGACGCCGGCAACGTGTGAAGCTAAACGTCGAAAGAAAAGGTACGCGTAATGCCGAAGTCGCGCGGTAGCCGTGACGTGGGATACACGGGATTTGCATGTCGTTTGTTATTCAAATGCGCTTGGCGCTGAGCGTCGGGGGTGCGCGTGCGCCCAGCCACTCGGCCGTGAGGGAATCCGCGTTAAGGATGCGCGTATTCTGCCCGTCGGCCGCTAGAGAGAGCCAAACGAGCCAAACGAGCCAAACGAGCCGAACCCGCGGTCAGACTCCCAGACGTAATATTACATATATACATATGTGCGTGTGTGTGTGTAAAGAGAGAGACTGAGAGAGAGAGAGAGAGAGAGAGAGGGATGGCTCGATAGATAGGGACGCGATAAATTATAAATCCCCGTTAATAAGCGGCGGCAGAGAGTCGGCGGCGGCGGCAGCCTCGGCAACCCTAAACGCGTCATTAATAAACGAAGAAACGATGACAACATTATACGGGTGTGTGGCTAATTACGGCGATCGCTCATGCGAGATTTGATCGGGCGAGCGAACGGGCGAGCGACTGAGCGAACGAGCATCCTTTCTCCTACGGCAGCTCTTTCTCTTCAGCCTCATCCCGCCGGCCTCTTACCGCTACGGACCCCGCTCGCCGTCGCCAAGACGGAGAGTATACTATAAGGAGACGAGCGAGCGTGCGCTAACAATCTCCGTCCGACGCGGCTCATTAAATTATTACCCCCACCCCCTTGTAATTTGCTCTACGCTATTATAATTATAAGGGATGGGAGAGCATCGATTGCGCTATCAATGTAAGTAACGAGTTTGCTTAAGGTGTACACGACCTCCCTCACCGCTTCCCCGATAATTCTATTAATAAGAAGACCTCCCCCCGGGGGGCGAATTAACCGTAATTAGCCAATTAGGGAAACATCGTTGAGTCATTGTTATGGCGCCGATAATTAGTATTTATTAAAAGCTCCGCACCGAGACTCCGCGCGAATACGTATATTGGCTCTGCGAGGGGTAAACGAAAGGGTAGCGCTTAAGCCCTGGCCTTCAAAGTAAGGAGGGGCGGGTACCTATGTTATCCGGCATTAGGATATTCGGGAGAAAGGAGCGAATCGAATAACCCCAAATGGGTTTTTTGGAAGAGGTAGGTCAGTCAGTCGGTCGGTCAATTTAGCCTACGTGAGAAGTTAAAGTCGAGGGAGGCCGGTATTTTTCATTTATTCTTCTTCTTAATTCACTGGGTAGGTCAGATCTATAATTAATCGTTAGTCGTTATCGTGGCATATTCAAGATTGCCCGCTCGAGGATGTGGAGGCTGCCCTTGGCTACGGGACGTAGATGACGGGGAGGAGGCGGGGTAGGAGAGCTAGACACCCGCGCCGACGGCATTAATTCGCGGGACGATAGAGAATAAGAAGACGACCTTTTCGTAGGAAAAGGGCTCCTCTCCCTCGGGATAAGCCGGGAGTCGCCTGTTCTTCGGCCACCACGAAACCATGTAATGGAACGGTAACTGTATACGTACAGATGGGCCCGCGACTCAGCCGAGCCTATATTTACTCTATCATGCGGGCAGCACCGTTTCTTTCCCTCTCCTCCCACCAGCGGCCTTTAACAATTTGACTTTCGAGATGCCGCCGCGAGATACGGGTCCCATAAATTCGCACACGCGCGCACATTCAGTGAGAGGGAGACAAGAGGGAGAATCGTCGTCGTCGTCGTCGTCGTCGTGGTCGTCGTCGTCGTCTGCTCTCGAGGCTCGAGACGCCGGGACTGACGGCGATCCGCGTCCGTCCGACAGCTTCCGTCGAGGGTACGACTGCGCACGCACTACCCCCACGAGGCTCCGGGGGGGATGGTGGGACGGCTTATCTCGTTGGAGAGCAGCGGCAGCGGCAGTAACAGCATCCAAAGACACCGAGCCGCCATCTGGCAGCGAGAGCACGCAGCATCCCGTTTACGGGGGGTTCGGCCGAGACGCGAGAGAGGGAGCGCCGACGAGAGCCGACGGTAGCGGGAAAATCGAAAAGGGATTTCCGGGAGCGGAGACCTTCCCTGTCGGCCGAGCCGCGTCCCTACGACCCCGGGAAAAACGAACCCGAGCGCAACCCGATACCCTCGGATCGCCGCTCCCCTCCGCCCGCCCTTCACGTGCCGCGGATTCTCCTTTAATTTAAAAAAGGGACGGATTTTTTTTACTCCATTCCCGTACCATGGATCCTTCGTCGATCTTCGAGCACGAGGCACGTGACGAATTACAATTAGCATCGGAGTACGTAGCGTTACGAGGAGATGCGGACGAGTCGGCTAAGGTCGGCCTTTCCCGCGAGCATACGTGTAACCGGGGAACGCTTATCGATCACTTGCGATCGCGCTAATCCTTTCATCGCAGCGCCATTGTAATATCAATTGAGCCTCTACGTTGTTTTCACGTGTAGCGGCGAATGAGCTCTCCTCCTCCTCCGTTAACTTCGCCTCGCCTCGTTTCGATTACTCAATCTAATTCCTTCTGTCCCTCTCCCTCCACCTCCGCAACAATCCCCTTGCCCCACCAACGAACAGCTCCGACCGCTCGGACTATCAAAGCTTACGCGAAACCAGCACTGCTATTTTTTAATAAAGATATCTAACCTCCTCGTTCCTTTGTTCTTTGCCCGCCACCCCATGTGGATCCACCCCTCCCCTCCCCACCTTCCCCTCCCGTAAACCGCGCTGCTCTTCTACGCGAGAAGTTAGGATTTCCAGCAGAAAGTACCCGGTATATTGGGGTTAGTCGCGAGGCTCCTTGGGTGGTCGCCCCTTTGGCTGCTCTTTGGCCTAATAATAAGAGACGACGGCCAACGCGCCAAATCTCTTATTATTATTGGAGCGAAAAAGAAAAAGAAGAAGAAGATGAGGAAGAAGAAGAAAAAAGAAAAGAAGGAGTCGGACAAAACGAGGAAGGCGAGCAATAAGAAAAAGAAGGAAAAAGAAAGGAAAAGAAGGCTGTTGCGGCGCGAAGAAAATGGCCGATGCGAATTCCGGGATCGATATTTCAGGGAAAAGGGTGCCCCCTCCCCCCCGCCACCTCCAACTCGATCGATCGATCCCCCTTCCCCCCCCTATATCTGTCTATCTATCTATAAAATAACGATTACGGATTAAAGAAAACGAGTGCATGGGGAATGCCGGACTCTTGGCGTAATGTCGAACAATAAGGATAAGGAGAGGAATGCGAATGAGACGGGGGAAGGAGAGGGAGAACTACGACGGTGACAGGGAGGCGGTGGGGAGTGGGGTTGGGGGGAGAAAAAGAAAGAAACGGGATGGGAAATAATACGAGCGTTCGTATACCTTGGTCGCTATCCCGTCCTACTGCAAACACCCCCTCCTCCCGCCAACCACCCTCCCGCCGCCAACCACCCAACACACGTGCAGGAGGACAGCGCCGTCAGTGTCACACGGACAGTGCCGTCGCGTATCTACGATTTTTCTTAACCTCGCATGTGAGCAATCGAAGCGGCGCATGACGTGATCGTTGGCAACGACGGGAAGATCGAAGGAAATCGATCGTTTGGCCAATCGTGAATTGGGTTGACTCCGCGCGCACGATCATTGGCAACAGAAAGATAGAAAGATAAAAGAAAGATAAATCCACGTAAACGCTTAATCTTGGCCAGTTATTTATCCAAATTTATCCATTATTCCAAGCCGCGTGCTCGATGCTCCGTTTGGATTGTCTTGGAGTGTCCTACGTTCCCCGACTCTCGAACGACGTTCGCGGAAGTATTTTTCAATTGCCACGACAAGGTATTATGCGAATAAGGATCGCCGCCCCTAGAAACGCAGATGAAGAATAATATCCCATAAATATTCAATCCCTTAAATAATCGGCTTGGAATTATTATTGTCCAACGAAATTGTTGATTAATTAATTGCGCCCCGTCGTTGTGCTGCGGTATTTGTACAATTGCTTGGTTCAAGGAAAGGGGTGGGGTGGGGGACTCGAGAGTCGGTAGGATCGGCCTTGCAAGACTTAAGAAATAAATGACGTTTACGTAAAGCCCTCATAATTCACGGGGAGTCGCTAATAAAGTTTTAATTTACGAATAATTGAGGGTAGGACAGCTATCCCGGATAATAACACCTTCGATTGAGGGGAAAATTTGGAAAAACGAGAAGATCCAAGCGAATCGAGTGGGCTAGTGGGGCCGCGGGGGGGGGGACCCGAAGGGATACAAACGATTAGGCGGATAAAAATATTACGTTGGTTCGAGGATAAAAATTTCCGATTGCTGGAGCGGATGCCGAGATAGAGAGAGAGAGAGAGAGGTGGGGGGTGGGGGAGTTACATCGAGGATACGGTTGACGTATCGGCAATTACGGACAACGGGGTCAAATAAATAATACCCTCGATCAGAAGGAGGGATGTGGCCGGTCCACCGACAGGTAGTAATAATATTCTCCTTGGAGGCTGTAACTCATACCAGCCGTCGTTCCTTGCCACGTCTTGCCAGAGCGACCGACCGCGCACAAGAGCTTTGCTCTGCCCCTACCCCCATACCCGCCCCGCCCTACCCTCTGCCACCCAGATAAACGATAAACAAAATCAAAAAAAATAAGCAAAGAAAAGTATATGAAGGAGGTTGAAGGAGAGCGAGAGAGGGAGAGGGAGAGGAGAGGGAGAGAGAGAGAGTGAGGGAGGGAGGGAGGGAGAGTGGGAACGACGGAGCTTCCAGAAGCTTGGCACGAACTTGCGACGTACGCGAGTATCGGTAAAAAGGACGAGTACGCGCCGCGAGGCCAATTAGTTGGCGTATAACCGTAATACGCCGCCACGTCCGGAGATTTAATCGGCAATGCCGAGGCTGCACCGCACCGCTAGTTCATCCACGTGCCCCCCTCCACCACCTCCTTCACCCATATCGCTCTCTCTCTCTCTCTCCCTCCCTCTCTATCTCCCTCTCTATCTCCCTCTACGTCTTTACCTGCACTTACCACCTGGGATAATTAATAACACGTTTTGTCCCGGCGGGTACTCCCTCCCTCCCTCCCACCCTCCTTTCTTTATTTATTTACTTTACATAGGCCGGGTATACCAAGATTTTTACAGTTTCCCGTGCGTTCGAGGCTGTTGCTCGTCATCGCTCCGCAATAATTAGCTCTGCCGCCAATGACATTATACTCCCGGGGCCTTGGATTTATTGCCCCTGATTATAGATATAAATTTAAGCAAACAACAGTCCAGACGGAATATACGCCGGAGATGATGAAATACGATCGTGTACGGTGGCGGTGGCGGCGGTGGCGGCGGCGGCGGTAGCATCACCACCGGCAGCAGCATCACCACCGTCAGCGGCGTAAATAAATAAAACGAATAAATAAATAAATAAATAAAGGAGGGTAGGAGGGAGCGCAACGGTCGATACCTTTTGAGCCATTTAGGGAGGGAAAATGGCCGTGCGGTGATTAAACGTTAAATTCGCGGATCGAGTAATTTATGCCTGCCGGGCAGCTTAAGGGGATCCCCCGGCCTGGAATGTCAAGTTAATTTGCAAGATGAGGCCGATAAGGCGCGGAGACAAGTGTACCTCAAGATGGTGCGAGATTTCACGTGATCGCCTCCAACAAACGACCCTTTATACGTCCCTTGGGCTCACGGCTACCTGATTCCCATCTCCTGGCGCATCGCGCGATCAAGGATTTCGATAAGTCGACGCCCCTCCGTACCAATCCCATCCCCGCCTCCACTCCTACCTTTACTACCCCTCGCTCCGCGTGAGCCAGGCTCCTGATTTTCCCCGGATTATTATTACCGCGGACAAGGACTGCTTGTACCCGGCGACCCCGCCACCTCCTCAGCCTCCTCCTCCTCCTCCTCCTCCTACTTCGTTTCCGTCGGCCATTAGCTTTTATCTCTGACCGATATACGATATCGGCATTACAATCGCAATTGAAACGTTCGTGTTTCCCAATAACCTCAATTCCCTATTCTCTCTATGTACGCGTAGATATCGTGAAGGATTCGCATTGTCAGCTCTTAACTAACGCGCGCGAGGACTCGTTGTGGCTCGATGGTGGACTCGGTTGGCCGAGGGGAGGAGGGGGAGGAGGAGGAGGGTAGCCGAGGCGGCCGAGAGGGCCGAGAGGGCCGAGCAACGATATCGGACCCGTAGACGAGAATTTTAATTCAATTCCCCGGGGTCCGGGTGGAGCGGGCGGGGGGGCAGCGCCCGGATACACGAATACCTGGATATGAAAAATGTCTTTTAATCAATAACCCCCGTAGCCATAGAGAAAAGCTAAATGAAAAGAACACGGCCATTAGTCGGGATAATTAAAGATTTGGCTCCGCTAGGACGTCGGCGCGGCTAGGGGCGGGGAGGGGCAGGGAGCGCGTCGAAAGAGCACGAAAAAGAAAGAGATATAGAGGAGGAGGAGGAGGAGGAGGTGGGCCTGCCTGAGTTATGCACCCCCATTTTGGCTAATAATC
The DNA here is from genome assembly GCA_018883505.1 of Ceratosolen fusciceps. Taxonomy (NCBI): domain Eukaryota; kingdom Metazoa; phylum Arthropoda; class Insecta; order Hymenoptera; family Agaonidae; genus Ceratosolen; species Ceratosolen fusciceps. The sequence goes on along the minus strand of RCIC01000022.1, from coordinate 1,408,138 downwards.
CCGTTATACGTCTTCGGGTCCGTATTGCCGGGCCACGAAGGAGATAATAATGGATGCGCCGAGGCTATTTACGGGTCCCGGCTAGATGAATAGCGGCGCGGAGGACGAGGATCGGTAGGATGGGTAGGATGGGTAGGATGGGTAGGATGGGTAGTGGGGGGGGACGAAGGCTCGGCGGGCCGTAAAATTGGGAAGAGAGCGAGAGGCCGCCTCGTCATCCGTCAACTGTCGTACGTCCGACCAATCCCGAGCCCTCGGCGACCCGACCAACGACCAAACGTCTCGGTCAGCCACCCACGACTCGGCTCCGCGCCCCGGCAGATTATAACGACCGCAGCCTCCGCGGCACCTTCTGACTCCGCGCGCGCTCCGCTCCGCTCCGCTCCCCCCCGCAGTATGGCGATCCGTTGCCGATCGCGAGTGTACCCGTGACATTGTTTCACGGATTACGTATGAGAGGCTGCTTATGCGCTGCTGCTTATGCGCTGCTGCTTATGCGCTGCTGCTTATGCGGGTACCAGCGATTGCCGGAAGCCGCGCACGCGGTTATTGGGGACCGAGAGGATCCCCGGTACGCGCCTCCTCTAATGCAAAGCCCGTCGCGACTTACGTCGCGTGTCGTATACGTAAAAAGGCGAGGTCCCGCGGGTCACGCTAACCTTCATCATCGCCTTCGCGATTCGCAAGAAATAATCGCCGACGGGCTCTCTCGCTAACGCGCGCATAACCCACGGCTACGACTACAGACTGTCTGTGTGTGTGTGTGTGTGTGTGAGAGAGAGAGAGATAGAGAGAGCCAGAGAGAGAGAGCGCTGCTCACGTTGACGCAGCTGCACGTGCACCTTGGACTACGAGCAACGGCCTCCGCCGAGTATCTCTCTACCACGCCGTCCCCCCCCCCCCCCACTCCACCTGTCCCTAACGCCGCGACTGCCAGTTTTCGCGTAATTGAATGCCACGAACTGCGACTGCGCTCGAATACCGCGTATATAAGATATTATCGGCCCCTCACTCCGCCACACCCCCCCCCCGCGACGCCCTACTTAACCGAGCGGCGATTCGGCTCTTTCGGGTTTAGAGAAATGTGTATAAATCAGCCTCGGGGAAGGCTGAAGAATTTCAGCTTAGCGAATAAATTTTTTATACTCCCTCCTAATGTATTCCGTCCGCCTTCGGACCTCTTTTATGATGCACGCACGTGTGGGCGCGTGCCTGCGCCTACGTCTACAACAATAACCGGCCCAAGGATTTCCATGACGACAATTAACGACAATCAACGATAATTAACGATAATTAACGATAATTAACGATAATTAACGTACGTCCAAGTACTCGAGCCGCGACGGATTGATGGGGGGAAAGGGGGAGGGTAGAGGGTGCCGACAGGACGCGGACCGGGGAATTCGCGGGATCGGGGCGGCACCACCACCACCGCCACCACCACCACGACTACCACCAGCACCACGACCACGACCACAAGGAGCAGAGGAGTCGGGAGGAGTATTATTGTAAAGAGTTGTCGGATTATGAAAAGCCCGAGCTAAAGTGAACCGAGTCACGTTCTCTCTCTCTCTCTCTCTCTCTCTCTGTGCGTGAGTAGAGTCGCGCAACTGAAAAGCCGAAGAATATCAAGGCTGGAGTCGCGCGAGGAGCTCAAAGGGATCGTCGATCCCGTATCGGCTCGAGCGATCGTTGTGCCTCGGAGTCTCGAGCCCGAGAACTTAGCTGAATATAAAGCTCGGCTGGATCAAGCGAGGGACACTTGAAAGGGATCAGGCTTAGCCGGATCGTACGTACGTAGGCGATAGGGATGGAGGGTAGGGATGGAGGGTAGGGATGGAGGTAGGGATGCAGAAGGTGGTCGGCTATAGGCGTGAATTACGAGCCGGTGTCGCGAGAGTCTAAAAATAAATCGCAGCCCGCGGCCCCTTGATAATAAGTCGAAGCCGCGAGCGACGATAATCGCCGGCGTAGATCGCAGAAGGGCAATGCAACGCGATATCCCGCGTAGATCGGCACGGCTCGGCAAGCCTCGGCGGCTCCCCTCTTCCCTGACTACTGGCCGTCGCCTCGATAGCGCTACCGCTAGCGTTATCGATAGCGAGTCAACCCTTCCTTGCCCACCCCCCCCGCCCCCCTTAGCTCGCACGCGCACCGACCGACCGACCGATCGACGTTTCGTGGTCCCAGGAGCGGGGGACTAAGGCCGCTATTGGCTATTGGTCTTCGACGGCGGTGGGGCTGTATGTTACTCCTCGGCATCGATCCTCCTTGCGAAACGCCATCCTGACATCATCGTCTTGTCAGGTCTCGTATCCGTATCCGTATCCGTAGCCGTAGCCGTAGACCGAGCGAGGGAGGCGTTTCATTCGTCGGTGACGCGTAGCCGCTGCCCAAACCGTTCGTTGTATTTTATTGCGCGCGACCCCCTCCGGAGAGGGCGAGCTTCGACGCTTCGACGGGCACACGCTCCCCGGTAAATCAGTGCCTCCCCCCCTCCAGCTCTTTTACGGCCAATCTCTCGACGGCCCAATGGGTTTTTCGGCAATTTTTCACACCCATGCGTGGCCATTATGAGAAAAGTGGGTGTAAGTGATCTGCCCCATGTTCTAGCGTTCCGGTGACAGCCACCGTGTCCCTCCGGCAAACTGTGGCTCTCCCCCCGACCCCCGCCGTACCGCCGTACCGCCAAGAGCTCGAGGGAAGTCTCCGGCGAGCGTCATTAGGCCGAGCCGAGTAATTGACTTTGGCCATTACGGGATGCCGAGCCGCTTCACGCCAACGCAAGCTCTACACCAGCTAGTGAAATTATTTATCGCTCCTCCCCCACCCCCGAGCCCCCATCACCCTTCGATCGGCCACCCGCACGGGGGATGATTGCCCGGCTTTGGTTTGCCCGTTGTTTTCGCTGCGGTACCAGGACCAAGAGCCAATTATTATTATCCATCCCGGCCGATTCCGGCTAATTTCGGACAATTTCGCCCCGCGGGGATTCCGGGGTACTCGGGCCACTTTCTCTCCGGACTTCTGCACTGGCAGCACGCGTCCGCCCTAATTACCCAGCTCGCTAAGGGCTCGCCACTATCGGCCGTGGCTTTTAACGCTCCGACCATGAGTCATTGGCGAGGGAGGGAGGTACGGACGGAAATGAAGTAAGTACGCGGGGGCTTGCTTGTGTGTGTGTGTGGGGGAGGGGGGGGAGGTCCTTTACGTCGAGTCGACTCTACCAAAATACGAATCTCTTGGTTCGTTCCGCTAAAATGTCGTGACGCCGCGATTCAAGAATCCAATTGCGATTGGAATTCTTGCGAAATCCAATGGGTTTCGCGTGAGCTTCGTACGACGTGGCAACAAAACCTTCGGTTATGCCGATACGTAAGTCGGCCTTTTCCAGCCAACCGATGAATCACGCCAATAACCCCAATAACCTCCTATACGTACGCGCAGAGTCCGCGCAGGCGAATCCCGACATTGTGATAATGCATTCGCAGGTGAAGCCGAGAGCGAGTCGAACGGGATAAAAAGGCTAATTATTACGTCGTCGGCTCGCGCTGTTCTTCGTCTCGTTAGCCTTCGTCTCTAATGGTAACGAAGGCGGGCATAACGATCGGAGGAGATTGGCGAGAGCCAAGCCAAGCCAAGCAGTGAAACGTATACCGATATCGATTGGCAAGGCTGAAGGAAATGGGGGGGAAGGGGGGTGGCGGGTAGTAGTCAATAGCGGGGAGAGGCCGGTTACAGACGCACACGTTAAAGATCGCAATGGATAAGGGGTATCCGTGTTTATAGATAGGACTGTCTATAGGGTTCGTGTTTTTCCCCTCCCTCCACCTCCTCCTCCTCCACCGCCACCTCCTCCTCCTTGAACTCCTCCACCACCGCCGTTGTATCGTAGGTGAGCTCTCGGCCAGGCCGGGCTGTGCATTTCGATCCGCTGCTTCCTTTACCTCCCTCCCTCCACCGCCGACGAATCTCATTATTCGCCGACCGGGGTTACCGGGGCTTCGGTTTTCGCCGGCGTCGCGCGCCAAGTCCCGTACCTACGGTAGTCCCCGCCAGCAATTACCGATCGCGTGATTTGTGGCCGTAAATCCGCCGCGGTACGCCCCCGGTAGGAGCCTCACGACGTCCCCGTCGCTTCGCACACCCGGGACGCCCCGTGCAGGTGGACTAGGACGACTAGCGGCGCCTTTCCACCCCCCCCACCCCTGCCTTTTATTATCCGCCCCTCCGTAGCGCAGGGACGATGAGTCGGTAGTGGGCTGGTGGGGGTGGGGGTGGGGGTGGCGGCGGTGGGGTTGAGCGTAAGGGACGCGGCGCGATCTTTCTCGTTATCCTATGAATCGAGCCTGTTCTGGAGAAATCCGCTCGGCCCCCGACGACCTTAACCCTATACACGGTCCGACGTAAGGTCTACGTATCCCCCGGGACGAACGACTAACCCGTAGATTCAGTAATCGAAGGACCAAAATCGACTTGAACGCGCGCACCCGCTCGGATTCAAATAAAACCGACTCGGCGGCATCGTCGCTAATTGAAATCACTTGTCTCCACCCCAATAACCCCCCCAATAAACCCGGACGATGTCTAAACTGGTCATTGCCACCAATGTCATTTACTGCCAGGGAAATACTCCCCTCCTCCTCCTCCTCCTCCCTCCCACCCCATCCCTTAGTAAAGTAGCTCGGGGTAAGCGTTGCGTGACGGCTCGGCAGTTCATTGCTCGCCAAAAACACCGCCAATATCGCAATAGCAATCATTTCTCATCTCTCTCTCTCTCTCTCTCTCCCTCTCTCTCCCTGCCCTTCCCCCTCATACTCCTTTCCTGTACGAAGTATCAACTCAAGGCATTTGAAATGGAGAATCGAGGCGAATTTCCTGCTTACCGAGCGCGCGCCCGATTTTACATTTCCAAGCGGCCGATGTACCTTTACTGCGCTTCGTTTAGAAAATATATATATATATATATATGCACGGCAAGCAGACAAGTACGCGTACAATTACGTATCTCGTGTACTCATCGCACAAGGCAAGAAGAAGTTTTCTATAAGAAACATATATATATATAAAAAATAAATAAATAAATAAACAGAGAAAAACTTACATTGGGATCGGTAATTGATAAATAATAATAAGATTTATGGGAAAATGCGCGCGAACGTGAAATTAGCGGCGTTCCACGCAAATCCAAATTAATTAATAGGTTAATTTAATGTTAAAATAACTTTTTACGCGCGCGCTCAGCACGGACGGCTTTTTTTTTTTTTCTTTTCTTACATAGACAAGAGTGCGCAACTAATGCCGTTTTGAAAAATCTCCTCGCACGCGCACCTCTCGGCAGAGGTAATTTTTATTCCGCGAGCTAATAATAATAATAATAATAATAGTAATAGTAATAGTAATAATGAAATAACGTCACCGGCGTGCTCCGCCAGCAGGGAGATTAAAAAAAAAAAAAAATACCTCTGCAGCTTAATTTAACGATTGATATGAAGGAGGAGACGGTGGTGAGGGGTGGGGGGGATTATCATAGAGGTGGGAGGCGCGCACTTACATTGAAAGCCGATAAGGTCGTCCTCCGCCGAGCTCACATTGTCGGCTCGGATAATCGGCTCTACGCGCAAAGTGCTCGTAATATCATGTCTCGCGTGCTTTAAAAAGTTCCCCGCGGCCGCTTTTAGCTTCGCGACGTCCGCGTCCACGTCCACGTCCACGTCCACGTCAACGTCCTCCACCTCCTGCTCCTCGAGCGAGAGCCAGCACGTAAGGCTCGCTCGCCGCGCATATCGCGGATAACGTAGCCTCGGCTTCCTCGTATCGCGCGAAATCAGGTTTTCTACATTTGCCTCGTGGAATTTTTCTACTTTCCAGTGCCGCCTTCGACGGCGGCTACACCTTTCCTCCCCTCCCCTCCCCTTCCTTCTTTCGTCCACTCCCTATGCCTCCTGCCCGCAGCCCCGGCCGCTCGTCATCCTAGTTTTCGGCGTCCCGGCTCGCACCGCGTCCGTCGGCATGGCTACCGCTGCCACGTTTGGCCTATTTCAACACGCGAATGCGACTTTTGTCCCCCCCTCCCCCGCCACGACCAGCTATTCCGTTAATGGGGATATAGGTACGTGCGGCTGGGCCTGGCCGACGTCTACGCTCCCTCCCCTCTACACGTTCTTTACTTTTCTCGCCAACGTCGGCCGGCTTCCTCGTAATCGCTCGACCCTTTCCTACCGAGTTTGACCTTGAAATTCAACGAAAATGCAGTGACAGCGTGGCGTTATAGGTGGCGCGCCCGTAACGATTATTACGTAACGACGAGAAGAGCCCGTGGGCCTACCACGCGCGACGCTGTCACAATTATTGTAAAATATTAATTGTCCCGCGCTTTTATTAGCGGACACGTTTATTAACCGGGGGGTACAAGTGCTTGCGAGGCAAAAATAAATCTCGTGGTACGGTGAGCAAGGGGACCAGATGCGATGCAAGTCCAGCTGATTGTTTTCACTACCTCGGCTGCGGAGCTGTCGGTGCATAAATTAAAAGGGGATCGGGCGATGCAGGCGCGGCCGCGCCCGCTAATGTAGCCTCATTAATTATTCGGGCGAATCGCCGGGGGGGGGAGAGGGGCTCTCTCCTCTCTCTCTCGTCTCTCTCTGCGTCTCTCGGTTATTTCGGGGAAAGGCCCGGGAGGGAGGGAGCCGAGAAGAAAGTTGTCCGGTAAATCGGGCGCAGATCGGACGGATATTCCGAGGATTAAAACCCAAGAGGTGTTGCTCTCCCGGTCCGCGGGATCGAGCCCTGCGGACTACTTAGATCCACGTATTGCCTTCGTATGCCGGACCTTTTTCATTTCCCCCATGTCGTATTTGCAGCAGCGGCGGGTGCAGCGGCGTCGGGCCCGCGACATATCGGCAGCGGTCGCGTGTCCTTGGTCCGCCGGCTCGGCCCTATAATTCACGCAACGGAATGCAAAATCGCGATCATCGCGATCAATGAAGGATTACATTAGACGACTCGGGGGGGGGGGGAATCGCGGTTGCGACGGTGACGCGGAGGACCGTCGGTCCGGGTCGTATCGTCTCGCGGGAACGACTTTTTCTATCACGCCGATAATAAATCATACTCGATCCCGATGATCCACCCCCTCCCCCCACAGACCTTGAGATAGAGAGATAGAGAGAGAGAGAGAGAGAGCGACTATTGGCTCGAGCCAATAATGTCGGTAAAAAAAAGGGGGTTTTAAAATAGGGGCGATGAGCGCGAGCCCGGTCTAATCGGAGCTTGGCAAAGGCCGCGATCCGGGCGGTGTGGTGAGGTGAGGTGAGGTGAGGTGAGGTGAGGTGAGGTGAGGTGGGGTGGGGGGAGAGTGAACAGCTCGCCGGCAAAGGGACTACGGGCCGATCGAAGTGAGATTCTCTCGCGCGTCGCTGTCCGAGTTACACGCGCGTATACACGTATACACAAAGGGCTTTTTGCGTTCCGGGGCCCCGCGCAGATGGGGCCAGATAGGGAAAACGAGAGGCGGCCCGTGCACGCGCTCGAGAAACGCGCAACCTCTCTAACAGCGACGCGTGTGTACATGCGACGGTTGGTGTTAGCCCGGGGACACCTAATTATACGATTGTCGTTTGTACTTGGGAGCTCCGAGTCGGTGGCAGGGCTGGTGTGGGGTGGGGTGGGTTGGGGGGTATGGGCCTGAGAGGTATCGGCAACGACGGCAACGACGGCAACGACGGCAACGACGGCAACAACGAGGCCGACCGCGTCCGATTCTTCCGTGCATCACAGCCGATAAACGCGGGGACGGAGGCTCGGGGCCCGCTCTGCCCCCGACCCGCCACCACCGTCACCATCGCCACCACCGCCAACCACCGCCACCAGCATCGCCACCAGCATCGCCATGGGCGCGCTGCCCGGAGCCCCCGTGAGCCTCGGAGCGTAAGATTGTCGCGCGATTAGTGCCGGAGCCCGATGTCACGGAGAAGACGCATTGCCCTCGCGCACGAGGGGCCGTTATGCGCGCGGGCCGCTCCTCCGTACGTCCCCGAGAGTCCCGCGAGGACGTGTGCGATCCCCTCCTCCCGCCAAACCTCGGGGCGCAAGGTATGCGAGAGGAGAGCCGACTAACGCCGTAAGTGCATAATCGCCAAGCGCATCTGGCCGCTCGCACCACGCGTAGTAAGTACATCCCCGACCCCGACCCCGACCCCGAGCCACGGGCCTCCCCCCCAGTCGCATCCACTGCCACTTGATTAATATTTGCCCTCTCGATTAATAATGCCGACCGGGCGAGTGGACTTTTCTACTCCCCCTCCCCCTCTCTCACCGGGACTCTCAATTAGTCGAATTAAATTAGCCAAGGGATCGACGCCTGCAAGGTCAGCCTCGTCGCTAATTATGTCGTACGCATGGAACCGCGGGGGCCTGGATTCGAGTTGCGCCAGAATTACCGTACGTCGGTAAAGATCTCGTACGGAGACGAGTTACGACAGGCTAACGACGACGATCGTTAGGGAACGGCTCCATGTCGAAATACCGTGGAAACGTTGCAATTACGGATTTTTCAGCGTAATATTTGCAGCTTCACCGGAGGAGGCTGAGGAGGATGATGGAGGATGAGGAGGATGAGGAGGATGAGGAGGATGAGGAGGTTTGCGTCGATTCCCTCGAAATAAAGCGACGGAGTCGAGAGTATAGCATTTGGGGGGAACTGACGGGGGTCTCGGGTATAAATACGTATTATAAATGCGGATCGGGGAGGGGGGGGACGGGCGCATAAACAATAAGTTTCTCACGAGCCGAGCGGTCGACTTGGATATCCGCGAACTTCTTTATAAGCGCGGCCGGCCACCTCCTCCAGTCGGATGACAATGCCTCCGTGGCCCCGTGGTAGTTTGCTGCGGCGAACGACGAATAGCAGGAAGGGGGGTTTCGTCGGCACATATGAGAGGGAGTGAGAGCGAGAGAGAGAGAGAGAGCGAAACAAATCCTCCGGGGCAGGAGGATAAAGTAAAATGTAAAAAAAAAAAAAAAAAAAAATCCGCGACGCTGTCGTGCCGCTCAAAGAACGGCCGGATAAAATCGGGATTCCCTCCCACCCTGGCAACTGGCTAGTCCGGGGTAAACGAGAGAGCCAATGCCAAGGCCAACGGCTACGGCGCGACACGTCTCCCAAAGCGCAAGAAAACTTCCCACCCCCGTGTTTATCGGCGGCGCAAGCGGCATGGGGGCAGGAGGAGGGGAATAAAAGCTGGCGGGGCCCGGGGCGGCCGGCTCTCTATTTTAGAGGGGCTGGGCTAAGGACATGCGCGGTCACCCATACACACGTCCCGGCCCTATGTAATCGCCGAGGACGTTTGTATGGGAAGGCGATGGCAGGTACGTCGTGAGGGGACAAAAGGACGCGCCCCCGTCCAGGAGTCGCGGCATCGCGAGAGAAGGAGGTCCGAGGCGGAGACGTCCGCACCCTGGGAATGGAAAAATTGACCAAGTTACGTAGATACACGGGGGGCTCTATCTCTCGTGCACGGAGGTGTATTTAGCGTTCCTTGTGGGTAAGCGTTCGTCCTCCTCGTCCTCCTCGTCGTCCTCCTCGTCGTCGTCGTCGTCGTAGTCGTCTTAGTCGTAGTCGCGGTCGCGGTCGCGGTCGTGGTCGTGGTCGTGGTCGTGGTCGTGGTCGTGGTCGTGCGACCGGTCCCGATCCCATCCGTATCCCTCTTCTCCTTCTTCTTCTTCTTCTCATCCTCATCCTCCTTCTCCTCCTTCTCATCCTCCTCATCCTCCTCGGTCTCTTTTCCCCTCTGTGACTTTGCGTCGGCGAGCCTCTTTGGCTAACCGAGCGCTGCTAAAGAAACAGGGAGGAGGAGGAGAGAAGAATGAAGCCGAGCTCGATAGGCACCGACTCTCAGTCTCTCTCTCTCTCTCTGTGTAAGAGAGAGAGAGAGAGAGAGAGAGAGAGAGAGAGAGAGAGAGACGTAGTTGGCCGTTCCGATAATACTCGAAAGCCCGCGCTCATTCCTCGGACGACCCGAGATCTCCTCTTCGCTGTCGGGCGGCCGACTCCGACTCAGACTCCGAGTCAGACTCCGAGACCGAGACAGACTCCGAGACAGACTCCGAGAGCGAGACCGGGACCGGGACCGACATCGACAGGGACGACGACTTCTCGAGAGGTAGTTTTGCATCCGGGGAACGGAGCGCATCATCCGATCTACGTTAATTTTCCCTCGGTCCTGGGGAATCCGAGCCCCGAGTCCAGCCGCCCCGTAAATTGCCAGCGAAATTACCGGGCGATTAATCCCTCCCCTCCCCCCCTCCCCGGCCTCGCTTCCCAGAACCTATTAAACCAATAGATGTTGAGAAAGCGGCCGAGAAGTAAACTCAATCGAAAGAATAATTGGATCGGTTTGGAGCGCGACATGTAGGGAAGGAAATAGTCACCAGACAGATCGCGACATAGAGAGAGTGAGAGGGGGGGAGTGAGAGCAGCTCTCCTCGGTATCCTCGGAAAACTCGGCTTGCAAAAGGACCGAGTACGAGGGAAGGGGGTGGGGGCATCGGCTCAGAATTCCCCAGGAATGTTAATGCGGTTGTGTTGAAAGGCCCCGATTGATCGAGTCGGCGCAATGGCAAATAATCATTTCATTAGCCCACTTAGGGGGCATTCCGGGGAAAGACCCTTAAAAATCCGGGCGGCCGTACCCGCGACCATTCGGCTAATTCGCTAATTGCCTCCCTGCCCCGCAGGCGTCCGTACAAGGTTATTGGGCGTGTGCGCGACGACGACGACGACGACGACGAAACGGGAGACGTTCGCCCGCACAAGAGCCCAGGAGATTCGTCGAAAGGGATGCACGCGGCGGTGGGGGGAGGCGGTGGATCGAGATTCCTCTGCCGGGAGAGGAACTTACGGATAACGAGATTATGGGCTGGGCTGGGCTGGGCTGGGAGGAGGGTGGGAGGAGGGAGGTCGAGGGGAGACACGGGCGCGGATATCCATTGCGAGCAAGATGCCGAAACATGTTGCCGGTAATCCTCCGGGTGGCGACCGGGATTGGCCAAGGGGACAGCGACTCGCCGCCGATGATTCACCGAAGCTCATTACTCAGGCAGCTTTTTACTTTAATCACATTAATGAAGCATTTAATCTCTCCGCGTGTTTTACAAGCCGTCGGTGTGTGGCCTATCCGACTCTGGCCACTTGACGAGGACTCCTCCGCTTTTACCTCCCGCCTCCCTTCTTTATTATTTCTCCCTCTCTCTCTCTCTCTCTCCTCTCTCTCTCGTCGTCGTCGTCGTCTCCTTTATCCGCCGCGAGTTTCGTCGTCGGCATCGCACACACACAGAGACAGAGACAGAGCCAAAGAGAGATACAGAGAGAGAGAGAGAGAGAGAGAGACAGAGTTACGGAGCGAGGGAAAGGAGGTGGGGGGGGTGATAGCCAGGGCGCAGCTCGTTCGAACCCGTTTACACCTGTGCAAAACGATCCGAGCGCTTAGTTCATCCTTCACTCGAGCCTTATCTCCTTCTCGAAACGCCATTACGGTTATGTAGTGGGATTAGCGGCGCCGAGCCTATCTCCACGCAACTAGCGAGGTGAACCTTTTAGAAAATGAAGCTCGATTCCGGGTAATGGAATGTGCCCGCAGCAACACCTTTTTCCGCGGGCCGATTAAGTTTATTAACTCGGCCTCCGGCATCGGGGGGCGGGGGGGGGGGCACCGCCCCTACCTCTCGCGCCTTTTTTTTTTTTTTTTTTTTCTTTTCTTTTCATTCCCTTGCCGTGCGGGCCGTTTATTTTTAATTACCTCGGCAACGGCTGCGGCTGCGGCAATTCGGTTGAGGTGGGATGGGGGAGGTGGAGGGTTGGTGGGGGGACGAGTGGTACCAGGAAGACGACCTCGAATAAGGCAGAAAGGAACGGCAGGTAAAGAAGAGTGCCGCCGCCGCAGCCGCCGCAGCCGCCGACTACGACGACTACGTAGACGACTACGTAGACGACTACGTAGACTACGACGACGACGACGACGACGACCTCCGCGTCGCATTCCTCCCACGTGGGTAGATAGCGATCGAGGGATCGCGTATTCGCTTTATGAAAAATGTCGAAGAAGGACATGTTCATTATTCAGGGAAATCAACGGAGGACTTTATTCTTCGCGAGGCGGGGGGATGGGGGGTAGGGAGGGGGCGACGACGCGGCACCGTCTCAGGGAAACAATAGAACCGAAAGTAATCCCCCGTACGGTGTCCCATAATTTCCGCGATCCGAGCCTCGGGGAACAAGGACGAGGAGTTGCGTAACTCGGCCTCCCACCACACCAACAACCGACTCGACACTTTCACTCACTCCCTGGCCGGAGTACTTACGCGCCCGCGGGTAGGGGGCAGAGGGGGCAGAGGGGAGAGAGAGAGGTTGGGGGTGGGGGGAGGCGACTCTCCTCCGCCGCCTCAAAACTCTCGCAATATCATTGACTTTGATTGTTGCTTACATGGCTGCTCTGCTCCCTCACCGTTACCACTCCATTACCACTCCATTACCACTCCATTACAACTCGATTATCACTCGATTACCACCACTTGATTACCACTGGCTCTCACCACTTGGCTCAAACGATCCGTGAATCGCGCCCGACCAAGGTCTCGCGTACTTTTCTCGCGCAGCTTACCTGAAACAATAAACAAGCATCCTGTTGTGATAGAGACAGACTGAGAGAGACAGACTGAGAGAGTGAGTAAGACAAAAGGAGGGAGGGTGGGGAGCGGGGTGGGGGATTTATTGGGGTCCCGATGTGGGCGAGTACCCATGATGTGTATTAACGCGACAAATTTTCCGGCGAACCTTTTCCATCCTCTCCAAGACAATTATTACCCGCATGCATTCCTCCCACTGGCACAATGAATGACTCTTTACTCCATCGAGTCATCCTCCCGTCCACCCTCGAACCGACATTATTATTACTATTGTCGTTGTCGTTGTCGTTGTCGTTGTCGTTGTCGTTGTTGCCGTCGTTACCATTATCACTCTTAATATCGGGACTCGATATCAAGGTTATCGATCAAACAAGCACAGGTCATCACTGTGGGCTTGCAACCTTTTCCACCTGACGCTCCTGACCATAAAAATCCCCCACCCCCCTTTTTCAACAATATTTCGCGCGACAGTTGTACAACGTAGTTGTGCATTGCGGGAGACCACAAATTGGCCTGGTGACGTAGCGCACAACGTCGGCAAGCGACGGATAAGCAAAAGCAAAGGATTGCCGAGGTCGCGTAGCTTTTAACTGTAGCGTCAACTAATGCAATTTCAATGGTACGAGGTTCTCCACCCTGGTCCCCCCCCCCCCGGTTTCGCCCTTATTAATTGGATCGCGAGTTGAAGAGGGGGTCCGGGGCAGGAGCGAGGGCAAGAGTAAAGAATCGATGGTTGGAGACCGTCCGGGTTATTGGGGAAGGTAAGGGGGTCAAGGTAAGGCAAGTCGAGGTCCTGGTGAACCTTCGAACCACGAAGGCTAGACGACAATCCCGTGAGTTTACGCACCGGCTGATCGGCGCGTGGTGGATTCGTCTACTTGGACCGCGGCACTGGCTCCAGTCGCATCACCGTGCTGGCTCCTCACTGGGGGTTCGGAGCCGAGGCGAGACTCCGGGCTGTCGCGGGCCCTCGGCTCATAACCCGGCAGGGTCACTCGCGCGCGTGGCTGCCGTCGAGGCGAGGGTTGCGCGCTCGGCAACATAAACCTTCCCGGGCGCGAGCCGGCGCATAAATATAATCGCCCTGGCCGGCGGACCTCGTGATAGCCGCGGCTGCGCGGGAGGGGCCCGAGTCTCACGGGAGGGGGCAGCCTGGGGACGTCGAGGCGCGGGCCAACGTACCGGGGAATGATCGATGGGAGTCTGCGCGGTCGCTGCCGCTGCCGCTTCGGCCCCCTCCAGCAGTCGAACGCCCCCACCCCGCCCCGCAGTCGACGAGAATGGGTTTTCAAGTGTTCGGGCGGGGCGGTGGGGTGGACGAGCCACGTGCTCCCGTAACGAGGTTCCGCGCTTCTCTCGTAGATGGTGCTAGTCCAAGCCCGTCGATCGGCGAGCGCCACCCGACGGCAAATAGCCGAAGCCTCCGCGGGTTTTTGAGCACCGCGCGGCGGGAAACGGACAGGGAGGAGGAAGGACAGCCACAAGTCGCTTTCAACCTGTGCGCTCTCGTCACCTTCGTTACGCTTGCATTAAATGACCGTTACGTTATTACCACCCTCCCCCGCCCCCGCCAACCCCCTTTCACCCACACAACGCCGGGACGTTAGATGGCCGACTAAATGTAATCGGTCGATTGTCTTGTAAAACTTGACTTGTCGCAATCAGTAATTGTGCACATGTTCGACCATGTCCAAGCCTCCAATAACCCCAATAACCCCATCCGATGCCATTGTCAAAATATCTTATTCCACTGATTGGGGCTACGAATAACGCCCGTATACAATATAAAAAAAAAAAAAAAAACGGATTGGAGGGGAAGTAAGGAAGTACGTAAGACTGTCGTGTCGAGAGGCTTTAATGAAGCATTTTTAATGTTAACGAGGCAATGGATTCACTTGGCCTATCAATTAAAGGAATGTCGGTATGGACGACGTCGGTTTTTCGGCTCGACGGCCTCTCTAAGTCTCAATGCTCGCGTATTACAATTTCATAGGGGCGGGGGGAGGGGGGGTCGTGATATGGGCAAGCAATGCCACCGCCAACTAAACGTCACTACCATTTTATTAAAGGAATAAATAGAACGAGGAGAATGTCTCGAAGGGTGATGTGGATAGATAGAGAGGAGGAGGGCGGAGGGCGGAGTCAGTGTTTTCGTGTGCTGGTGGTGGTGGTGGTGGTGGTGGTGGTGGTGATGGACAAACTCGTCGACGAGTTGTATGGATACGCGTGTGGGGCGCGGATGCGTCGGTTCGAGGCGCCGGTAATCAGATACACGCGGGGGGTGATGCCGCTGTTGTTGTTGCCGCCACCGCTGCCACCTCCACCGCCACCTCCACCGCTCCCACCGCTGCTGCTGACGACGCGTTGACAGGCCGCTCACGATCGGGACGAGTTTTGCGCGTGCGAGATTTCGCTTTCGTCGTGTTGTGTCGTACGTACGTACGTACGTAAGCGCGCGCGCGCGCGCTCCCTCCATAAAGCAAGAACGTGCGCGGAATTCGCGAGTCGCCCGGGCGGCGATAAGTTCGCGCGACCTGGCCCCGTCCCCGTCCCCGCCGTGGGCCGAACGCGAAAATTGCCGGCGCGCCCGACCCCACTAACATTATTCCCTCGACACGCGACGCGTGTGCGCGGAATAACATTCACATGCTGATTATATTTATTTTCCGATTTCAAGATCAAGTTTACTTTTACCGTGAACCCCCCCAACCCACCCCACCCCACTCCAACCCCGTTTATTTTTTTTTTTCACGTTCGACTCTCGGTATTTTTAATTTCCCTCTCTCTCTTACGCGAAACGTAAGATAAAGTGAATCCCCCCCACCCCCCCCCGCCCGCCCGCCACCACACACACGCACACATACACAGCCTACCCCGACCCCGACCCCGACCCCGATCCCGGTACTTCCATCTAATTCAATAACGGACCTCTTAATTAGTCCATCGCTATCCGGCGTTCGGATATCTGACATCTAATGAATCAATTAGGATTCCGGAAAGGCATCCACTCATTACCTACGATATCCAATTAATTTATCGGATGTATATGAAAATAATTTTGCATTCGCCCGACTCGTCGTCATACGCGCACATTCTTCTCTCCTTGTCTTTTTACGATCCGCGAGACCTGTCAACCTGGGACGCGGCCGGTTATTCATGTCAATGTTAAAATTAATTTGCGATCTCCTTCTCTCTTACCTCTCCATCCCCTCCCCCCCCCGGGCCACCACGGCCCGTTTATCCTATAGGCGGACGATAAATATTTATTTATTGTAAATGAAGAAAAAGATTCCTACGCCGAGGAATAATACGAGAAGTGCGCAGGTGAACGACTACTTGTACGGTTCGACTCAGTCGATACTATAAATCTACCATACTGACATCCGGTAATAACTCACGGGTAGCAAGAATATTTCGACAAAATAAAATATTACCTTCCGAACGCATTTCTTTTTCCTCGTCTTAATAATAATAATAATAATAATAATGATAATAACGATAATAATATTATTATTCAAAATAGGTTTTTACAATAAAGTTCACGTATTTACGTATTTATCCGCGTAAACGCCGGCCGCAATAAATTCCAGGGCCACGCGCGCTTACTGCGGTCACTTGGTACGGACTCGGTGAAAACAGGAGTCCGTCTATCTCTACCCCCCATAGACCCGTCAATAAAAATCAATGGCTGATGCTGTCAAAACGAAGAACAACCGCGATTCTCTCGCTCGCCTTCGTTTATGTTTTAATTTAAAAGGAAAGGAAAGGAAAGGAAAGGAAAGGAAAGGAAAGGGAATAAAGCGGGTAGAAAATGTACGGGGGTATCGGTGTCCTTTTCTGTCCTGGCCGAAAGATTTATACGGCACGAAGATCTCGATGAATAATATCCCAGAGAAATTTCTATTAAAGCGATTGGGTAAATGATCGAGTAACGTTAGTCGCGTATTCAACGTTGTAATGAGGATTAAAGGGAATCTCCCGATCATCGTCGAGCGTACGATTGACGGATAAAGAAGCGGATGGAGGAAGCGACGGAGAGAATATGGTAGTCGCGGCGTGTCGGGAACGGTTAGGAAGGGCAACTAATTAACCGCCTAACGATCAACGGCGCGGCGCGGCGCGGCCCGACCCGGGTAAACACGATTTCTATCTTCTTTTTCAGTGACGCGACGCCTTGTCCGAATCCGTTTCCAAGTATGTAACCCAACGGCGATCAATTAATTTCCGGGCAACACGCGCCTCGTGTGCGTTCGTGTGCGCTCGTGCGCGCTCGCCTGGATTCCGATCGGGAATCTCGGACGCGGCGCACACGTACGGCTCCGTGCACGTATACGGGAGCGCGCGCGCGCGCGTGTGTGTTTTTTTTTCTTTTTTTCTTTTTTCCCGCGTGACGTGGTCGGGGTGCCGGTTAGAGCGGGCAGCGAGCGAGCGAGTCCGAGAGTGTCGGGCTCTTGTCGTGACGCGATGCGAGCGGAGGCTACTTCGCGAGACGCTGAAAATAGCGCCGAGGCAATTGATCAATATAGCGCGAAAGCACGATACCCCCTTCGCCCCCGCGCGCGGGACAGGCTGTCTCGCTCTTACCGGGACATTGCGGGACTGTATACAAGATAACAGGACTTTTTCGACGAATCCAAGTCGCGGAGATAGATAGAGATAGAGATAGAGATAGATAGAGATAGAGAGAGAGAATAGGGGTTCGAGGGGGTTCGAGGTGGCGGGGTGGCGGAGCTGCTAAGGAAAAAGGAAGGCAGGCAGAACGCACCCCCTCGTAACAAGTTTCTTACTCATCTTTTTCGTTCAATAACTCTCCATCCAAGATGGCCACCGCGGTCGTCCCTCATTGGCTGGGGAAGGGGTGGTCGAGAAGAGTGTGTTGGGAAGCGAGACGAAAGGGATAGAGAGAGAGGGAGAGAAAGGGGCGATTTGGGTGGCGGAGTGGCGGGGTGGATGGAGCGAGAGAAAGAGAGGGAGATGCGTGGATCGGGCGCTAGAGGAGCTCGGTACATGGTCGTTGCGGGTGAGGTAAAGGGGGTTGCTTGGTCGTAGAGGCAGTGACGCCATCTATCTTCCGCTGCCTTGGCTCGGCGTAACATAAGGCAAGATAAATTGCGGAATCTCCCGGGTTCTTGAACCTTTCTGGCAAATTGCATAAGAATATCCACCCCCTCTTTTTGCCTATACACAGTACCTTTCTCTCTCTCGGCTCTCCTCCCTCTCCACCACGCCCTCGCTCCCTCCTCACTCTTTCGACGCGCTCTTTCTTCTTTCAAATCTTCTCTACCTCTACCTCTCTCTACCTCTCTCTCTCTCACCCTATCTCTCTCTCCTCTCCCTGTTTCGCTTTGGCCTTTTCTTGCCTTTCAAGTACCGTCCATCCTTTTCTGTCTCGTAACCTCATGCCTCCAATGGAATTGGAATTAACTCGAATAAATCACCCCCTGTGGCTCTTTCTCCCTTCCCCTCTACCCGCTATCTGCTTCTCTCTTCGCCTGTACAAAAGGGCAGCCAAGCTCTCTCTCTCTCTCTCTCTTATTCCGATGCTGTCCCGTCCCTCCCATCCCACTCCCTCCCATCCCTCCCACTCCCTCTCTCCCTCTCCCCCTCTTATCGGGGACCCGTTCTCCCGTCCGCGTAGACTCTCAGCGTAGAGTTAAAATTTCTTCCGTTACAATAATAGCGCATGTCCTTTGGGATTAGCCTTGAACGAAAGAAAGAAAGAAAGAGAGGGAGGGTGGGAGGGAGGGTGGGTGGGTGGAAGATAGGAGCAGTCTAAAGGAACTCTTATGATATTAATGACTTGTATGACAAGAGTACGACGATATTCAAATTTATCGGCCAAAAGTAGCCGCCGCCGCCGCCGCCGCCGCCGCCGCCGCCCCCGCTCACTTATACCTTTACACAAGTATTGCTTCCATTAGATATTATTCTCCGGCTCGAGTGGTTAATATAAAATACACCGTTAAATGACCCGAGGGCTTACACGGCTTTGCAACTTAAACTTTAGCTTTCAAACATACAAAATTTATATGGACATTCCTCCATTTTCCCCAATAACCCGCAAACTAAATGTAATCACGACATTTCAAGCTCCTCTGACTTTATTTGGCGTTCCCGAAATATTTTTCATACATAATACTTATTAATTTATTTTTTTCTTTTTTCTTTTTATTTTTTTTTCATCCCCTAGACAATGAGCGGAACCATTTCTTTGACTTTTGATAAAAAGTAATGGATACGATTACGATACGTGTTTCGTTTAATTAATTTAGACGACGAGGTGCAACTAAGATACAACTGAAGACATATGGTCGCTTAACTTGTAATACTGATGCCGGTCATGCGATAATACCTACGTTATCCAGAAGATTCAACGATCCAAGCTGCGAATACCGATGTAGCGTCGATCTCTGCGTGTTAAATTCTACATTACTCACAACTATTTTTTTTACTTTCAATTCTTAGATCGAGGAAAAATTAATAATAACAATAACAACAATAATAATAATACATGTTATAACGACGAATGCTTTTAATAGGTGAAGATATATATATATATATATATATATAGACAATTGTGAATTGTGAAGGTAATTAATTAATTTTAGCGTAACAGCTGAAACAAAGTGGAATAATATGATACAATATGATACAAACTCCAATTGACAAAAGAATGGCTCTGGCGTATATAAGAGAATAATGCTTTACGACCTCCTCTAAGCATTATTATTTTGAATTATCGTTATATATTAAATTGCATTCGATTCTCACCATTGCATTGCGACGTAAATCTCGTATTATTTATATTACCATTCATAATGCTTAATAAATAATATTTACTACCCGTAACATTTTCTTTTGGCGAGCAGTTAATAAAGGCCCATATGAATCGGGCTCATAAAACGTTATTATTATTGTTGTTGTTGTTGTTGTTTGTTGTTATGTAACGCATTTCTCTATATATATATATATTTCGTGAACGTCCCTTGAATATTTCAGTTGGATAGCACGTCATTTGAATGCGTACAATAACAATTACATTAATATTAATATTAATTGTTAATAATAATAATGAGGGTGAGGATAAATTTGTGTGATTTTATCGGCAAAGTATTCCATTTAGTGGAATGCTGATACTGACAGGAAGGGAATCGCTAACGAGGAATGTATTTATTTGCGCCTATATATCAATGGGCGGAGATGAAAGAAGAACATTTAAGCGTATCAATTTTTGATGTATGGATACATATTCGCCGGAGGTTTCTAAGTGGATATTGAAGAGGCGCGGGATAAACGCGTTAGGGAAGAAGTTTGTAATAACGTTGGCAGCACTTACTTGAGTGATCGTCTGCCCAGCCAAGTGCCCGTGCCTGCGCCTCCACGGAGCCAGAGATAGATCGAGATAGAGAGGGAGATAGATCGAGATAGAGAGAGAGAGAGAGAGAGAGAGAGAGAGAGAGCGTCCGGTCGTTTGGTTCGTTTGAGGCGGCTCAAGTGACTTATTAATCATTTTCGCGTAATATGAAGATTGATTGGATCGAAGACAAGGTTATGGCGCGAGGCAATTTATATGTTATTCCAGGGAGAAGCGCGATCGAGGCCGATGATAAATACGTCATCGTTCGCGTTGTAGCGATTGGGCAGGCTTGCATGAATTACAGGCCCGTGCCTTGCGCAGCTAGAAATAATAGAGGAAAGGGATATACATGTGGAACGCATTCGCCATTCTTCAGCCTCCATCCCCCCCCCCCCCCACCCCACCTGCGCTGCTTTGTAACCTAGAGGAACAATAACCTCGGGCCGTTTCGTCGATATTGACATTGGTCAAGCTGCGTATGATGGCGTAGCTTCCATCGAAAAGTCTTACTTTACGTGGAAACTCGATCGGGCGGGACGTAGTAAGACGGACGGAGATGGCGAAGCTGGCTCGGTAAGACTGGGGGGCGGAGGGCGGGGGGGCTGCGCGCATCCTCGAATTCTCGAAAGATATAATCGACCGTGGCGTCCGTCGTAAAGCGGCCGTCGTGGGAATGTGGGGATGGGTAGGGGGGGAGGGGAGGGGTGGAAAGGGGGAGGGGAGGGGGGTAAAAAAGAAGTCGAGCGGCCGTTCGGAGGCCAGTAAAGTAGCCGCGGCCTCGTGCCTCCCACGCGAAATAATACCAGGGAGTCGAGTGTGCGCGCACCCACGCGGCCCATTGATCGGAAGGAGCGTCTGCCCGTCGGATCCCCCCCCCCTCACCAACCCACTCACCCACGGAGAAACGAGGATCGCGACTTGGAGCGCCCCTTACGGGATCGCTCGCCAGTGCTCCTGGAAAACTTGGCCTTATCACTTTTTTTTCTTTTGTTTTTTTCTTCTGTTTCTGTCATGAACATTAGCTCTCTCTCGCTCTATCTCTCTCTCTCTCTCTCCCCTCTCTCTCTCTCTCTTTGTCTCCGTTACAGCGAGGTCCCGCTCTCCTTGGGGAACGGGGGAGCCTTTAATTTTCTTGGCCAACGGGGCTAACGAGATAGTCCGGAGTCCTCGGTTTTATTGCGGCCGCCGTCCCCCCTCCCCCCCCCCCCCACCCTCCACTCCCTCATTAGCTATGTGATTATCACGCGAGGTGGCCAAAAGGACGCCGGTAAGGACGTATGGCCGAGTCCGTGCAATAACCGAGATTTAAAATTGTATTCAGTGCAGGGAGAGACGCCGAGCGCTCCCCCCTCCACCTCCCCTCCCCGCCCCCGCAGATCTTACATTTATAACAAGTTTTGCTTTTAAAAGCATTTCCATGCGGCCCTTGAACTTTCGAAGATTATTACTTCCTACTTTCTGCTTATCCAATTCCTCTTTATGTTTTCATTATCCCTGCTTTATTATCGGAAACTTTTCCCCTTAATTCTTAAAGTGTTTTTAAATATCCTTTGAGCCATTATTTCTAAGTCCATTACCTTCGCATACCCTAATCCCCGTTATCTTTTTTACTCTCTACCCTCCCTTTTATTCATTTCAAATAGTTTTATCCTAAATATAAGGAATCACAAAGGCTTGTACTTATTTATCATTATCATTAGTATTATTATTATTAATATTAGTATTATTATTGTTGTTTGTTGACATTTATAATGACTACTACGGCTTGGAGGAAAATTTTAAAAACTATCAACCTAACAGTAAATAACTTTCCGCAATAGAAATTTATTTATTTATTTATTTATTTATTTATTGGATATATGATCGATTTATGTTAAAAATGTTTTTATTAGCAATTTACAATACCCGACGTAATAACGAGGTAAATGATTTTCACGGGATTGTCATTGAAAGTAAATAAACTAAAATAAACTAAAATAAACTAAATTGGTCTGAATTGTTCATTAAATTACAAGTAATTAATGATTGATTGTAGACGATGCCTTGCAATTGCCGATAAACTTGGGTATGTTGATAAAACGTCATTGCAGTAAGAAGCCGAGGAAAAAGTTTTATTCGAAGGAAGAAATCGCTGGGCGAATGAAAAATACGATTTATTAAGAAGGGGGGAATATAAACTTGTCAATGAGCGTAATAACGATCCATTAGATCGATATAAATCCGGACTCGGGGCTATTAAAAAAGGAGATCATAATTTCGTAGCGATCGCCTTACTTAATAAAGGGATAAAGGGATAAAGGGATAAGTATAATGCACGTGTGGGCCAATAATGAAAGGGATCCGGTGATGTAAAGAATGCGAAGAGAGTAACAGGAGGAATGGAAGAAGGGAAATAATGGGAATAAAAAAGCCGAGTCCCATAAAGGACGTATGCAGTCAAAACGGCAAGACGGTTAACGGGGGGATGGGGGAAAGAGATAGAGAGGCAGAGATAGATAGATACAAGAGAGAGAGAGAGAGAGAGAGAAAGTGGGTCAATAAAGTTGTTAATATCATCTTACGCGAAGCACGTAAATCCGATAATGAAATGAGCACTGGAGAGCTGTAGGCCATGGTAAAGGGGAGGGGCAGGGTGGGGTGGGGGGCGAGCAGTCGATGCCTACGTGTGTGCGGTTACGTGAGGTCAGTGAATTCGCCGGCGCCTCCGCCTCCGCCTCCGCCTCCGCCTCCGTCGACGAGGAGCTTTACGATTTGTTTACCCTCGAGTGGGTTATGTGGAACCTGGTTACACAGTCCTGCCGGTTGAAGGTATGCGGCGACCGAGAGCCATGTGATCGCTGGCCATAAACGCGCCTGTTATGCGCTCGTAAAGTTCATCCCCTGTCCTCCGCCTCTCGTTCCCCACGTTGCTCGCTGCACTTGCTCGCTCGCTCCCATTCCCATTCCCATTCCCATTCTCTCTCTAACTCTCTCTCCCTCTCACTCTTATTCCTTCGGGTGGACGCACGCGCGCCGTTCTCGCGTCGTAAAATCGCTTGCTTTACGATTGCTGGTTATCGCTGACGGTGCTGCCACCATAGCGCCGTGTCTCCCTAGTACGGACGCCTCCGTGCCCCTCCGTGCCCCTCCGTGCCCCTCCGTGCCCCACCCGCCGACATACAACCTACCGCCGCCCTACGACGACCCGGGTGGGGTGGGAGGGGGGAGCGAGGCCTCCACCAACCACCCCCACCGTCCCACCACCACCGCCGATACTGCAGCAGATACAGCTTAACTTTTTAAGAGGCTTGATCGAGTGGCTCGTATTTCGGCCGCGAATACCTTCCTCTTCCTTTATCCGGTGAATGAATCCGCGCTCAGTCGAATTTCATTCGAGAATTATTTCCGCGGCGCGCGGATTATCCCCCTGCTTTATCGCTACCTCCTCCTCCTCCTCCTCCTCTCCTCGTCCTCCTCCTCCTCCACCTCCTCCTCCTCCTCCTCCTCCTCCTCCATCCTCCTCCCCTCCTCGTACTCTCGTCCGCCCTTCCCTCCCCCCCCCGATAACCCCAATAACCCCAATAACCCCGACTGTAATTTTTACGCTTATACTTTTTTTATCCCTCACAGAGCGGTTTATACTTCTCTAACTAAATTAAAAGGCCGCACTAGGAAAGCACCGCCGACGAAGCGACGGACGGAGCCTATCGTTTTCTCTCCATTCCTCTACTCTATTCGGCTCTAATAAAATTTCCCTAAGAGAAGCGAATCTATAAATTCCCTTCCACTTTTTATCGTCGATTCATTGTTCGTGTAGGAGGAGGTAATGAGGTAAGGCCCCTCCTAATTAGCCATTGAATACCATCATAACGTTGTTATATTTTCGCGAATACATATCGCACATTACTCTTGTCAATTATTATCTTACTCTAGCCTCTCTTCTTTCTACTCCCCCTCCCTCCGCCCCAGCCGCAGACTTAGGACACATTTTTAGGAGGGAGCCCGTGAGCGAGATCGGTATCGGGTATTAAAAGCAAACGGGCATTCCCGAGTACGCGGCACGTATTACCGATGGACCCGAGCGAACCCTTAAAATCCATTAAAGCCGAGTCCCGACGGATAATGCGAGTGACGAAGATACGCGACGTCGGGGACATAATCGAATTCATCGATAATTACTGCCCGCGAGCCAATAATATCTATAAATACGACATGGCGAAGCGCGCTCTTAATAGTTAAGGGCTGTGTGGTGGAGGGGGGGTCGAGGCTGGAAAACTGGTTGGCCGTGGGCAACAAACGGGCCTGAAACGAGCCGGGAAAACGAGGCGTCGTGCTAAGGGAGGAAGGAAATGGAGTGCAAGCTGTCCGTCGGCAGCTCCAACGGCCCCCGCCGGTGGTAAATGCCTGCCCGGCACTGGGGCACGCACACAACCGAGAGCCCTCGCCCTCGCCTACAGAGAGAGAGAGAGAGAGAGTGGAGAGAGAGAGTGAGCTAGAGCGAGGAGGTGGGGGTGGGGCGCTCGACGCCACTGGATGGCCGCTATCGGTTAGCCGCTATCCGACTACGTCACGGGGAGCTAGACAGCGTCGTGACGTCACGCCCGGTGGGGCCCAGTCTCCGAGGCCGCCGGTATGACGTAGCGCGGCCCATCGAGCGGGAGCGAGCGAGAGAGCTCGACCGGGGCCGGGGCCGGGGCCGTGGCCGGGGCGGGGTAGAAGGGAGCGAGAGACGGCCAGCCATGCTGCTTGGGGGGAAGGAAGAAAAGGGAGCCATTATAGAAGGGGCGCGACTAGGCTGAATCCTCCCCCCACCGAGGTAGCCGGCCCACCGAGGGAACAGCTGTCGGCTGGGGGAGCGCGCGCGCTCCGAGACCCCGGGCGCGCACACGCGCAAACACGCCCGACACGGCCAACAGCCACGGACACACAGCTCTCGCGTCGACCGTAGACGATGCCATGCCATGCCATGCCCCCCTCCCCCCGGCCATCCGTCCGACCGTCTTCTGACTGTCTCGCTCCCACTGGCTACGGCCCTCGAGCCGTGCTGCGCGCGCAACCGTTACGCCTGTGTCTGCTTGCTTGCTTGCTTGCTTGCGTGCGTGTGTGTGCGTGTGCGCGCGCGCGCTTGAGGAGTCACCCACCCCATCGTCGAATATTCCAAGCCCGGTCGGGAGGCTCCCTGCGGCCGATACACGGAGAAAGTCGAAAACGCGTGCGAGCGAGCGAGATGGCCGACGCGTCGGAGGGCGGGAGGGCGAGACGGGAATAGCCCCGGAGAGTTATGGCCGCCTCCGAGACTCAAATAACTCTTTAATCCGCGGACGCGTGTACGCTACACGCGCGTTTCCTTCGCCTCTCCTTCTCCGTCTTCCTCCTCGTCCTCCGCACCTCCCCCTCCTCCACCCCCTCCTCCCCCTTGCCCTTCTCTCACGGCCCTTCGCTCCCTTATTCTCTTTATTACGGGCCATGCCTTTGCTTTGTACGCCTTTGCACCGTCCAAGAGCCGTGTAACCATCGTTTTACTTCATTTTTTTGTACTCCCCACCTCCTTTCGCTATCTCTCTCTCTCTCTCTCTCTCTGAGTTTACACTGCAGCATCCACTGCTGACCCCTCTCGGCCGCTGGCAAATTTTAATGGCAAGTTTTAGAATTTCATACCAACTTGGTTCCTATTATTGAACGAAACCAACAACGACTCCAACTACTACTTCCTATGAATTAAAAAACCCTCTCACACACTCTCTCGCACACGCACACTCTATGTCTGTTCGTATCGCGGAGTCAATGCAGCTCTTTTTTTTATATACATTATGCGATATTTTAATTAACGAAAGCATGGAAGGTTATTGGGGTTGCGTGGGGCAATCAATGGTTTGTCCGGAATCCGTCGTTGGCCGTCCGTCCCCAGAAGAACTGAGCGTTTATAATAGCAAAAGCTTTCGCAACCAAACCTGGATTGTCAATGAATGCGAGGGGATGTCGTGGGGGGGAGGAGGAGCAGCTCGTTACCATCCTATATTAGAGACTCGGTATTTAATTGCCTGCGGGCCAAGTATTAAGTTTGTTTTCGCGTCGTACGCGTGGCCAAGCGGTCCATGGCATCGTTGTTCCCTCGTTGTTCCCTCGTTGTTCACCCTGGTACAAATTCACCGAGTATCGAATCGTTAAGGATCGAGTGGAACGTTATTGCTCGCACCCGTTTAAATAAATTTTACGAGTATCCGGATTGGCAGGGATTTATTAGGGATTATTGGGATGACGAGTCTCGAGGATCGCAAGGACCGCGGCCGCGCTTAATCTGGATCCATAGATAATATTACACGTACACGGGGTTCCTGGGACTGGAGCTATTACGGTCGGGAATACCGCAACGACCGGAAACGCGCGTCCGTGTACGGGGGCTCACGGAGGAGCATGCACGGGACGAAGATTAAACGATGCGACGGCGAAGGCGGCCGAATTCAATGCTCCGCTTCCCGTCGGATCCCTAATTTCGCTCCTTTTTCGGGACGCCTCGCGCCATCCGACGGATACTCGCTCGGGCCTCTCCCGCTCCTTTCCCTTTTTCCCTTCCTCCCTCCCCACTGCGCATCCTCACTCCTCGCGTATTCAACCTCCACGACCGTACACCGCTGCCGCACGTTCTCTTATCCACCCCCAATAACCCCCAATAATAACCTCCCGAGCTTTCATTTACTTGTCACCCCCCCCCCGATAATAATACCGGTATTAATCAAATTACCTCCCACCCAAGCCTACACACACACACACACACACACACACCCGGGGCACTAGCGCGGCAAATCTTAATTTATATTCTCGAGGTGTATTACGTGTTAATGCATCGTAATGCGCACCGGCGCCCCGACACGTCCTTACGATTACATTGGAAGTGAGCCGGCGTTATCCGAGGGTCGCCGACGAATCTGTTAAAATTCCAAGTTCCGCCAGGAAATAGCGGTCGGCGACGTGGGGCCAGGCCGTGCCGGTGGGCAGTGGACAGGGTGGGGGTGGGGGTAGGAGTTCGGAACGAGCTTCCGAAAGATAACGTAAAACTTTTCTCATTCGACGTGGTTTATAAATCAGAACTGTTCAGCTCCCGTCGATCCCGACTAGCGACCGAAACAATGAAAAAGGACCGGCAAAATGGCTTTACAAATAATAAAAAAAAAAAAAAGAACAGAAGAGAGAAGAAAATAAAAAACAAAGCTTTTCGCACGAAATAATTTTCCTAGGCCGGCTTAGGGAATTTATGTGTACGTGGAGCATGGGAAATGAGAGATTCGTTTGGTACTCGAGATATATAAAGTAAACGAGAATATTGTTATAATATCGAGTAAACGTATATTCGTCGCCGTCACAATGCTTCTCGATTCATGGTTTTACGTAGCCCCCCCCCCCCCTCTCTATCTGACAGGAATGCAGGGTAGATTCCATTGTCCGTCTCGTGCGCACAGCGATCGATTCATTTCGGCCAGGGTAAATGTGCATTTAAAGTAGAGAAGATCGAGTAGAGATGTGGGGCCATTACTCTGAATACCTCGTGCACGGTCACGAGGTCAGTACAGCGGGGGTAGGGGTCGAGCAAAGGGGCTGCCCGCGGAGGAGGTTGCACTTGCTGCCCGTCCTTGAAAACTCGAAATTCCACGGGCCAGTGGGAGAGGCATATTGGCGACCCCAGGACAACGGCTCTGACACTCGTCAGACGTCCTCGAGAGCGATCCGAGCAGGGGCGAAGACCGGGAAGACGAACGGCCACGGCCGAGACCGGGACTCGCCGACAAATGGCCCCACTAATTTGCGTACGGGGCCGTTATCCATTACGTTATTGGGGTTATTACGACAATCCAGGCCGAATTTTATTATGCGGGGCCTCGCATAATAATAACAATAACAATAACAATAACAATAGCAATAATAATAGTAGGTGGTGGTGGTGGTGGTGGTGGTGGAGGAGGAAGAGGGAGGAAGGTTATTGGGGGGGGGGGGGAGCGGCAATGGAGCGGCACGCGCGCACTGACGAAAACACCGAGTCCTGCAGTAACGATCGACGTCTATCCCTCCCACTCATTCTCCCGGCATCAGCGCCGACATCCCCTCCAACTGCCGCCAAATCCCTAGGGACGAGGAGGAGGAGGAAGCTGTTAAAATGCAGTTATCTCGAGTGATGGGATTTCGACGCTCGTTGCCCTCGGCCTACTAGGCGCATGTCGACCAATCCATTTCTTTTTTTTGTTTTTTTTTTTTTTTTGTTTTCTTTTTTTTCTTTTTTTTTCAGTTACCTAGCTGCTGATAGCGCCGGTAATGGGGCGACGAGCTCGTCGTCCTGGACTCTCGAGCCTATTTATTCTTCACTGTTTTGTGCAACTTTAAGCTTCTATCCCATCCCATCCCATCCCATATAATATTCAGTCTATTTCTCGATTCTTTTGTCCGGCCCACCGAGACTCTATACACCTCCCCGTATACACGTACCTATATGCAATATACACACACACATATGTATATAAATAAAAAAACATTGAGCTTAAAGTGATATATCAACGTGATAGTTTTAGGAAACGCGAATAAATTACGAAAGATATCCGCTCTCGTATACCTTGAACTTCTTTAAATATTATTTTACTTAAACGCGCGACTTTAATTTTTAAATAATAATAATAATAATAATAATAATGAAAATAATAATAAATAGAAGAAGAAGAAGAAAAAAATCCCTCTTCGTGGCTTGGACGTGGATGTAATTGCATGGGGTTATAAGAAGCCTCAGCCGTTCATTTAAATTAACCACACATTTATTTCTTCTCTTGTTATTATTTCTCTTTGGCAATTTACATGACGAAGAAGAAGAAGAAGAAGAAGAAGAAGAAGAAGAAAAAAACGAAGAAAAAAATAAAAAGGAAAGGTAGAAAGGCACAGGGGGGGGGGAGGAGAATGAGTTATTTATAATAGTTATGAAAGCGATATATTGAATATTCTTATGAGCGTAGTGTACGAGTTGAGTGAAAGGCAGGCCGATTCGCGAAAGATCGATGATTGTCTTGGACGTCCTCGCCGGCATTATACACCCGATCATGAATATATTCATCACTCGAATTAGACTCTTGTGCACATAAATATCATTCTGTTAATAACGGAGATTGCGACACAAGCGCCAACCGTCATCCTCGAATCCATATTTTTTTAATAATAATATTCTCCCGCTTTAATCCCGTCCGTCGGCCCCCGCTCCCTCACCCACCCCCAACCCCACCCCAAACGCTTGGATTTCCGTAATTATTTATTTACTTATTTCCGACAATAATTATTCTCGCATAAACTTAAAAAAGAAAATAAAAAACTCATTCCACTTCGCGTTTCGCGCAATTAATAAGAATGTATGCGTATAATTTTAAAGTGAAAAGTTAGCGAAGCCAGTACGGGGATAAACAATGGCCGCGTAACTTGTAATCGAGAAAGTTTCCTTTAAAAATGGGTGGGAGGGGTAGGGGGAGGGGGGAGGGGGGCAAAAAGGAAAAAGAAAAATTTAAAAATAAAAAGAAGAATTAAAATTCTAAGCGCAAGGAATGCGGCCGTAGTTGAAAGGAGGCCCGACATGTGTCAACCGAGGGAAAGAGCAGCTCGTAAGAATTAGCAATTCCGTAGCTTATTCAACTAACTTTATTCCTTATCCCATTCCTTATTCTTAATACCGGGGCAGAATAGTTTTTCGTCCCTCCGACAAAAGTGCATTAATTCCCAAGAAGATGTTAGCCAACGAGTGCAGAAATCCGTTTAATTTATTTGCATTTATTTAGAAGGGAGTGGAAGTAGCAGGCGGTAGTAGTGGTAGTAAGTAGTGGTAGTAGTAGTAGTAGTAGTAGTAGTAGTAGTGGTATCCTATAATGATTATGGGAACTATTGGGGTTATTGGGGAGAGAGAGGGCGGGCGGGGGAGTCACTGCCGGAAGAAACGGCGGCTTATTTATTCATCGGAACGGCCGATGGTTAACCAATTTAGTATACGGAGGAGGGGAGGGGGTAAGGGACCACGCGGGCGTTATGAAGACGTCGTCGGGCCGACGGCAATCATCGCGACCATTAAACTCCCCGGGCGCAGTTTTTACGATCTGACGGGTAGGACGGGAGCAGAGCAGAGCAGAGCAGAGCAGAGCAGAGTCTCGGTTTTACGAGTTTTTGACAGCAGCTGCAGGGGTGGCGCGACGCGGAGCGGTGGCACTGGCAGAGGTGCCGGGGAAGCGCGTGCCCAGGAGTCAGCGCCGTAAATCGACCTAACGGTCAGCGCAATCGAGTTTATTGTCGAGAGGGCCTGCGGGACCCACCCGGGCACCGGCGAGGTTCCTCCGCCAGGCAGGGAGCGACTGGGTGTGTGTGTGTGTGTGAGAGAGAGAGATGGAGAGAGAGATGGAGAGAGAATGGGAGAGCGAGGGGGGGGGAGTCCAGGTAAAATATAAACGAGGCCGGGACTCAGCTGCGAGGAAAAAATGTCGGAAGAGGAAGCCAAAAAGAGGAGGCGGTGGCGCGGGCGCGGGCGAGGAGGGGGTGGGGTGAGGTTGGGCAGTGGAAGACGCATGGGAGGTTTGTACCTTTCGGTGCAAGGTCAAATCCGAGGATTGGCCAAGGAGATAAGCCAGCTCTTTGCCTTTTTTCTTCCCTCCTCCTTTTCTCGGGCTTTCGTTCCCTCTTTTTTTTTTTCTTTTACCCTCCTTTCTTTCATTCCTTTTTCTCTGGTTGTTTTTTTTTGTTTTTTGTTTCCCTTCCTCTTTTTCTTTTCTTTTTCTTTTTTTTTTTTTTTTTTTTTGTTCTGTTTCGTTTTGTTTTGTTTTGTTCTGTTCTGTTTCCTTCCTAGCCCCGGCGAAGCTGCCCTTTTCCAACCTCCAACGAGCGCGGCTCGGACGACTCCGGCGTAGCTACGGCGTTCCCCCCGATTCTCCGTCCCTCTCGAAGGTCAATGGTTACTTGCACGCGGAACCATAGCAGGCGGGCGAAGGACCGCAGTCGGTCAACCGTAAAACCATAAATCCGTGCGGTGGCGTGCCGTGTGGCGCGCGTTTTTCGACTCTTAGGGAAGAAGAAGAAGAAGAAGAAGAAGAAGAGAAGAAGAGGAAAAAAAGAAGGCACGAAAGGAAAGAATCAAGCAGAAGTAGGTGGGAGGAGGAGGAGGAGGTGGAGGAGGAGGCGGTGGAGGAGGAGAGATAAAGGAATGAGCAAAAGCATGGGGAAAGGGACTTGGCGGGATGAGCAGGGGGCGCGAGAGTGGGGGCCGGGAGCTTGTTATAGAAGCAGGACCAGCGGCGGCTGCGGTGACTCGGTCGCCGGCTCCTCCGGCCTCGTGTTACCTGCACGTGTGCGCGCGGGCGCGCAAAAGAGGAACATCCTCAGGCACAAGCCGTAGCCGCGGCTGCGTGTATGGGTGTCCGAGTTTAGTGGCGCGGCGGGAGTAGGTAGGGGCGAAAAAATGAAGGCGGCGGCGGCGGCGGCGGCGGCTGAAGGGCGGCCGGGGGATGAGGAACAAGGTTGGAGGAGAAGAGGCGGAGGAGAAGGTCGAGGTGGAGGCGGAGGAGGTGGAGGCGGAGGCGGAGGTGGAGGTGGAGGCAGAGCCAGATCGGATGGAACAATGCGCGTCGGGGCGAAGAATGCGGTCGGCGAGGCTGCTGCTGCTGCTGCTGCTGCTGCAGCGGTACCGCGTCCGAAGCTTCTCCCGAGAGCCATCGGGGACCTTCTTCTTCTCCTTCTCTTTCTTCTTCTGCTGCTGGTGGTGGTGCTGCTGATGCTGCTGCTGCTGCCCCGGTCACCGTCGCCACCGCCGCTATCGCTGCTTCTCCCTCAACCTCTACGCGATGCTTCTTCGTCGTTGTCCTTGTCCACGACAAATGCACGTGGAAATTTACTGTTTCCCCCGAGCTCATTGCATCACCGGTCGAGCGCGGCTCTGCTCCCTCCCCCCGTCAATTTCCTACCGCCGATTTATATGTGCCACGCAGTTCTCCCGTTCCCTTCCTCTCCACTAGATCAGAGCACCGGGGCTGCACGGTATTGGGGTTGAGGGGTTATTGGGGTTATTGGGGGCCGGGGGCCGGGGGGGATCCCCCCGCTCATTACCGGTAATCTCCGGCTCTCCCCGAAATTCCGCAGCACTTTTATTTTATTTTATTTTATTTCATCTCCGTCCATCCCTCCCTCCCTCCCGCCAGCCCTCCCTCGGGCGGGCCGTCAGCCAGCCACCTCTTTTTTTTTTTTTTAGGCACGGAGTAAAAATATCGGCGCCTCGATTGGTGGCTGGGCAGTTTATTAGGGCCTCAATTAGCCGGGGCGGCCTGTACACGAGTCATTTGTCATTGACGAGTGCGCGCGAGGAGCAAATGGAGCGGCCATTGAAAAGAATCGAATTTATCCCTCCGCTCGTGACTCCAATTTACAACGATAAATCCTCCTACGGTCGGACGTAAATTTCCCCTAAAATCCGGCGATATTTCCGCATATAGAGGATCGACGGTCGATCCCAAGAAGACCTGTCCGAGGAGAGATGCTCGTCCATCTTTCTTTTTATAGACGTTTTGTGGTGGAGAGGGGGGAGGTAGGAAACGGGGCTGTCAATTCTAATTCGATTCCTTTCTCAAAGTAAAATTACACCGGAGCGATCGCTTCCGCCTGATGTCTCTAAGCGGATCTTCCTACCGAGCGAAATCGCCTTAGTTGTTAGCGGCGGGAGGAGGAGGAGGAGGAGGAGGAGGAGGATCGGCGGTAGTGACGCCACCGCATTAAGAGGTCGCGACCGACCTCTTAAATCATCATCGACAGTTTAACGAGCCGCACGAGTCGAGCCGCGTCTGATAATTCCTCGGAGGTGATACGGGGTCGGGGAGGAGAAGAAGCAGGAGCCGAGAAGTCGGCTTGTAAAATAGATGCGGTGATCCACCGGCAGAGGGGCGGGGAGCGGGAGGATCGCTGCCGGCCGTAATAAAGTAAAAAGAGATAGAAGGCAAATGAAGGATAATTACCAGCGCGTTTATCTGTAAACATTGAGCTTTGCGATAATAGCGCAAAGGGTGACACCTCCCTACTCCCGCCCCAGCTCCTCCTCTCGCCCCCACCCTCGGTCACAGCCTCGAGTCCCAGCTCCGGGCGAATGAAGATATCACGCTCCTCGTCTTTGCGAGCGGAACAACGAGCGTCGATACTCGGATAGGCTTACCATTATCGATATAATTGTAAGATAGGCGCCCCCCCCCGCGTGATTTATGCGCTCCCACGTATTATTTATGGTTTCGCTGCCAGTGTCGATGGTACGCGCCTCTCTCCCCCCACCCCCCACCCCCGCCTCCTTTATTTATACGCGCACATAGACTACTGCTCGAGCGTGTGATACGCGCGGCATCCCCGTCGGCCGCGTTAATGTCTGTCTGGCAAATTATAATAATATCAAAACGGGTAAATATTGGATCATCCGGATCTCGTTACCGAACCTCGGCTCAGTATTATTCCCGTCACCGTAGCCGCGCCGTCGCACGACAAGCACGACCCGAGACAATTATAAGGAATTACCGGATATCGATGCCGAGGAATTCCGAGGCCGTCGGGAAGGGAAGGGCCCTTACCCTGGATGGAACGACGCGACGTTAAGGATAAATCGGGAACGAACGAAGTGCCGATGAAGGTTCATTTTCGCGTTTGACGGAGAGGGAAGAGGTGGGCTGGGGCAGGAGGGGGCTCCGTGTTTAAGTAGCGCCGCTAATGTCGAGCCCCGACCGCCGTCGGGACCGCCACCCCCCTTTCACCGCTCGAGGTTCTGCGCAGATAAGGAGCTCAAGGACTACGGGACGCGCTCTTTCGCCCATCCCCTTCGACCTCCTCCCTTGAATTATGGGCATGATTTTTATTATTCGCCTCGCCGGGCTGCTCACGAACGAGGGAAACTAACTTATTCCTTGCCACCCCCGCGACTATCTAACGTTTTTTTTTTTTTTTTTGGTCCCGCGGTCGGAGAAAGTACATTAATGTCCTTGATAAAAACGCGAAAACAATTCTTAGGCGAGAAGGGCTCCTCCGCGTTATGATGGGCGCAAGAGGATGCGGTTGCGGGAGAGGGGGCGGCAGGCGGGAGGCGTATCTCGCAAGACGTCTCTGGTACCTTTTTAGGCGATGAATAATGCAGATGGAGATTTAAAAATCCTAATAAAGTACGGGCGGCCGGTACTTTTACTTTTTTTAAGTCGAGAGTCCTGGACATCAATGGGGGGGGGGGGGCGCCGCCGC
Source organism: Ceratosolen fusciceps (assembly GCA_018883505.1). NCBI lineage: Eukaryota > Metazoa > Arthropoda > Insecta > Hymenoptera > Agaonidae > Ceratosolen > Ceratosolen fusciceps. The sequence goes on along the minus strand of RCIC01000022.1, from coordinate 1,373,862 downwards.
TTAAGGTCGCGCCTCGATGAAACTCCGTCCATTACTCCCGGCAGCGCGGGATCGTGCCGTACATCACCGCCGGGAATAATGGAGCCACGGCACCTTAACGAGGAGAGACAAAACGCTCTCTTCTCTCGCCCCTCCGCGGTCTCCGGGCGGGGGGAGGGGGTGGGGACCACGCGTCACTTTAACGTCATCGCCTAAATACGTTATCGTCCTAAATACTCGTTCCTTACCGTCCCTCGTGGTTTTTCGGGCCCTCCGTGTCCCGGACCTACGGTCTCGACTGCTACTCGCTACTACTACTACTACTACTACGACTACTCGCTACTACTCGCTACTCGCTACTACTAGTGCTGCAACTAGAACATCTAATACGGCTAGGATTCCAAGGGCTCGACCTCTATGACTAATTGTTAAAACGCGAATGCTGACGGTGCCCGTAAATACTCTGCTCTCTCCTTCCTACCTTCCTACCTTCCTACCTTCCTACCTTCCTTCCTTCCTTCCTCTAAGAATTTATGGAAATCCTGGCCACTCCGGGCGGTATATCCGCAACGACGAATAATTAAAAGCTTCTGGAAAGCGGCCGCGTCCGTGTATATATACGTGCCCCGGCACGCGGTGGACTTCCCCGTCAACGGGTATAACAGCGCTCGGGAATACACGTAGTTTTTGCCGAGTCGAGTCGGGGCTGAGGTGGGTGGGGGGGGGGGAGAGAAGGGTTAATTCATCGGAACACCGCACTACTCTCTACTTGAAATACCTCGAGGTGTCGACGAGATAAAAAGATAGTGGCGGTCGGGGGGGTCGGGGGGAGAAGGCCGCTCGGGTGTTAATTAAATAACGGCGATGGCATTCTAAAGTAGGGTAGGCGAACCGTCCAGTGAGAGAGTGAGGGGGGGAGAGGGGGGGGAGTATGTGGTAGGTAGGGGCACGAGGTAGGGGCCAGCACTCGTCAGGCGGTAACTCATCCGGGCTGATCACGTCAGAGTTCCCCGGGACTGATCGGCCGTAATTTAATAGACGCCGTGAGTCGGTGAGAGATGCTGCCCCGGTCGGCGGTGGCCTTTTTGCTCCCGAGGAATTCAGAGCTTAATAACAGCTGCGCGAGGCTCCGAGCGCATCGCGCCTCCGAACGTATCGCGCACACGCATCGTCAGGGCCGGCCTCGTCGCGGATCCAAACCACCCTCGAGAGTTATGACGCGGTGCAATTAGCGGCTCGCGTCCGCTCACCCGTTAGAGAGAGACGGAGGAAGTGTGTGTGCGGGTGTGTGCGTGGCAGGTGGATTCGCGGGACGGGAAGGGACGGGGCGGGAAGGGACGGGGAAAGGCAGTTAATCAGAACGGGAGGTCGAGGGACGCCGAGCGCATCTCTTCCTTCCTCCGGGATAGTTTCGGACTCGTCCCGGTACCGCTTAGCCGTGCAGCGGGGGTGCGGTCCGGCCGGTTCTCCCTCGACCTCCCGTTCTGATTAAAACGCCAGAGCCGAGTCGGCGCTCTAGTTACGTATTTTGCGCGCTTCGTTCCCGAAACGTGACGTGCGCCCGGTCGGTATCTGAATTTTCCGTTATTCCGGCTGATCCATGGTTTCGCATGGTTTCGCATGGTTTCGCCCCTCGGACCCGCTGTTACAAGACCAAGCGCTTCCTACAATTTGTCCCGGCTAATTGGAAATGGCGTGGGTGGCGGGAGGGGGGTGGTAATTGGCGAGCTAATAAAAGTATTTATTGCCTCCGGCAGAGCCGAGAGCGCGTCGATCCCCGATTTATATCCCTTTTTATCGTCAGTTTCTGCTTAATGAAGCGATCCTCATCGATCCTTTCATAACTTAGCCCCCCCTACTCCCCTGCCCCCAACCCTAGTCGCTCTCACTCGCCCTTCTCGGCTAATGCATTTCAATTAGCCAGTGACTTTTTGCCCTGGCCGTCGATCCCGAGGACGATTGCGAAACCGGACGCCCGAGACTTTTTTTTTTTTTTTTTTTTTTTTTTTTTTTTAAAGCACCCGGACAACGAACTCCGCTGCCGACTTCCTGGAGGGGTCGTAGATGTCTTTGCCGTATTAATAGAAAGCGCGGCCACGTACCTTTATCTTCCTTTTCCCTTCTCTCTCTCTCTCTTTTCGTTTTGTTTTTTGTTGATCCGATTTTGTTTGGATCGCTGGGACTGCTTGGATCTCGGGAGCTGTTACTGCCGCCGCTGCACCGATCACAAGGTTATTCGAAATCCTTCGAGGCAAGATGGCACTTTACTATACTAAACTTAGTTAACACTTTGAACAACAATAATAATCGAGGTAGCTTCCGGACGCTGGACGAGTGCGGTCGGTATACGTGTATGACTAGATACGTAATTGCAATTTGACAACGGGCCCCTCTTCTTCTTCTTCTTCTTCTTCTTCTTCTTCTTCTCTATTTCTCTTCCTCCTCTCGTTCCTTTTCCTGTTGCTTTATCCCACTCGACGACCCGAGACTTGACTTACTTAGCAGGTCAGGATTACCGATTACCGATTACCGATGATTCCTCATTAAAATTTAGTCAACGACGAATAATGAATATTATATAATAATCACAATGACAATGACAATGACAATGACAATGACAATGACAATGCGTGGTGGTTTATGAGGTGCTGTTTTTTTTCTTTTTTTTTTATTAGAATTAGCAGATTGCACAAGCCCATCGGCGACTAACGAAGGACCACCAAGATAAAGTAAGCGGCTCGGCCCCGTTAACCATGGGTAGTTATTGGGGGAGTAATAGTTCGGTATCGCTGTCGCCGCGCACGCGCGCACATCAATATCCGTACCTCGAGGTTTCGTGAAGAAGGTGACCGGTCATATTGAGGACCGGGAGGAGCGCGGCACCCCCAGCACTTGACACGCGCGCGGGCGACGGAGCCGACGGGGCCTCCGGGAACTCGTGCGACGAGAGTACGTCGTCGTCGTCGTCGTCGTCGTAGTCGTCCTCTTCCTCTTCCTCCTCGGCCCGGTCGTTGTCGTTATGGTTGTCGTCGTCGTTGTCGTCGTCGTCGTCGTCGTCGTCGTCGTCGATGCGGAAGGAAAGCGGCGCGTGCCGCCGGCTAAGTTACGAGCCGTTTATGAGCCATGAGCGATCCCGAGGACTAGATAGACTTACTTAGAGAGTTGTTCCACGAGGTTTGGGAGGTTTACGAGTTTACGAGGTTCGCCTGGCCGCCGGCGCGAGAGGAAGGAGCGGGACCGAGCAGCGCCTCTCTCTTCCCCAGGAGCGAACGGATAGATCAGAAGGACCGCCTGCGACTGTCTGATTTACTATGGTGGACTCTCGGTATAACGCGGGACATGCCGCCGCCTCCCCGAACGTACGACCCAGCTAGCGGCCGAGTCACAGAGAGAGAGCGTGCGTGCGCGTGTGTGTGTGTGAGAGTGAGAGAGAGAGAGAGAGAGAGGCACCGGTGCGTGAGTACGTGAGTGAGCGAGTGCGTGCGTGAGTGCGTGCGTGCGTGCGTGCCTGGCCGTTCCCCTCCCCTTTCTCGTACCGCTATAGCTGCACGCTCCCGTCCCCTCGCCGTAGTCCACGGCACCACCACGACTCCGTTTGTAAGCGCTTACGAGCCGGGCTTCCCAGAAGGGGGACGGACTAGACGAGGGTTACACGCCAGGCAGCATCCTTCTCTAGGTGTCCGTGGGGTGGGGCGTCGCTTCTAATCCCACTTCCCACGCCAATGAAGAGTAGCTTGGCTGGCGCTGCTGCCCGGCTCTCGCCCCGCTGCTCCCTATGATCCTCGCAAGACACACTCTTCCATCGCCGGCTGCGGGACGACCACGCTGTGGGACGACGCGGGGTGGGGTGGGGGGAGGGAGGGAGAGAATGTGTGGCAGAGCGTTGGAAAGAGGGCCGGACGGGGACACGTTCGCTGCCGGACTCCCGCTACTAGTCATCCTCGCATCGGCTCCCTACCCTCTCCCCACCCTCTCACGCTCGTCTCACACTGGCCTCACACTGGACTCACACAGCGCTCGAGAAGCCAATATCCTTATGACCGGTATCCCCTCGGCTTTATCGTCCGTATAATCGTTAGAGCCGCGCTTACAATTAATTTGACGGCTCTAAGGACGTCTCCTCGCGTTAGACGCTTAACCTTCCCCCATCCTCTCGAGGCCTTGAATTGAATCAAGCGACGATCACGCGGACTTCCGTATGCTTTTATCGATCACAGATTTCTCGATCCTCCTCCTATTCCTCCAACTCATCCCGCGTACTCCGTCGTTCACTCGTCGCATGCCTCGCTCTCCACCCTCGAATTATCCTTTCCTTTTGTTTTCGTCCAACAGGTTCCGTTCCGTCCCGTCTCCGCTCTCCGCTCTCCGCTCTCCGCTCTCCGCTCCGTCCCACGCGCGCACTTTAGCCGTCCCCGAATACTTAAGGAGAACGATACGTGCTATCGGCTCGGTACTAGTTAATTGGGCTGGCTAAGGTGGGAGCACTGATTGGCCAGAGAAAACGCGCAGGGACGCGAAATAGCGAAAATCCTTTAGGAAAGGCTCGCTCGCGTGCGAGGCGAAAATCTGCGGAGCTCCCATGTCCTCCACCCCACTCCCCGTCCCGGTTAATTTATGTAGGCGAGCCTTCACGGGGTACGACAAAAATATTGAATCCTCGGGTCTGGATTATGGTAATCGTAAGCGTGTAATGTAATTAATGAAAATTCGCAGGGCATGTTGACATGGCCGATGACGACGGCGCGGAGCCCCTTACCGACCTGGAGGTGGACTTATAATTTTTAATTCTGCCCAGTAATTTTTCCGTGCCAGCGTTAATTTATTATTAACGGTGCCACGTTATGGATATCCCTCCTGCCCCCTACCAATCCCGATACTTTTTTTCTTCCTCTCGTGGAAGCTCTTGTAGAATTTATTGATTTCGTTTTTGTCCTTTACCGTCGAAGCCAAGGCTGAAAATGAAAACGCGAGCTCGAGCCAAGTTCGAGGGGGGGGGGGGGAGGAGGCGGGGGGGCTTAGCGAACCCCGTCGATACGGTGGCTGAGCCTGCGAATAGGAAAGGATGATCCGATGTCCTCGAGGACGAATGAACGATTAGGCCGAACAAATTGCACGGAGTATCTCGAAGCGAGTAATTCTTCACGCCCCGCTCGTACCCCTCCCCCCGTCCCCGCGCGCCAACCTACCTACCATCCTTCCTTCAATTTTAATTCGCGCGGCTGCTGTTTCTGAAGGCTCGCCCCCCACCCCACCCCTAAAAAAAAGAGCCTCCCCATAAATAATCGATTATCGCACGGGCGTCGGTTAATAATCGCTCGGCGCGTCCGAGGAGAGGCGGAATGGATAAGGAAGGACCCGCGGTGAGGCCCGCGTCGCCGCCGTCGATGGGTGGAGTCTGCTCTCTACTATTCCGCTCCACCACGTAGTCACTCGCACTCCGCTCTCCTAGGGAAATTTAGGGTTGCACGCTCGCCGGTACGGGGAGTGAGGGGGCGAGGGGTTGGGGTTGGGGTTGGGGTTGGGGGGAGGGAGTGCCCTATTATTGGGGTAACAATGGACGGGGGGTGCATGTCAATAAGCCCTCGAGGAATGCGCTGCCGAATTCACGTGGCCCCGGGATCACGATTTTTATCATATTGCGCGCGCGCGAGCCCTTTTCTTCACTGGCTCCTCCGAGCCGCTTTTTATTTATTAATAACGATCGCATACGTCAGAGACGTATCCTATAATACAACACGTAATAACGTACATCAATGGGCTCGCCAGCATGACGAATGGCCGTCCCCAATAACCCCGTCCCTCCACGAATCCCGTAAATTTATGCAGGGACGCGCCGTAGCCGTCGTCGTAGCCGTAGCCGTAGTCGTAGCCGTCGAGGCCGAGTGCGACTGCGCGGCCACACCACTCACTACGCCTCGTGCTGCCAAGGCAGGAAATTCCATTTTTCTTACCTCCCCCCCCCCCCCATACGACAGTTAGTTCGAAAAGGAGCCGGCCATCGCGCCCCGGCCTTTCCTTTCCTCATATTTATTAATATTTTCAGCCGGGGGAGGAAGCGGCGGGGGCGGGTCGTGCCCCGGTCGCTCGAGCCGAACTCTTATTACCACTTGAAATTCAAGGGCGAGTTTTCAATTGGGTACTTCCAGGAATTGCCTTTAAAACCCTATGCCGCCACCCCAATCACCCCCACTCACCCCCACTCGCCCCATACGTGGTAGGCGCTCACCAATCTCACCTCGTCGGCCCACGAACGGCTTCATCGAGAACGGATATCGAGCCTTTTAATCGATTACCCGCAATACGGCCGCCACCGCCACCGCCACCGCCACCGCCATCCCTTCCTCAACCTTTGAAGCGGAGACGAATGGACGTTCTCGTCATTAAATGTTAATTTCTCCCGGCCGAAATAGAATAATGAGAAGGGCTGGATGGAATAATCTGGAATCGATCGACCGTCCTTGACGCTTGTCTTGCGCTAAGCGGATAATAATTTCAATTATTAATTATCGGAAGCGTTTACCCTCCGTTCGAATGGCATCGAAGAAGCCACGAGCGCTTGCCCAACCAAAGCAAAGTAGTCTACGTACTCGCAATTACGATTGGCCATTGGAAATCCACGTAAAGACAGAGAATGCCTCCGTGCTTCTGTTGCTCAGCTCTTGTGCAAGTAATTACGAAACCCCGCAGCTTCGTATGATTTCCCGGTGAAGGGGACGACGACGACGACGACGACGACGACGACGACGGAGGGGAGGGAGGGAGGGGGATTTTTCGAAAGTTACATTGGATTATATTTTGCTCCTCGTTTCATTTTCTTTTAACGAACGCCAGGAGCCGCTGTCGGAGGTTCATTTACGATATTTCTGGAAATAAATACGTAAATACGTCGAGTGCGCATGGAGGATATTGCGGTTATTGGGGAATTTACAAGGACCGTACGTAGTACGGACGGCGAAGGTTAAGTTCGTATGCGTGCGCGAGCTAAGGCTCAATGGATCTCTCGGTCAGGTCAGGTCAGGTCAGTTATATTATTTTAGAACGCGGACAGCCGTAACTGGATCGAAAGGTGACACTTGCTCGGATGCATTAATGCTTCAGAGGGAGCGCATGCGAGCGGCCGATACGTGGAACAAAGCTCATTGTCGCTTGTTGCTATTCAGATCAGCAATAGATCTCGATAAGCCGGCGGCGGCGGCGGCGGGGGGGGGAGGAGGAGAACTTGACTCACTCGACTTTGACCGATCGCATGAGAATTAAGCAATCATAGCTCGGCCGAGAGTGTCTGCGTGTGAGTGCGATGATGCGAGCGAGGGAGCGGGCGGGATCGGCGGCGGCGGCGATGGGAGGGCGGCTCGCGGTGGAGGGCGGAGGGAAGAGAGTGACAGAAAGAGAAAGGCTTGACGCGCCGGTTGGAAAGAGAGAGGCGGATAGAAGAGGGAGCGCAAGGAGGGCCATTCGTCACTCCTTGTCAACTACACTTTTGCCCGTGAGCGGCATTTACTTATATATATATATATATATACCTGCACCCTCTCTCGCTCTCTCTCGCTCTCTCGCCGCCATCACGAACTCGGCCTCGCCTTATCGCAATCTCCATGTGCGCGCACGCCGCGATTACCCATAGGCGCGAGCGCGAACGCAAAACATTCGTCGACGAAATGAATCGTGTTAGCGTATGGGAGATGACGGGCAGCGGGCCCCACATTGATTTACCACTACACGTCGCGAAACTTTTTCCCCCTACCCCCCTACCCACCCATTCCTACGTACGAGAGGCTCCTTTTAGCATTTTAGCCTTTTTATGCGGCTTTCAATTATAAGCAGGTTAGAAAAGTCTATAATATTCCCATTTTGCTTTTACGGGCGCTCGGGAATTCCTCGATTCTTTTTCCCGTTGGCCATTATTTCTTTACCCCCACCGCCGCTCCCTCTCAGCTCTCTATAAAATATATTGCCGCTCCACAGCCAGACACTCGCATAATTATCCGTCTGTTTGTTAAGTTGTAAAACGCCATTTATAATTTTATTTGAATTTCGCTTACTTTTTCTCTCCCGCTCTCTCTCTCTCTCTCTCTCTCTCTCTCACACACGCTCGCTATCCCGCCTTATTCCTCTTATCCATTTTGCAAGACAAGTCGTAAGGGGGGGGTGGGGGGAACGATAGCGTTATTTAATAATCTCATTCCTATCTACGAGAATTTATTGCCCCTATTTTCAGCATCCGACAATTACGTAACAATGCCAACGGTAATAATTAATAAGTAACAATTAACGATGTTGTTGTTATCGTTATACGAATAGAAAAGGCCAGGGTAGGCGATTCGGGTAACTCGGTTAGCTTGGACAGAATCCGGTTAGCGAGAGGAGGAGGCATTCCTCTTAAAAATATTTTCGTATTTTCGTAAATACGCGCAGATGTATTTGTACGCGTATTTGTAGGAGAGTAATTTTATAAATTTTACGTAGGAAAAGTTTGCACGTGCACTATACACACACACACACACACACACTCTCTCCAGTAAATCGCTCGGGCCTTAATACTATTTCATTTAAACATTCAAATGTCCCGTAACGTTCTTACTTAATAAAAACGGTGCCATGAATTATCTTTTATTTGAGGATAACGAATGGCGCGAGTGCGCCTAAGGATAATTTACGTGTCGAAGTTAACGTGGATTATTATTATTTCTTATTAGCCTCGCTCGTATTTACAGAAGATAAGACATTTCCTTTGAGCGATCGATGCGTATCTGGTATTTGAATAGCGCGTGCGCATGATGCGGCCTGCATAGAAAGTTCGATGGGGCCCAAGTTGCATAATTCACTGAGCGAGCCAATGATGCCAATGATGCCCGCGCGTCATTGGGCCCCTTCGCGGGTTACCGTGACCGAGGCGACTTTCCCGGCTCTTTCCCGGCTCTTTCCCGGCTCCGCGTAAACATTACGTAAAACTGAATTCTGAACGGTAACAAGAATATTCGGCGGGTGGCAGAGGGTTATTGGGGTTATTGGGGTTATTGGTGGGGTGGGGTGGGGTGGAGGCGGCTCGCTCACGGACTCACGGGCTCGCGTATTAAAATGCCACCGCGAGGTAATTATCGAATGTCTGCTTGACCGTTCTATTCGAAGGCAAAATAACCTATTATTTACAATACTGTAATTAAGGAGCGGCAAAAGGTCTTGATAAAAACCGGTTTATACGGGCGAAAACGCTTTATTATTATTTAGGAACGGCAAAGACAACGACAACGACAACGACAACGACAACGACAACGACGACAAGGAAAAGGAAAAGGATAGAAAAGGGAGGCTCGAGTCGGTCGGCGGGCGCATTAATTAACCGCTACAAATCGCTACGGTCGCGCATTTCTACCAGATTCGCGTTAATAGCGATCGGCTAATCGGCCTTGAGCTCACATGTAGGAAAAAGATCGGGGAACGGAGTCGGGGATTGAGTCGAGAAACTGAGCTCTGTTCCCGACAGCTCGGCTGGTCCCGCGGGGGCGGGGTCCCACTCCGACGATCCTGGTGGTGGTGAGGGTGGTGGTGAGGTGGTGGTGGTGGTGGTGGAGATCGAGTTACAGTCTCGTAGCCGCTAACGAGGAGGAGGCCGTGGATTAGCCACTCGAGATGGCTCGGCCAGGCCGACGTCCGGTCTCCTACACGTTACGTAACGCGATAGGGGGTGTGGGGCGGGGGTGGGGCGATGGATGAATTATATATCTCGAGAACAGGGAGCCGAAGGGGACGACGGACAGCTACGACACTCTCGTGGTCGAGTAATTTTCCACGCGGTCCTTTGTTGGACTAAGCGTGGCCCGCCCATTTACAGTGACGTCATTATCGGTAATTGCGCGGAGGAGGAGGAGGAGGGGATTTTTCGTGCCGCGGCCCGTTGTCGAGGATTTTCGTGAAAAGAGACGACGACGAGGCCGTGGGAGCCGGCATCCCCAGACAACGTCCAGGGAAGGGGTTGACCCGAAGTTGGGCCATCCCTCCCTCCCTCCCTCCCTCTCCTCGCCTCGCCTCGACCCGGCCCGGCCCGGCCCGTCCCGGCTCGGCCCGGCCCCGCCCCGCCCCACCCCGCCCTCATCGAAGGTCAGTGCTCCCCGAGGATTGCGAGAGCGAGGCCCGAGAAAGCGTTTTAATCGGGAAATTATTCTTCTGGAGAAGCTTAACGAGTCGCAGCCCGAGGTCGAGAAGAGTCGAGTGCCGCTCGCTCGCGGCTCTCCTCCTTAGTCCGCCGGTACTTCAAAATAGTTTAGCGAGCGCACGTAGTGGAGGGTCCGATCAGAAAGAAACGGCCGAGGCTCGCGTTGCGGCGAGCGTAACGAGCCGTAATGGAACCGACGATCGCCCCCGGCTTTTAATGGACTCGAAGGAAAGGGCGTTAAGAGGTGAAGGGTGAGCCCGGGCTTGGCGGTGGAGGTGGGGCCGGGGGAGGGGGTGAAGGCTCGGTCGAGGAGCCAGCCGGAGAAAGAGAGACGGCGATGGTGCGGCAGGTTCGCGAGGCCACGGCGATGTGAAGGGGTTGCGGGGACGCCGGGGGTGAGGTAGGTGGGGTGAGGTAGGTGGAGGGGGGGGTAGGATACACTTCATAAAGCAGCAATTACCGAGCGAGATACGAACGGGCAGCTGTAATTTTGCACCTCTTAAATAAGACGTTCTCTCGCCATTACCCTCTCGATGACCAGGCCGCGCAATTTCATTCGGCGGAAGCTCCCGGGGCAGCCCGAGAGCGCTCCCCCCCCACCCACCTACCCACCCGACCGACCGACGGACCGACGCACTCAAGACAAAAGAATTAAAAGGAAAAGCTTCTTCGAAAATTGCGAGCTGACGTGCCTTCCCATTGCGTTGCTGGTTATTTTTAATACGAGCACTGCGGAGCTGCCAAACAATGCTTTTCCTCTTAGCCCCCCCCCCCCAACCCCCCCCCCAGTTCAGCCCAGGGCCGGCCGCCGCTCACAAGGTAAAAAACGCAGCGACTTACGGGCAAGGCGATTTACGAGGCGCACCTGTTTTATGAGAGAGGTATAACTCCTTCACCCCCCCCTCCTCCTCCTCCTCCTCCTCCAGCCATCGTCCGCCCGCCCCCGTCAACCTAATTACTTTTTAATGATTTAACAGATACGCTTTTGTTTAATAATAATATTATTTTTCACTACTCGCAATTGCGGATCTGCTTTACTTGCCGAAGAATTACTTTCTAAATAAATAACGGAGCTTTTTTTTTTTTTTTTTTTTTGTTTTTTTGAGCTCTTCCATACCTCCTGGAAAAACTCTTACGGGATTAGCTTTTATACTGCTCTGTCCTTTGGACGAGTGCTTTCCAGTCCCGCCCATCATGGCCATTGCCTGCGTCGGCCAATATGAAAAGTAGTAGACGAAATAAAAAAAGAAACAACAATATCCAAACAAGCTCGTTAATTAATTATTACAATATAGTTAGCGCGCGTGAGGTTGTGGATGGGGTTGGGTTGGGTTGGTGGGGAAGTTGGTGGGCCCCTGTATCAGGAAGTCAAAGAACCCTGGGATAAATTTAAACGACGGCTTTGATACGAGTCTCGGGTTTAGCGGCAAAAATTCGTTGGCACCGCGGTTGGTTCCTCACTTCAATCAAATACGAGTCGCGCCGGTGGCTTCCAAGAATACCACCACCGCCACCGCCACCACCACCACCGCCACCACCACCACCGTGCAGCAGTGGAAATACGTATTAAATCATAAGGGAGGGCCAGCCGGTGCGGCAAGATTATTTGATCCGAGGGCAAGCAAGCCGAACAATAATGGCCGTCGGGACGTGCGAGTACACATAAACCGATACCATTGTCACGATTAAGCCTATTGTTGGATTAAAGAGAGAATGGTTATTTAAGCGACGCGTCTCCGTACGTTAGTACTGCCAGTGAGATTGAGAGTAAAAGAGAGTGAGAGTGAGAGAGAGAGAGAGCAGATGGGAGCGAATGTCATATCGGACCGTAAGGATCGCGAGCGCATCTATAAACAAGTCCCCGAAGTACTTTCTGAAATCGTTATCGAGTGGCAGGACCTTCTGGAGACTGCTTATCGCAATTCCTCGGGCTCATACGAGGGGCTGTGGAGTGGCCCCGAGGATCCCTAAAGGCCTCTACGAACGAAGGACGACCGAGGACGGGACGCAGGATTAAGCCGACTCACCCACGCCATTCCCTCGAAATCCCTCCTCCCCCCCCGTCGTCTCCCCGAGCTCAATATGTTTCCTCCCTACCTTTACCTCCCTCCTTCTTTCCCTATCGTTATCATTATTATTATCATTATCATTATTATCATTATTATCATTATTATCATTATTATCGTCGGGCGTTTTCGATTTCGCACTCTACGGCGCGTCTCAGGTATTGGCGAGGACGTCAACGCCAACCGAAACCGCTGCTCTGCCCCTTCCCTCCGTCAGCTTTCGGATGACCACATAAAAGGAAAATATATCGACGTATCCTCAACTCGAGGATTCCTTATACCGTAGGGAGCGATCATCATAACTTTTTATCCCCTGATTTATTCCTCACTTTTTCCTCCCTTTATACATAAACCCATACATACGTACATACATATATCCATATATATATATGTATAGGCAAAGCCAGCCAGCCTCGCCTTATCATTCCTCTAAAATTCCGTATTTGTTATTGCTTATAAGCTCAGTCGTGGCTATTGTTATTATAATAATAATAATAATGATTATTATTATTATTACCATTAGGTAAATGGCTTAGCTTTCGTTAGTTCGTCCGGCGGCATTAAAAATTCATAATCTCGTGAACTTTTATTGTTTTACGTATTTTTATTGCTTATTTAAAAGGGGCGAGCGCCAGTGAAAATTAGTTCATTAGTTTTTAACGATAAATTTCGTTAGAGTAAGCCGGCGCCCAACGTTAATCACTATTACGGACTCCGAACAATGTAATATTACTAATAGTGCACTCGCCGAATTCCATTTTCCTTGCTGGATTATATAAATTACGGCGTTATTTATGGGTGGGGGGGGGGGCACCACTCACCTTGTAATTCTAATGCATGCTCGCAAGTTGAAATTGATGCCCCGACATCGTTTACTTAAGATTTCGTATCTGTTGTAACTAACCTGCAAAGGAAGCAGAACAATATTATTTAGTATGTATTATATTCGTGTACGCACACATATTTGGCTTAGGTATTAGATTTATTTGCCTTTTTGTATACGCTTGTTTAATTAAAAACAACAACAACAACAACGAGAATAAGAATAAGAATAATAAGAATTATAATAATGATGATGATGATGATTATTATTATTATGATTATTATCTGACGTAGAGCGGGTATATATATATATATATATGTTTTATCGTAATAAGATGGCGCTTAATGCATTATCTTCTTTTAAAAGATATGAAAGTTCCTGGAGCCATAAAAATGGCTCCGAGATTGATTTACGACGGAATAGCTTATGGAAATGAAATTTCTATATTACTCGTGGCTCGCGATAAGTTTCAAATAAATGAAAAATAAATTACCCCCACGCGATCGGTTAAACGTGTAATTTATATTTCGATACTTAACGCGACTCCGGCCAAGAGCGCGGCAGATCCTTAATTAAGAAGGATACGGCGCATCTCCGTCCTAAGGGTTGAAAGAATTTATTGCAACGGAGGGACGTATTACGTATTTCTTACGTAATACAATTCTGTAAATATTCTCTGCTCGGGTAAAAATAATTTTGAGCTGCTGCGGGGAGAGGGAAGGGATGGGAAGGGCTGTCTAATGAAGAACGCGCGCAACTTGTACGTAGTCGCGAGACCCCACGAACAACCCTTAGCGAGGTAAGGAGAAAAATCATTTCCCCGTACGAGTGGAGCGGAGCGGCGGCAGGGAGGGGAAGTGGGGTGGAGGGGTGGGGGGCAGTAACTTTTTTGCCTCTTTTCGTCCCTTTTTCAAGTGGCAGAGATACGGGGATGACAATTTATCGAATGATAAATTCCTCGGAGATAGGATCACGTCGCGTCTAGATTAAACGACCATCCCTCTCACCATCCCCCGCCCCACCCCACTCCACTCCACCCCACCCCACTCTCTCACTCGCTCTCTTACGCTCTCGCTCTCACTCCTACGCTCACGAAATTAAATATAGGGTAGAATTGCAGCTAGTTGTGCTCCTCGACTATGGATGGACTCCTCGCTCTCGGTGATCTCTTTCATTCTCCCAACCCCTGGCCCAACCCCCGGGGCTGTCCACGAAAAGAAGGAAGAGCGAGCGAGTTGAGTTTTGGCCCTTCTTTCCCATAGTCTTCGTCTAAATTCCAGCAAGTCGAGTTGGCTCTTATCTGCCACCGCAGACTCTGCGATCGCCTCCCACCCCGCCTCTCGGTCTTCCTCTTCGCCCACCTCTCTCACTCTAATCCCTCGACGTACCGCAACTCGACAAACAGCCGCTCTCCCGCGTCTCACTCCTCCCCCTCACCCTCACCCCTCACCACCACCATTCCCTCATATATCACCGAGCTACTCGAGTCGAGGTTCGGTCGCGACCCTCAACCCTCCCCCCTTCTCCTCCTCCTCCTCCTCCTTCCGAGCCCAAACCCCAATCCCTACCAACGACACTTACGCCTCCTGGCTGACCTCTGGGGCTCCCCCCCCCACTCGCCCTATCGCTTTTCCGCCTCCTCTTTTCCAGCCGAGTGGCCGCCGATACACCCCCCCCGAACCCTTGTTCGTTCAGGACTATAGCCCTGTCAATTGCATTACGTACGTCAATCGCGCAGGAGAATCTCCCTGGCCGAGCATTTTCTCGATTTCCCAGACGGACGCGGGGCTCCGGGGTCACTCGTCCGGGAAATTATCCCAGCCCCAGCCCCAGGCACGGGCCACGGGCCCCTTTTCGCTTTCCCCCTCCCGCATGTAGATAAGCCCGCTCGGTTATTCTCGCCATTCGGAGCTCTATTCTCTATTCGGGAAGGGAAAATATCAGCTCCTCTCGAAATATTATATTTACATTCCTCCGCGGCTACGCATTTCTTTCTATTCCTATTCCTATTCCTATTCCTATTCCTATTCTTATTCTATTTCATTCTCATTCTATTCTCATTCTCATTCTCATTCTTATTCTCATTCTCATTCTCATTCTCATTCTCATTCTTATTCTTATTCTTATTCTTATTATTATTCTTATTATTATTCTTATTATTATTTATGGAAACCCGGCGTCAATTAGGAAAGCCGGAATTCAATTAAGCGGCGAGTCCTCGGCTTTTTATCCACGTTTTTCTTATGCCGAGCAGCAGCGCACTTGTCACTCCCGTAGCAATTCCTCTCGAGCTCTCTGT
Organism: Ceratosolen fusciceps; assembly: GCA_018883505.1. NCBI lineage: Eukaryota > Metazoa > Arthropoda > Insecta > Hymenoptera > Agaonidae > Ceratosolen > Ceratosolen fusciceps. The sequence goes on along the minus strand of RCIC01000022.1, from coordinate 1,358,542 downwards.
CTCCGGCCCAAAACGAGCAACGTCGATTGTAAAAGGAGGACGTTAAAAATTGCCCATAACATGATAAATTATGCATAAGGCGCCTTATCTCTCTCTCTCTCTCTCTCTCTCTCCCTCTCTCACCGTTTCAATCAGTAGTCTCCCGAGTATATTAAAAATATACGGGCAAAATAGGAAGAAAAAGAGGAAACACGGCTACCGCGTGATATATAATTTATGATTCCCCCCCCCGTATAAGTTTTCTATCCCTTCCTTGCTGTATTCTCTCTCTCTCTCCCTGTTCGTCGTATGCCCGGCCCATAACTATACCTATCTTTATACATCTCTTTATCTTTATCTGGCGGAACAAGTAAATCCCGGAGAAACGCGCCAGCCGTAGGAGCGCGCGTACGTGACACACGCGATCGAGCCGATCGAGCCGATCGAGCAGTGGAAGGAGAGGGAGGGAAAGGAAAAAAAAAAAAAAAAAACGAAGGAAAAGGAGGATACTCGGCCCGCTCGGAGTGGAGTGTCGAGCCGAGTAGTGTCCAATCGAGTCCAGAGAAACGTAATACCGGGGGAGCTTACTACGCGATAATAACGCAAGCGCGCCCCTACCCCCTACCGGCCAGGAAGGGCTCTGCCGTCTTCATAAACCCGATTACGGGACGAACGAAGACGAAGGATTCCGTGGATGAATGGACAAAAAAAAAAAACAGGTCGAGCCACTATTTCCCGTAATTAGCGCGTTAAAACCGAGCCGCCCACGTACCCCGCACGTCCGGGCAAATTGCTTACATTACAGCCGCGTGACCTTCTTCTCGCTCGCAGTAATTAGATCTCACCCCCCCCCACCCCCCCACCACTTCTCTTTTACATTCGTCCATTGTTGCTGAGGGCGTGCGTCGTTACTTCCTCCCGAGGTAGCGTCAACCGAGCGCCATCAACCGAGTTGACATTATTTCCAGATACGAGTGCGCAAGTTAATAAATACGCCGTAACGAGTGCGCGATTATGCCGCTTCATACGTTAGGTAATTGTGCGCTGAGGCTCGAGTCGTTACGAATTGAAAATAAATCTCTGAACGTGGACACGTAACGTGGAAAAGACCCGGCCTCATATTAATTCGAACGAACCCAAAGTATTTCGAAGATTTCTTTCGAGCGGCACTCTCCCGCTCTCTCTCGGTCTCTCTCTCTCTCTCGGTGAGACTGGCGTGTGTGCGCGTGTGTGCGCGTGTGTCGGGTGGTGCCATTACGTATGGATAATCCAGTCGCAGCTCGTGGAATAAAATTATTGATCTGTCTCGTGTATTCTTATGAACCCACGGATAAATAAAGATAGGCTCTTCTCGCCCGGACCTCTTTATATTCAAATAGTCAAAAAACACGCAATTTTTTACCGGCTGATTTATGGTCTCGTTCCAATAAACGTAATGTATCCTATAATAATTCTTAACGGATTTATGGCCGTTTTAAGCGAACGTCTTTATTTGTGGCTTGGATGACTTTCCAAGGAATTATAATACGATGACTACAACGACGACTACGTAGACGACTACGACGACTACGACGACGACGACGACGACGACGAGCCTCAGGATTTCCCCATTCGTTTTGCAACGGGGCTAACGCGATTAATTGACAAATTATACAAAAAGTTTACGGTGGACTAGTAGTTTATACGCCTCGGCCGTTCCTTATCCCCGGCCTTATCGTCCCTATATTAGTCCGGCCAAAGTCAGTCCGAGGAGTCGACGGGCGCGAGGAGATGGGGTTATTGGGGATGTGAAGGGCGGAGACAATTACCGAGCTCGCGACCGCCAATGCGCGAGAACGTGTAACAATACCAACAGCTGTGGGAGTCGAGTGGATTGGGGTAGGGGGGGGAGACTCTGGAAACCCTTGGAGCTCGAGCTCGGCTCGACCCGACCCCTCTACGACCCTTGTTTTATTCCAGCCGCTTAATTGCACTGGAATCGCAGCGAAATCGGTTCGGGAAACAAAAAAAAAAAAAAAAAAATAATGCCAACGGGGAGAAGAAAGAAAATGAGACGCGAGCCGCAATAAAAGCGTTCCCGTACGAGAACGGCTAAGTGCGCTATCCAATTCCAGAGTAGCCGATGTTACCCCGTTGCACCAGGAGTCCCTTCCACGGGGCTTAACGAGCTGGCAATTTCGAATTTCGTCCCGGTCCCTGGAGAAACCCCGATCACGTTCCTTGCCATTGCGACGACGACGACGGTGGCGGCGGTGGCGGCGATAGCGGTGGCGGTGGCGTGGCGGCGACGGCGGTGGCGGGGGGCGGGAATTAAAGCCCGTCGCGGATTTTATCATATTCGGCCGTGATTCACGCGCCGCGAGTGCGAGCCCGAAATATCGCTTTCGCGCTCCGCGTCTATTTACAGTGAGGACGTAATACGTCGACGCTACCATGGAGCCGCTCTCTATTAATACGAGCCTCGCCCTCACGCCCCTACCCCTCCTTCCCCTGCTTTTATTTATTTATTTATTTCTTTCTTTTTTATATATATATATATATATATGTATATGTATACCACCCCCTCGCCGTGCCCACTCTGCTCTTTTCTTTGTGTCTCTCGACCCTTACTTACCCCCTCCGCGACCCTCGCGTTCATTGACTAACGACCCCGGATTCGTCCTCGAGGGGCTTGGCCGCGGAGGGGGAGGGTAACCGCGTGCATGTCGCGAGAGCCGTTCACCGTCAGTCAAGACAGTGTCGATCGAGGCGCGTAGGTCCGGTCCAGCCGCACCGACAGTCCGCTGTCTCTATTCGCGTGGCTGGACACGGAGCCGCGCGGCACCCACTGACTGATTTATTATTTACCTTCTCCATTCAATGTAACGAATTGCCCAAACTCACTTGTTTCGCAAACGAGCTCGAATTAAACTTTCGAAATAACTTTAATATAGGACTCGGGCTATCGAGTCCGAAATAGCCCCGAGCTCCGAACGCATAGAATCGTGACCTATTTTTCAATAACTAACCCCCCCCTCCGCCTCCTCCTCCCTCCCACTCCATAAATCCCCCGCGCGTCGGTATACTTCGGTCAATAGCCGCGATACTGCAACGAGACCAGGGTCAGCGAGGCATCGTCGCTACTTTACATTCGGCGCCCGCTAATAAACGTGTTTATTAAATGTAAATGTATTTATTACGGCTCCGATGATTAAAGTGCTGGCTCGCTCGCATGTGTGCCAGCAGGCGCTCCCTCCTCCTCCTCCTCCTCCACCACCTCCTCCTGCCTCTACCCCTTCGCAATCTAATTATCTTAAAAGCCTCTCTTATATTATCGCTACTCTACCGGCGAACGAGTAATATACACGTACATGCTCTATTAGCTCGCTCATTGACTAGTGATTACAGCTATCCGTGGGATCCTTTTTTTTTATTTCTCTTTGTTTCTCTTTTTTTTTTCTCTTTTTTCTTTTCTCCTACTAACCCCCAATAGCCTTCATTGTGTATCAGATACGTTTGGAGAATTGAAATGATAACGGCATTATAATGGGGTTATTGGGGTTATTGGGGCTAAGCTTACTTTATACATACGTAATGAAACGTCCGGATGTGACATTTATTAGGTTTTAAAGTGATATCGAAGTAGTCGCTTTTATTGACAGAATTGATGGAAAGAGGAGAATGAATATCGGCCGTCGAGAGTTTTTGAACTTTCGACTTGGCATGGGTCCCGTCGGCAGGATAAGAAGGAGAGAAGGAGAGCGGATGAAACTCGAGACCTCCACCATTCCCCGATTCTTACCCGACAACCATTAGAATCATAGGCCAGAGGCGAGGAAAATCAATATACATGCTGCTGTCGGGTGGAAGGTGGGGGGGGTGGGAGGAGGAGGAGGGGAGACATAAATCAATAATTCAAGCCAAGACTCGACTCGTCGTCCGAGGGATGCGTCGTCCTCGCACAGATGGAGCCGATGGAGGTTGTAGCTCGGCCCCTACGCAGCCTCCGTCCACAGTCGGATCACCTAAATCCGAAGCTAAGATGATTTGGCGAGCATCTCAGAGCAGCTCAGATTATGCGAGTCTGCGCAAGAGCGAGAGGCAATGATCTAGCGTATAGGGTGCGAGTCACGAATGTAGGTGGATCGAGGGGATGGCCGCGAGAGGAAAGGGACGCCCAAGTGCCATCGAAGAGAGAGAGATAGATAGATAGATAGATAGATAGATAGATAGATAGAGAGAGAGAGAAAGTGAGTACTGATGGTGCTGCTGCTACTGCTGCTGCTGCTGCCACTGTCGTTGCCACCGCCACCGCTGCTGCTGCTGCTACTGCTGCTGCTGCTGCTGCTGCTGCTGCCCGCACCAGGGCACCCCTCCACATATTTCACCGAGGATTTACGAGCTTCGATACGACAGGGAAATTGCAAGAATGGCGGAGTAATCTATCTCTCCTTGCCTCCGCGCTCGCTCTTCTTCTTTTCCCGGCAGCGTTCTCCTCTTCAGCCCCTTTCCCACCCCACCTGAACCCCGCCCGCTCCACCACCACCACCACCACCACCACCACCGCCGGCTTCTCGTCCTCCCGGAACCACCCTCCTCCCACCCTTCCTCCCTCCACCACGACCGCCAGTCGAACGGCTAAGCCTCGACCCTCGTGTGCGAGCTGGCTGCCTCCCTCCCCCCGGCCTGCCCCGGCCACCGCCGTCGCCTCCACCCCAACCCCCTTCGATCCACGGAGCTTGCGGCTTCGGAGGAAGAAAATTCGTCTTACGCTGGGGAGCCGAGCGAGCGAGCGAGCGAACGGGCGAGCGCCACCTTAGGCCAGATAAAGAGGGATTTGTTCGAGCCCCCGCGAGCCGGCCTAATTGTCCTTGCCAGATAACAACCAGGTGATCTATAGCGATGGATCGCCTACGCGAGCCCATCCACTTCCTTCCACGGACAAAGGAACGCCCTGACCAGCTCTTATCGGGGAGCACCCCCCACCCCCACCCCACCCCGAGCTAGAGCTAGAGCTAGAGCTTCTCCGACGCGTGACGTGACCTCGCTCCCGGCCGACCGCGAGCCGACCACTCCAGGCCGTATCACAATTATATTTGATCGATGGCCTCGTTGGCTTAACTCTCAGTAATAAGAAGGATAAGGGGAAAAAAAAAAAAAAAAAAAAAAATCACGGACGAGATTCCTCTCATTGCCCGGCGCCCCGATCTGTTTAACCGGGGGATAATTGCACCCCCGACCTAAGCCATGGCCTGCCCTCCATGACTTATTATTAATAGCGAATAATACCGCATCGTGTAACCCCAATAACCGCTCGCCGACTCTTCTTAACAATATCCTCCCGGAAACGGATTCTTACGTTTGGCTTCGACTCCTTATCACCGGGGACGTCGCGCCGACCTCGCTCGGATTCGTTCCACTTCTTCTATTCCGTATTAATTTCATAAAATTAATTTTCCCTACGTAAACGGAGCGAAACGAAGAAGTATCGATTACCCCTTTACTAGATAAATCTCACCTCCCACGCTTTCCAATGCTTTTCCCCATAAATTTTACTTCCCTACCTTACAACTTTGTCCATTTTCTTTCGCTTTCGCGTATATATATATATATACACACCGCGCACACACGCGCACGCAAAACGCCGACGTCCATTTGTTTCCTTTCATTTACAAATACTCAACGTTTTTTTTTTTTTAAATTAAAACAGCAGCAATAGAAACTCCCGGTGCCGTTATTTCATTCTTTATTCATTAAAGTTGAAATTTTCCAATTGAAGTCGTACATTTGCCGAAACCTCACAAAAAGAAAACAGACACACACACACACACACACACATTAGCCGTAGAGATGCGCTGCTTATCCCTTTAAAAAAAAAATCTTTTAAAAAAATCCTCCGTCCGCGCAGTGTACTCCTTCGTTTTATACTTGTACTATAAACGATTAATTTCTCTTTACTCATATTAGAGAGAGCGCGAGAGAGAGAGGGGGGGAGGAGCGTTTCTAAAATATCGTGGATAAAGTTATAAGATAAGGGGTCGAGAGTAAGGAAAGGCTTGCACGTGCGATATCGTATAGACGCTTGCAATTAATCAGTGATTAAGAAATCCGTCATGGGTGGTAATAAGCGAAAGTTAACAAATACGTGTTCGTTGGGCATAGACAAAAGAGGCTTTTGTGCAATTATTATACGGCACGTTATTACGGCAGAGTATTTAGAGATTTAGATAGAGATAGACAATGTAGTGCAAGGCAAGGCGCCTTCCTTCGTCTCGCGAGAGTCCCGATTTTGTTGAAAAGAGACCACCGGGGAACGATATCGGTTTAGAAAAAATAGGTCCGCCGAGCCCTCGGTAGTCTACGTATGCAAGCCTCACGACGTTACTCTGCGCAATAATAACAATGACAATTACGTATCGGCAGGTCGGCCCAAGTTCTCGTTATTGTTTACGAATAAATATAGGAATACGTGTAGGGGGGAGTGGAAGATCCAGTGGTCAGGTGGACAAGAGCATGCGTAAGAGGTCCGATTGGGTAACGGGAAGGCGAGTGGCGGTAATTTAGCTCACGGGTCAGCAGTCACGGTTGGAGGGGCTTATGTGGGTAGGGGGTCATTGGGGTGGGGGGTGGTGGTGGTGGAAGGGGTCACAGGTAATCGAGCTCGAAGCCGAGTAGTTCCCAAGGCGGATAGACAGAGGCAATAACAGAAGAGTCGGTGCGAGAAAGTGAGTGTCGGGGGGGTGAGGGATGCGGAGAGAAGGTAAATGCAGCGGAGGAGGAGGAGGAGGAGGAGGAGGCAGGATTGAATCATCGTGGATGGACGAAGGCGAGCGGAGCGCGAAAGGGACAATTAAGGTCTCCTCCACGAAGGGCGTCGGCAAGACATCCGCGCCACTCTCCTCCGGCTCCTCGGCGCGCACATGACTTATATCAGGGAGCCGCGCACGCACACGGATGCGCTCGGGCGCGAGCCACTGACCCCCACGCGGCCCGTCCCCGCGTTCACCCTCGCGCACGCGCTCCCAGCCCAATCGGCGAGTCGACGGGTGCGGGGCGGGGGGAACTGCCCGCTGAATCGTGAGGTGGGATCGCGAGGCGCAGGCTTTGCTGTGTGTGTGGGTGGGGGTGGAGGGGCAAAGGACGGCCGCTCACGCTTTAATTTAACGCGGCAGCTGTAATCCCATCTATTATAGCCGCGGTAATATACGATCGCTCGAGATTCATACTCCGTTTTTTTCACTAATTAACAGACGGGATAAATCGCACTCTCGCTCTCCCGAACCCCGGACGAGAGAGGCTCTCGCTTTTTTCCGTGCCTCCCCACCTCCACCCTCCACCCTCCACCCTGCCCCCACCACGCGCCTGCCTGCCTGCCTCTGTCTTCTCCTCTCGCGGCCAATGCGAGCGAGGCTTTATTTACGCTTCTTTTTTTTTTTTTGCGTAAAGCTGCGATACGAGCTTTACGCGGCTCGCCGTCCGTCCCTTCTAATCGTCGGCGATTTGTCGGCCAACGATCGCCCCGGGGGGCTTACCCGGCACTCCCCCCACCCGACCACAGCAGTAGCCGAGTTTTTTATTCACTTTCGACGGCAGCCCCGGGCGAGCGAGGGGGAGGCGCGACGCTTTCGCGAAAAAATCCTCTACTTGAAGCCCTTATCGCGTTATCGCAGAATGCGCCATGGCGACGATCAAGAAAATCCTCTTACGCGATCAGCTGGTCGATCGTCTTTTTTTTTTTACATTAAACGAAAAGCCAGAAATGTGCCACGCGCGCCGAATTATTAACTACAAAGTCCCCCTCCCCCCCGGCCGTGTACCGAAGCAGCACGTAATAAAGGATTCTTTTAGAATTAATTTAAGTGGTACGGGACGTGGAGCGCGATTTTGCCAAAAGTACACAATTGATTTCAAGTGCGCTCTGGCGTGAAATTAGAAAGTCACGGTCCCGGTCCAGCTACTACTCCCCCCCCCCCGCCGCTAGGGCTCGGCTCGCGAGTTCAAATTCAACTAGAAACAATTAAGAACTTTTTGTCCCGATGCCCTGTAATGCCGCGTCGTCCGCGTGTTTACGGCTAACTCTTAACCTCGGAACGTCTCCGGGCGCGAGCTGATGTTTTTACTTTAAAAAGGAATTACGAGGCTTGTAACGGCTTTGGGCCACGTGTCTCTTCTATATACGAGCGATTATACGTAAATCGATATTACGAGCATAGGGAGCGGGACAAGTCATATTTTAAATATTTTAAGAAAAACAAAAAACAAAAATCAAAATAAAAAAAAAAAGTAAAAAAAAAAGAGTAAGGAGGGAGTTTAATGTCTCGTAAGGTATTTAATAAAGGAGTAAATAAATATAAACAATGGGGCGCTGCTCCCACTAGCTGCTCTCTCTCTCTCTTTAAAAGCGCATTATCGAAAATATTCCCGGCTAAACGGGATTACAATAATTCTCAATAATCTTAGAAAGCTTCCGCGCCATAATTCAAGCCTCGACACGAGCCGCATGAAAATACGGGAGAGTGAGAGTGGGCGGGGATCCCGATGCGGTGAGGAGAGACGATCGGGGAAATAAGAGCGAGGGGGGCGGCGGGGAGAGATATCGAGATTCAGAGAGAGAGGGAGAGAGAGAGAGAGAGGCGCAGCATCCGAGCAACGGAGTTGAACGGCGTTATGATGAACTTTTAGAAAAAAAAAAGAAGCAGGAAACGGCGATCATTAATCGGTTCGTTAGCACTTGCCGGCATGTGTGCGTTGCGTGTACGCTCGTGATGAACGAAGGCGTCGAGCAACAACGTAATTCTACGCGTGTTTTATTCGACTTTAATGTCTAATAAAATTTTATCACCTTTCCCAACCATCCACACTTAGTCCAAATTATCATTCAAATCACATGGTCGCGACGCGGTCATTTAAATAAAATAAAAAAAAAAAAAAAAAACATCCAATCCTATAATTACGATAATTACAATAACTTTTAACTTTTTCTACAGGCAGAGTGAAGAATGGGCGCCGCTTTCGTATCTTCCGTTTTCGTATTAAGTAATCGAATTACTTAATCATTGTATGCAAAGGCAAACATTAATATTCAATTATTATTTATATTTAAAAATATAAATATCCCACGTGATTATATACCGCGACGATCAAAGCATTAACACAAGATCTATATCCACAGGATCTTAATCGAACTTGTTGTTGTTGTTGTTGTTGTTGTTGTTTATAAGAGTATTGCTCGAAGAAGGACACGTGTACAAAAAAAAAAAAAAAAACCCTTAAATAATGATATCGTTCAAGACGCGTTACGGCATTAAGTGGGATGAGAAAATAACAGGAAAAAAAAAAAAAAAAATAAATAAATAAATAAAAAGCAAGAAGAAAAGTCAAATGATATGCGGTTGGCAATAATCACTGCGAACTCGGTACCGAACTCCCCTATGAGAAAAGCCCCGAGCCCGGGGTCATGCATAACCTAATGCGCTCCTATACTATTTAATTAGATCGCAACAACGTAGCGCCACGTAACTTAATTCCCTAATTAATTTCACACTTTATAAATGCAAGCGCCAAGGCTACTTTTATCCCCTACTCCGGCGCTTAACCCCCCCTCCACTTATAACCAGCAGCCTGGATAGCGAAAGTATCCGAGTCTCTTCAATAACCTACGTGGATCCGTCATTCGACATCTGAATATATTTATGTGCAAGTAAATCAAGATATAAGAGATTCTGTAGTGGAAAAAAAAAAAAAACAGGCCAACTGCTGGGCGGAAAGGGTGGATGGAGGTTATACGGTATGGCGGTGTGGTGGTGGGAGGGGGGAGCGGAGGAGGATTCAATGCCGTCGTAATCCACAGCTGACACCGGCCAATTTTTTCTGCGCTGTATTTAATTATGGTCCAAAACAAGATTCTTATAAGCTTATTATACGGGGTTATTATAAATACAGGAAAATGATAATATATAAATACTTTTTTTTTTCGTTCAGAGCAAAAGAGGCATTTTTACATGGCCTGCTTAATATTTTTTATAAACGAGATAAATAAGAGACGCGCTTGGGCAGTGGAATGACGTAGGTGGAACATAATCAAATAAATTATGAGGGATTGATTTTAATTCGGATGGATAGACAGAGAGAGAGAGAGAGGGAGAGAGAGAGGGAGGGAGAGATGGCTTAAGCTTTGGTTTATGCGGGTAATTGTTGAATACGAAAACGTTGCATGAAGGAGCAACAGCAAGCAGCAGCAACTTCTTAGGAAATACTTTATGGAGTCATGGACTAATCGACTTCCGAGCCCCCTTAAAAATCACTCGACTAGAGTGAAATAAAGCACTCGCGCGCGCAACCGAGAGAGAGAGATAGAGAGAGAGAGAGAGAGAGAGAGCTGTAGCAAGGGAAAAAGAGTCAGGCCGATAAAACGAAATAACTCTGAAGGATGAACGCAGTCTGCGGAGAAGATGGAGGCGGAGGTGGAGGCGGAGGCGGAGGCGGAGGTGGAGGTGGAGGAGGCAGGGCCCCTACGAGACATCGATAAAGCCTTATGAGATATGGGAACAGAAAAATTTGCATTTCATAAAATACGTGTCCTCGAGTGAACAGCCTGCCTCAAGGGGGTGGACCGACCAGTGATAGGAGAAGGAGGGTGGGGTGGGGTGGGGGGAACACGGTGGAACGAACACGAGAAAAAAAGGGGGCAGGAACGGAACGGCCAAGACACATGGGATAAGAATTAGATGGAGATGATGGTGCTGGGCTGGTCGAGCGTCAGCGAGGGTAACGAGGACGACGACGAGGTCGACGAGGAGGAGGTCGACGAGGACGAGGACACTGAGGAGGATCGGCCCGGAAGAGTTCGCCGACGGAGAAGGAAGACTCAGATAAAAAAAAGAAGAAGAAGAAGAAGAAAAAATAAAAATAAAACGCAGAAAAGAAGGCGGCGAGGAGAGGGCAGATAAGACGTATAAAGGAACTCGAACGAGATAAAGGCGGCCATTCTCTCGTTCATATTCGTGCGCGTGAGAAGAGTCGTGCGAAGGGGAATTCAAAGGAGCAACGGTATAAAAGTGGGAAGGTGAGCGGGGCGGGGGATTGGGGGGGGGAGCGGACGCCGAGCCTCGCGTAAAAGGAAAATGTGAGCGCGAAAGGAGGAAAGAAAGGCAAGGCAGATAGGCAGATAGATGGATAGACTGAGAGTGAGTGAGTGAGTGAGAGAGTGTGAGTGAGAGAGAGAGAGAGAGAGAGAGAGAGAGTACGATTGGAGGCGGTGTGTAGGAAAACAAATCAACTCGTCTTTTGGCTGGCTCGAGTTTTTAGTGGCGAGGCTCCAAATATTTGCTTTGGCCTGCGGAACGCAAGCCATCTCCGTTTCTCCTCCCCCCCTACGCCCGCCATCCCGGCCGGCCCCGCTACAGAGCTCGCTTAGTCACTCGCTCCGTCTCTGTTTGGTAGACGGGCGCGCGAGAGAAGGCCGATATTCAGTCCCGAACGAATATACCGACCTAGTAGCAGTAGAGGAATAAAAAGAGAGAGCCGGGAAGGAGGTAAAAAGGAGGTAAAAAGGGGCAAAAAGAGGCAAAAAGAGGTAAAAAGAGGGACAGATGAAGAGAGATAGAGAGGAGAGTTTTTGAAAGCGTACAACAGCCAAGAATTCAAAAGCATCGTACTATTTCCTTTTGTATTTCCTTATTTTCCCTCTATTCCCTCTCTCTCTCTCTCTCTCTCGCTCGAGCGCCATCATTCTACGGCTCTCATTTTTCTTATCACTGTCGCCTGCTTTTCTAGCTCCCCCCGCCCACACCCCCCACGGCGAGCCGTCGAGCTGCGTCCCTTTTATATATATATATATATATATATATATCGCTTTGGCCGCGTATACGTCTTCCTCTGGCCGCCTATCGCCGTCCTCGCTACCTTCGAGCGGCCCCTCCGCGCCCTGCACACCCACGACACCCCTGGAACCGCCGCCGTGGACCGGCATAAGAGACAAGTCTCCGCCGAGAGCCAAGAATACGCTAGAAAGCTCTGCATCATGGGCATTATTATATGCGAGCACCACTAGCGCGATATCGCCTTATACCGATCGTCCCTCCCTCCCTCCCTCTCACTCACTCACTCACTCACTCACTCATCCACTCACTCACTTCCCTTCCCTTCCTCCTCGCCGTCGCTCCGCCATCCACTTCCAACGTTATACGCCACTTTTTTACTCCGCTCGCCTTCATTTTTATTTTTTACACAATAAATTACAAATGCTTTGTATTTCCTTCCCTGCGCTTTTCCCCTTAATTTTATTGCCACATTTATTTTTTCTTGGCGGCTTTTCTCTGCCTTTCTCAAAATGCTCACATGCCAACGCATTCCAAATATTCTCTATCCCCCCCCCCCCCACCCCGCCCTCGATGCCTTTATTTTTACGGCTTCGTACGACCGATCATGACACATCCTGCGCTTACAATAACCCCAATAACCCCAATAACAAAACAAAAGCCCTGCAAATAATTACATTACTTACGCATTTACTTACAAAGCCAAGGATACATTATAGATATTGTATAAAAACTAGACTAGACGGTCTACACGTCGTTCCTTTGACGTAAAATTATTTCTGATATGCCTCGGCTTTTAAAAAGTCAGCCGTGAAACGGACGGGGGGAGTACAACGAAGTCTTGAACCCCCCCCCCCCACTTTGTACGCGGAGGAAATGGGCGCGTGGATGCTTAGGTGTGAAAATACTTAATTTTGAAAATGATCGAAGGATGGAGTCGTGTAGGAATGCGAATGCAGCGCGCGGATCGGAATAATACGAGTTAGCTCGGATGCTTCGTTACTAGCATGGGCATTAAAAAGTATGAGAAACAAAGCCGGCCCGGCATTAACGATTTTCTTTAATTATTGCCTTTAGCGCTTTACTCCGTCTTCCCAACTCCGTTCCCATTAATAATAGATGCGCGTGCACCGCGTACGTCCTACCCCCTCGTCGCCCCTCGTCGCCCCTCGTCGCCCTTCGTTCACCGGCAGCCATCGGTCGCTCGCCCCATCCCACTCCCACTCCCACTCCCACTCCAACTCTCTCTGACTCTCAGTCTGTCTGAGTGTGCATCTGCCTGCTCGCCCCACCTCGTACCGACGAAACTACTACCGAGAGCCCCGCCTCGTCATGTCGCCGCGCAACCGCGAGCTCCCAATTATCAAAACATGTATGTAAAGTTATGGAAATGTATTTGCGTAGCTGGGCCGTGCGATGCGCCACGTTTCTCTCGCCCGTCTCGCCAAGCCTCCGCCGAGCGCGACCAGAGTTTTTCCGAGAATCCGGGCTGCCCTCCTCCGGCCCCTCGCAGCGGTAACCCCGACTGCTATACGCCAGCGGGGTGCGGTGGACTATCGAAGTGCATTTTCACGGTGCCGTGGTGACGCGCCTTAATTCACTCTACCCCACCACCGACCCCAACCGCCCATCCACCCATCCACCCATCCACCCCAATGACCCCAATGAGCCCACCTACGTCCGCCCGAGATTTATCCTTGAGTTATTTTTACGGGGAGTTTTCGACTTTTTCTCAGGAGCGAGCGAGCGAGCGAGCTTTGCTTCCGCCCGCTAATGCATTGGATCCCTCGGCATTAATACAAGATCATCCCGTCTGAAATATCGATCCGGGCTGTGCCGTGCGCGGCCGTTTAATTAGCTCGCGGCCACTTTCGCAAATACGTAACAGTCATGCCTAGGCCGATTGAACAATTTTTTCTCCTACCCTACCGAACCCACAACCCAAGACCCACGACCCACGACCCACGACCCACAACCCACAACCCACTTCGCTTGCATTTAATATACTCGAAGACAAGGATATTAATTACATGGCCCCCGTGAGAAGTTATTGCTCTTTTATTTTAATACATGCAGGCCGGGAATAAATTTGGATAAATAACGAGCGCGATGAAGGTGCTTCAGTTTTCTTTATGCGGCCGCTTTTACATTTTTAATCATTGATGAATATGGAATTTTCCCTACTCTATATAACGTATATAATGTTGAATTTGTCGGCGGCGGTGGCGGCGGCGGCGGCGGCGGTGGCGGCCCCGCAATTATAATGATATTCGTGCGGGCCCCCGACGAAAAAGGTAATTATTGCCCACGCTTACTTATTATTATTATTATTATTATTATTATTATTACACGTAATAACCGAGTAATTAAAAAGCGAAAGAAAAATATTATGCACTCGGTGTAATTGCATTTTAAATTGCGACAATTTGGCTCGTGAATGTAAATGCCCCTGCCGCCGCCCTCATTAATATTCATAGCGAGATTAGATTTACGGGAGCAAATAAGATCCTCTCGAGATTATATATATATATATATATTTTTTCGTACGCGCGTATGAGCTTCGGAAGCGTCTTCGGGATGGGATAGCATGCGAGCGATGTCACGCGACTGCCTGAAAATCCGCATAGGTTGCCTGGCCGCAATTAAGGCCCATGCCGAACGTACGCGTAAGCTCCTCGGCTCCGTATAAAGACATTATTTCCCATCATTAAGCGTAATGATAAAAAAAAAAAGAGAAAAGAGAAAAGAGAAAAGAAAGAGGCAGGTATCGAATGCCGAGGGGGAGCGCGTCTATGGATATTATCGAATCGGACGTGGAATCTAGGCTTAATGGAAGGGAAGTAAGGGAGATTAAGACGCGAGCGAATGAGTATGTGTGAGTGAGTGGCACAGTTTAAGTGGAAATTATTCAAAAAGAGTTATTATCGGCTACGGATAAGCTCGAACGGTCGAAAGGAGGAATCGTCGCGCCAATATAACCTACGACGAGGTGGAGGGGAGGGGAGTGGAGGGGAGTGGCGAGGGGGGGTAGAGGATCGTCCCGCTATTTGTTACCGTCGGGGGAATTTATTTCTAATTGTGTTGCCGAGGAGAGTTTGTCCGATACGCCTATGCCAAGCGCGCACTCGCTTCCCTCGCCAAAAACGGATAAACGCGTATACGGTGAAAAGGATAGTCGTCAGCGGCTGTGGTGGCGGCGGCGGGCGGATGAAAGAAGATCCCCTCGGAGGTGGTGGTGGTGAGGTGGTGGGGCGGAAGGGGGTTAGAAGCGACGCACCGATGAGCAACGGTAATGGAGAGCGCGGCGTATGCGAAACGAAAATGTCGCCGATCGCGTTGAAAAAATGAAAACAATGCCTGTTGCGATTAACTGTTACAATCCCGCGGAAAGAGGACCCTGTCTCCCCCCCACCCTCCGGCGACGTTGACAGGCATAAAGAATATCGAAACGAAAGCTACACGAGGCCTCGCACGAGGACGCGTACCCATCACATATCATCGTCCCGTATAAATTATTCGGGATTTTAAATGCCCGTCACTTCCCAAGACCAAGACCAAGACCAAGACGAAGAAGTCTTCTCCGGACCCAATTAAACATATTAAACTCCCTGTCGATAACTTACGCTCCTCACTAACGTGAATCGCCGTCTTTTTAACGTGCCCGCCGATTAATAAGCTTCCTGTTTTATGGCCCCGACGAGATACCCTGACGCTAATGAACTATAAACTAACTAAACCGTACCATTATTACGTATTTATAAATTACGGCGAGATAGAAAGGTGGGGGTGGGAGGGGGCCGCGGCACGTCTCGGTTATGTAAAAGAAAATAATCACTCACTCGTGCTCGCCGCTGAATATATAAACACATTTCCCCGGGACAAGCCCACTCGCCTTTATTAACCTAAGGATATTTATGTATTTGAAATACAAAGAAATTTCCCCGTTCGTTCGGCAATAGCGACTTGTAAGAAACATATATATATATATATATATTTATACAGGCATAGAGCTGCGGGAGTACATTATGAATAATGCATGGGCGGACGGTGCTCGGCGTTCAAAGCGTACGAAGAAACGGCCAACAAAGGCTGACGTATTTAGTAATTGTTCAACGCTTATCTAACGTTATTTGGCACGCGTGTAATAATCCCGTGTAATACCCGAGATCGGCGAGAGATCTTTGCCGATCTAGCGACGTTCGTTGCCAAACGAATTCCTAAGACTCGTACGGACGTCGAAATACATTATAATTACGCGGAGCGTTAACACTCCCCCGGCCCTCCCCCCCTCGCCGTACACAAGTCTCGTAGTCTCGTAGTCTCGTAGTCGTGGGTGCGGGTGCGGGGGGCGGGGAGAGGGAGTCACTTATGATCGGGGAGCGGGGCGCCGAGGAGGATCGCTCAAGGTCCTCGAGGACCCCTCCTCTCACCTCTACCCGCCGATCCTGATAATAATACATACGTTGCTCGGTCGGCAGTAGTAGTGGTGGTTATTTATTTACAGGCGGACGAGCGTTTAATCAATTAAAAATCGCCTCGGATAATGGGGGGGGGGGCCGGAGCGACGACAATAAAAGAGTGAGTGCAAGAGAGTGAGTGAGAGAGTGACTAAGGTCGGCTTAAGGCTAGCCGCAGTCGGAAACAAAGAGCGGGAGCTTCTTTCGCCAGCGTCACGGTGGCTCGCATAAATTTTCCTCGAGCCTCCTGCACGAAAGCGCCGTAGCCGCTCATTCTACCTGCGAAAGTCATAATTCAGTGCGACGGCGGTGGCGGTGGCGGCTCGCGTTACACGGACATCCTCTGTGCACCTCCTCGACGAGCCGCAACCCCCGTAACCGAGGCCGTGCACCGACCAACCGACGACGACGACGACGACGGTCCGCGTCTCTTAGGAAAATTGAGATTGGTTGGCGCGAGCTCTGGCCTCGTCGACGAGGGCCGAGACGAGCACCACCACCACCACCACCACGAGGGGAGACTCCTGGCCTAACGGCCTCCTGTCGCAAATCGTGGCGGTGACGCGCGCGCGCGCGGTCCCGGCAGCTTGAGCCGAGCGCGTCAAGCCCGCGGATATTTATCGACGCCTGGCACCTTGACAGCCGATTTAAAAGAACATACACGTACGCTGCGGAGCCGCGGGCGTTTGTCGGCGCTCCGACGGCTGACGAATGGCCCCCCTATAATCGTATATAAGGAAATCCGAGAGTGATGGTGGGAGGGAGAGTGGGTGAGAGAACGGGAGAGCCCTCGGCGATGAGAGTGCGGGGAGTGGCGCGGACGCCGACGACCAAGGGGAAGAGAATAAATACCTCAGAGGACGATAGCGGCCCCGGCTCGATTAGAATTAGTCCCATTGTCTCGGGGCCGCGGACGACGATCCCGCTTATGATTTCGTTTTCTAATAGAACCCAACGGGGAAATGAGCCGCGCGGCGGAGTCGCATCCCCATTACCGGGACGACCATCAGTCCGATAACTCTGAGCCAGTCGATCCGATCGACGAGGCCTTATGCCCGGCTTACGGCAATTTCGCTCCTATACACGTCCTCTGGCTACCCCCCCTCCTCTCCCTACCTCACTCACGAATATACAATTTTCCATAATTAATACGGACGATTTTTAATCTCTCCTTCATTTTCAGGATATGCATCGGATGGCCCCACCCCCCGCGAGTCCCATCTCATAAATTACGACCAAAAAAAAAAGAGTGCGAAAATCCCCGCGCGGATGATTAATTATCGCCGCGCGGCCACGACATGCGTTTCTCAAACGCACGGCATTGTTTAGATATAAAACGTCCCCCCCCCCTCCCTCCCTCCCCCCCTCCCGCCCTGCCATCAGCCGACGAATCGCAGGCAGATTCGCAGAGAGATTGATTAGCAATGAAACGATTTGTGGAGTCAATGTGCCGGGGTGCGGGTAGGGGGGGAGGGGGAGGCTATTGAAAATCACAACCCGGACTCGGCCGTTACTCGTTATTATTAGGAATAATTCACGAGTCGGACAGGATACCGAAGCCGAAGCCGAAGCCGAAGCCGAAGCAAATCGATCAGCTTGATGTATTAATGCGAGCGCGGGTGCGGGCGCGCACATCCCCCCCTCCCTCCCACTAACCCCTCCCTCCCAGCGTCTCTCGGCAAGGTTTCGCCGCTCGCGATAATATACTCGCTAGACGATTCCCCTCGTCAGGAGGATCGGGAGGAATCCCGGGTTACTGCAAAAAATGCCCTTATAAAGCGCACCTAAGAAGAAGTAGTCATCGGGCCAAATGACATTTTATTCAAATGTCGGCTCGAGCGTCACTCCGAGAGCTTAGCAGGGAAGCCGATTTTTTGCTACAACCCGTGCGATCCGAGCCCGTAGTCTCTCACTCTCACTCGCTCTCTCTCTCTCTCTCTCTCTCTCTCTGTGTATCTGCGTACACCCACGAGAAAAACATGCGCTGCCGGCGTCCCTGTCCCCGTCCCCGTCCCCGTCCCCGTCCCCGTCCCCGTCGTCGGTCCAACTATCGGGCTTCAACAGAAAACTTCCTCTGGCTCACGGTATAGAAAACGAGAGCGTCACTCTCCCGCACACACACGCAGGCACACACACACACACACACACATACGAGCAGAATGTCTCCAGCATCTTTCGCGAAACGCCGATGATGGATTCCCGTCAATTATGGAGGCAACATCGTATTGTTTTACCGTCGAACAGGCAACATTGATTGATCGCTGGGGCCTGGTTGCCGTGTCGCGGCTACTTGCAGCAGATTTCCTCTGGCCGGGCTACCTCCCCCTCACTCCCCCTCACCCTCACTCCCTTCCACCTACTCCTACCCCTCCCCCCCCCCATTCCACCTACCCCCTCCCCCTCATACCGGGGCCGGGAATCGAGATCGTCGAGAAAGACAGGGGGAGAAGTAAAATGAGAGGAGTCGGTAAGGAGTCGTCGGAGGGAATGCGCGCGCACGCACGTCCCTCCTGCGCTATCGCGGGCATATCTGAAATGACTAATGAAAGCACGCCGGCACTGCCTTGAATCCACGATTTCTTCTTGCCCCCGTGGTACGGCGCGGGTGGGGGGCGCGAGCGGGTCGAAGAGGAGCGCGAGCGAGAGAAAGAGAAGAAAGAGGAAGCACGAGCGCGAGATGAGCCGCGACGACGCGCTCAGCCTTTATTCGCTGCGGGATATTTGTAAGACGGTCACACACTCGTTACGATGTACTTACCCCTCGTTCTTCCCATTGAAATCGATTCGTTTTCTTATAGCGTCGCGAGATTGAGCGGCAGCGTTGCCTCGGGGCCGGGTTATTCGGGGACCGGGGGGACCGGGGGGACCGGGGACGGGGGGGTGAGAGCACCGACGGCTCCCGCGATAAATCCATATGGGCCCATGGGGATTCCTCCGAGGGAAGGAGGGATTGTTTTTTTTTTTTTGTTACCTTCCAAATCCCATGCCACGGGGTCTCGCGGTGAGGCGGCGGGGGATGGTGGACGGAGAGGAGTACGTAGGAGGCGGGTAGTAGGTTTAATTACGCAAAGGAGGTACCACGCTGCGCTTTCCTTGGCGAGGCTAAAAACTATCTTTAAAATACTCGCCTCGCGGGAGCTCTCTCAGTTAACCAAATAATTTACTTTGGCCAGTCTTTTGTAATTTGTGCGCGAGCCCGTGTTTATTCTTTAAGCCGGAAAATTGATATAAAGTACACGTAAGCGCCAGACGCGGCGCTCCCTTACCTTCATTCACGACTTCATTCTGAATAATAATTATGATGATTGTTGTTATTAGCTGACTTGTATTAGTTGACGTAAGTGAGCCGATACGGGGGTAAAGGGGCTAAAGAAAGTCTCGGACTCTAACGAAGAGGATGGAATATCCCCGCTGCCGATCGACCCGCTCATTCCTTGGAATGATGAACAAAGATGGTCGGGGGTGTGTGGGTGTGGGTGGGGTATGGGTGTGTGGGGTTGGGGTTAGGATGGGGGGTGTCCCGTCGTTTGAGGGGGTCAAACGGGAATAGCGAGCAGCCTTAGCGACGGCCAGGCAAACGGAGATGGAACACACGCGCACCTTCGGAGACACTCGCAGTCATTGTTCGTGTGGCTCTCGCGGACTAGCGAGCGGCCGCCGCCTAATTTGCATCCAGCCAGCCAGCCGGCAGGCGATTAACATAATCTGTATTCCGAATATTTATTCGGAATTAGCGACGGCCCGAGCCGTAACTCATACGGGAATTAGTTAAGCTCAAGGATTTGGGTCTTTGGCCTATCTTCCAAGCCTCGGCTTCGCCGGCACCTCGACGACTCCCTCCCTCCCTCCCTCCCACCCTCTCACTCTTTCGAGCAATCGTAGCCCACCCTGGCGACCAACCTCCAGTCCCCGGCCCCCAGCCTCCAGACATCCAGCCCCGAGCCCCGAGCCATCCAGCTTATCAAGCTCGATCCCTCGGAGTCGTATATTTTTGGCCCCGGACGGGTATCCTCTGCCGGCCGAGGGGCGAGTTACCCAGACCTGAAGTACCCGGACACGGAGGGTATACGGGCTACCGACTCCTCGCGATTTCTTTGATTATCCTACAATAGCTGCACGGTGGCTTGATTAAGATATCGGAATTTTCTCATCGGCCGTCCGATAAATTTCCAGAAGCGCAAGACAAATAAAGGTGTGTGACGCGCGCGCGCCAGAGAGAGAGAGAGAGGGGTGGGGTGGGGAGGGGACGGGCAGGCGCCTCGAGCCGCGATAATCGCAATCTCTTTTTCCATAAATAAAGTTGCCGGGATATTTATGTAGCGGAAGGAAAATTACTATCGGCTTGGCATCGCGCCGTACATCACCCTGGAAAAAATACGTAATTGGCAAGGGGTTACACGCAAGTAGCTCCAAAGTTCAATGAGGACCTGCCACCCCCAACCCGACCCCTCCAACCCGAAACAAGCACCGAAAAGCCCGTCGTCGTCGTCGTCGTCGTCGTTGTTGTTGTTCCGGTCGTAGCCGACGACTAGCTTCCACTCGGCTTGGGCCGCCTAAGCTCCCAGTGACGACCGGGTGAGCAGGGGAGCAGGTGAGCAGCGGGGACGGGTAAGGGCGTCGCGGTACTCCAAACTTCACTTAAATACGCGGAGTAATGGTGATTTACGTCGAGGAGGAGCGCGGCGCAAGACAACGAGCCTCCGACACCGTCTTACGCTCTCCTTTTATTATTATACCGCGCGCACCTCCGAGTTACGCCAGCAAGTTTCCAGGAGTTTCTACCGTCAACCCGTCCTTGGGAGGAGGAGCATCCTCGAGAGTTAAGGGATTCAGTCTTGGACATCGCGGGAAACGAAGGACAGTAAAATTCTAAGAACGAATACCGGATTATTGTCTCCGGTTGGCCATGCCATTGTTGCTCGATCTGCGAGGTCCGAGTTGGGCTGGACCGGGTTGGGCTGGGCTGGGCTGGGCTGAGCTGGGCTTGGTAGGGTAGGGCAGAGCGGTGTAAGAGCGAGGACCGGTGGTGGGCAGACGCGTGGCATTTTACTCGGGACTGACAACGCGGGCAATAATAATTATTCAGATGCTGGACGCACCGTGAAATAATCCGGTAAAACGAGAGAGCTATAACGAAAGTACCGGGGCCGTGGAAAATGTATGGGACTGTAGGGTGTTAATCAGGTGGCCGCCATCTGGATGCGCGGGAGACATTATATGCGTACGGGAATGCAGCCTTGGCGAATAAATCTAGACTCGGACGCGGCTATGACGTGGCGGCCGGAGGAGTGAAAGCTCATCACGGGGCCGTTCACTTGCATGGGTGCGCGCGAGGGGCATTGCGGCGTGCCCGTGCACCGGGTCCGGGACATAAAACGCAAAAAGAAAAAAAAAAAAAAACAACAAAGAAGCAAGAGCCGTGGAGAGAGAGAGAGAGAGAGAGAGAGCGTGGGTAAATGTTTTATTGGCTCGCGCCCCCGTGTGCGAGAGTGTAGTCTTAGTAACGTCGGTGTCCTCGCTATCCGGGCACGCATGCGCTCGCTCGGGAGCGGACTCGAGGCGGAGACGCGACTCCCACCCCCCTCTCCCCTGCGCCCGGCATTTACTCCTCGTCGCCCTTTGCCGATGAATCAACGCTCACCTTCGGCGATTTGCATATGAGCGAGGACTCTCGGCCCCGCAGTCGTGGCCCCGCAGTCGTGGCAGTGACCGTGGCCGACCCCTTGCCACGGTCCTTGGCGCTTGACAGATTACTCCTCGAGATAAGGGGGATCCCCGCACGGTCCTCTAATGCCACCTTCTGGCAAGCGCAACTTCCCTTCTGTACATATCCGAGCGCATAATTGGCCAATCGTCGCTGCGTAAAGCTTAAGTCGGTGCGCGACGAAAGCGCAGCGCATCGTCGCATCGGGACTCCCGGTGCCCTGATCCGGGCCATCTCGGGGTCGTAGGGCGGTGACGGGAGCGTATCTCGGGCGATATGCTAACGTCGAGTAGGCGCGGTAATGAATTGCGTCTTTGTACGGTGGCTTTCGCGTCCTGCCCCTTACACGCCCGTTATGAATTATCCGGCTTACGTATAATACGTAAGCGTGGGCAGGGAGGGAGGAGGTGTATTATGTCCGTATCTTCTCCACTGTGTATTAAGTTGCCGGTACTGTTGGCTTTCGAAGGTTGGGGAGGAGGGGGGAGGGGGGGGCGCGGCCCGTCGTTGGTGGTGTCGAGCTCGTCTCGGAGAGCCGCTGCTCGCTGCCCCCTCCTCCCGTCCTCTGTTTTTAAATTGTCAGCGGAAAAACGTAAATAGATCGATGGACGGAGAATATTGATCGGTCGGGAAATGTCACGAGAGCCGGGGGGAGTCGGGAGCTCAAAGGATCCCAGAGCGCCGCGAATTCTTGCACCTATAAAAGGCCGAGCTTCACCTGCCGAGCCGAGGCCGCTTTTTCTCCCTGCAGCCGAGCGCCTTTTCAGGGAAGTAAGTGATTTAAAGTAACCTCGCTGTCTATCACTTACCTACCTACCTATCCACCTACCTACCTACCTACCTACCTACCTACCTACCTACCTACCTACCTACCTACCTACCTACCTACCTACCTACCTACCTACCTACCTACCTACCTACCTACCTACCTACCTACCTACCTACCTACCTAGCTACCTAGCTACCTGTCCCACATCACGAGCTCACATCATCCGAGTCGCGCGAGTAACGACGGAGATTAAAAACTAGAATGATCCCGTGGATCTCTTCGATTTCGCTGAAGCCGTTCGCGCAGCCATCTCTTATCCCTGTTTCCCCGAAGGTCTTATGCCCCGACTGTAACGGCTCGAGAGATCGATGCCTAGATAACATCGAGGATCGTCCTTCCTTCGCGGAGTAGGAATGGCTCTCGGCCACGTCCTCGTCCACGTCCACGTCCACGTCCACGTCCACGTAGCTTTTTCCGGCCCCGCGACCCCAACTCGCACTCTCGAACTGTGTCACCGACATGTAAGAAGTAATAAGAGGGCGATGACGGGGTCGCGGGGTGGTGGGCAGAGGAAAGAGCGTAGAACGGAGAAGGGAGTCCACGAGACGGTGGTTTCGCACGAGGTGCGGGAGAGTGGGGGTGGGGGCGCCGCCACTCGCTCGGGAGCTCCCACAAAGAAGTCGAGTGAGAGCGCGTGAGAAAGGATGGGACGGGACGGGACGGGACGGGACTTCCGGGTTTCCTCCACGAAAACGGCCCTCGAAACAAAAGCAAGAGCCACCCGCAGCCGGGCGAATCGGCCACTCGCCGACTCCTCGTGCGCATCCGGAGCGTTACGCGCCCCAGTCAGGTGAGAGACCGAGCGACGCCCCAGATTTTTACTGCGACGAGAAGCGCGACCAGGAGACCTCGACTATCCGCCGACCTCCTCTCACCTCCACGTCCTTACGCGTACAAGGCGCGTTCCCTCGCTCCCACCCCCCTCCCTCGCCCCGCCCCTCGGCCCCAGGAAGCACGATTCGGGAAACTCGGGAAATCCGGGAGGGAATCCGACGCTCTCCGACACCGTATCCACAATTCTTAATCAAGACTATGAATTACGAGCGGAGGCTAAAGTTTCGAGCTTAATAAGCTAATTACTTACGGATACCCCCGCAAAAGCCCTCCACCCCCCCACCCCCTACCCCCCAAAGCGCTCCCAAAGCCCCCAACCGATTTCGGACAGACCCGATGATTCATGTTTAACGAGGAGCTGCGGAGGAAGGGCTTTTTAATTAGATGGCCAAGCAGAATGGATACGGGATTGGCCCGAGTTAAGAGACACTCTGTGTGTGTGTGTGTGGGAGGGGTGGGGGGTAAATCCCCCCCCAGCTACCAAGGTGTACTCGGAAAAGTCGGCGAGTCTGGTGAATATATATGTATATATGTATGCATGTATGCATGTATGTATGTATGTACGCGCGCGCGCGCGCGTGCGTATTGCTCGAATCTGGTGGTTCTCGAGGCGAGCCGACGAGGAAATCGCGAGGCCGCACGTGCCCGGGATTAAGGCAAAAGGGGTCCTATTAGGTCTGGGCCGCGCCTACCAGTGCCCGGGCTTCCGCTCGTCTGAGCCTCGTGAATTAACCGAGCCATTGATCATCTTCGCGGCAAGGGGTGGGGAGTAGTCGGGGGGGAGAGGGAGGGGTGGTGGAGCCGCGAGCAGCTGGTGAATCGGCCGGTACCCATAAACACCGACGAGCCTCGGACCACGGCGGCTCCCGTAAGGGCGAATTTCCCGGCTCCGGGAAGCTGAGCCATCGCCGGGGAGAAGCGGTCCGCCCGGGCTGCGCGCCTCGGGAATAATAATTGCGCGGGTGCACGTATCTCGGGCTTCGGCATTCGCCTGCTTTATTTTTCATTTACGAACGCCGGTCAGGTTTGTTTCCTCTTTCTTTCTTTCTTTTTTTTCTTCTTCTTCTTCTTCTTCTTTCTTTTCTCCTCTTTACTTTCCTTTCTTTCCTTCTTCCTTAGCTCCCACTTACCCACCTACCCACCTACTCGCCCACCTACCCACCTACCCGCCCGCCCCGCGACTTGGTAGCCCCACTAGCAAAACCTTAGCCGGCTCTTTCCCCTTTTCCCAGCCATTCCGTATTTAATTAAGTTGTTTAAAAAGTACAGTCTCTCTCTCTCTCTCTCTCTCTCTCTCTCTCTGCCTCGATCGGACCTTGAATTTTAATTGAACCTGGCTGCCGGTGGATTTCCTTGCTTTCGGAAACAATTACTATTTCAATGGCTGCCCCGGACTCGTTCAATTTATATTTCATACGCTTCTCTCTCTGTCTCTCTCGCCCCTCCCTCCCACCCGCCTACTACGTCCCGTGCTCTTCTACTACATTGGGCGGCCCTCTCGATTTGAGAGTACTTTGTAAGCTCCGTTCCCGGCCGAATAAATATTAAAAAGCGATTCGGCCGTTTTACGTACGAGGGGACGGGGGTCGGAGGGGGCGAGGGCGAGGGAGGAGCTGCATTCCCCCGGACGCGATAATAATCGTGGACTGTTGCCGGACTCTTTGCCCGGGCGTCGTTTCCTTTACCCGCAGCGGGACACACCAGCGAAATCGCACCAAGGCTGCCCCCCTCTTATGCCTCATGCCTCATGCCTCCGACTCGCCATGTTTTGCCGACCACTGGGTGAAACCCTCGGGCCAATTAAACCTACGCGCGAGGAAAGCTGTCTTTACTTTATTGAAAAGCAAACGCGGACAGCAGCCGAGCAGTCACCTCGAACCTCCCCTACCGTTATTCGGGCTGCTTTATACAACCTGTGCCTGCCGACCGATAACCTATTTCAATTTCGCCGATTCGCACCTTTAATACTTTTAATGCTCCGCATGGGATGTGCAACGTGCACCAGCAGCGCCTTTTCGTCCGGCTCTCGGTGACCCGGCATCCGCTCCCCGCTCGGGGCCGAGGACTTACCTAACCTCTCTCACTCCTCTCATTCGTCATACGGACGCTCTTTCTCCTTCCTTTTAATTATACTTGTTGATTAGCTAGCTACGAGTCTTCTCTCTCTCTCTCTCTCACACACACTCTCTCTTTCTTCTAATACTCCAACGACTTTGGCGGGGCGTAACGCGTACTGGCGAACAATCACAACGGAGCAGCGGCATTCGATAATAATAATAATAAAAAAAAAAATTAACATTACGCGCTTATGCTAATGCCGTTATGTAATTGGGCACAAGCGGTGAAAAAACAATAAATATGCCTGTTCGTACAAATTAATTACCAGTTTTTTTTTTTTTTTATTGGAGTGCGAGCGTACGCGTGCATTGTGAATGCCACAAAGTGACAAGTTAATAATAGGTATACTTAGCACGAGCATATTTCATAACGCTTAAACGCCTGTCAAGTAAATACAATTTTACATTTTGACAATTACAATGGGCGTATCGTAACAAAGTAATCGCATGGGCGAGAGCTCGTCGAGACGGAGAGAGAGACGGAGAGAGAGAGAGAGAGAGAGAGAAGGAAAAGACTCGAGTCGTAATATTTATATTGAAATTCACCCCGTCCGTGTTCACTCGTACTCATTGTTTATACAATGAAAGCTTAATGCCTCGTATCATTAAAAGCGAGCATCCCTTATTGAATACCGATTTGTCGGTTAGCAGGGCGCCTAAACTACCAAGTAGTAGCCAACGGAAACAAGAAAGTTCGCCAGCTGAGCAAAAAACGTAACGACGTCGTGGAATATTTTTAATAACGATCGTAATAAGAAACAAAGGAGAGAAAAAAAAAACGAGTCCGAGCGGATAATATTTTACAAGTGCACGTATGAAAAATTAAAAGCGTAACCTTGCACACTTTGGAGGAGGCTCGTGCACTTCCTCGGCGAGGCTCGTCTTCTCAGGGAACGTCCGCCGCGTGAATTTTAGCGAGTGACTCGGGGGCAAAAAGACGTCGATCGAACTCCGTCCAAAAAAAGTCGACTGACATCCTCCCGATGATATTAACCATAAATAATAATGAGAATGAGGTTATTGGGGGTGACGAGGGCGGGTACGACGACGAAGGGAGGGAGGTGTACCTAGTTGGCTCGGTGTGCGTATGCACACAATTAGAATACAATCAGAACGTCTGTCTAACCGCACGATGCTGCTTAAGAGATAAAAGGACGAACCACGCACGCACGCACGCACGCACGCACGCACGCACGCACTCGCTTCGTATCCGTATGTCTTGCGGTCCGCGGAGCGCGAAAATAATTTACGGCGCCGGGGATTCGCGGACGTAGGCCGCGATGCGCGTCAACCGACCCGCGAGACAATGTATTCGTGTGACGTAACGCACCGAACGATCTTCGAAGCGTCAGAACGTGACCGAAAACGTCGGCCTATTATAACCCCTGCAGAGTAAGGCAAGAATTAGGCCCGGCGAGAACAAAATCCCCCGTGTGAATTATTAACTTGACCCAAGTATCGGAGACGGATGGTGCGTCTTGAGAAAGTCGATGCTCAAAAGGGTCATTAGAGGCGCTCTTTTATAAGACGTTTGCGTCACTTCTCTCAAATCGTCTCGATGGTGATTTGCCTGCGTCGGCGGCCGCGTCCCTACGTCTTTTCGCGTGCACGCATACGTATATCCATCCGCTGGCTCGCTAAGATACCGTGGTGTACACTCACTGCCCTCTCTCTCTCTCTCTCTCTCTCTCTCTCTCTCTCTCTGTCCCCCTCGACCGTCTCGGTCTACCTCTCACTCGAAGTTTAATGAATGAAAAGACGCTGCTGCTGCTGCTGATGCTGATGCTGATGCTGCTGAGGTTTTCGTAACTGACTGTACTCTGTGTGCGCGCGGCTGCGCGATAATGTTAAAACGTCAATTTACAATTTTGATGAGAATCGTATGGGTAGAGGAGTATTTCCATCTCCCAGGTATACGTTTTCTTTTTTTGCTTTTTCCGCCGACGGTCGATTTATTATAGCCGTCGCGGCCCGTTTTGATAGTTTCCGCGCGTTTCTCGCCAACGCAAACGTCGCTTGCTCTTACGGGCCCGATTCCATTGAGCTTTATGTAAGCCTTAGAATTAATTTAGAACATTTTTTTTTTTACAAATCCGCTCGGCGGACCTCAACATTTGCATTTTCAATTTATTTTCAATACGGACTTACGGGCTCTCTCTCTCTCTCTCTCTCTAGCAATGCAATGCAATCGAGCGTTACTACTACTACTGCTACTGCTACCCAGCCTTAATAAACTATCCGGATAAGCTAATTAACCTCCCTCGCCCCTCCTCCTCCTCCACCTCCTCTGGCCCCGTATTCCACGGATGCTCGGCCAATCCTTCCGAACGAGCGCTGCTATTGCGTAAAGGAGTTAGGCGTTTACCGTTCGACCAGAGACCACCATCGAATCGCCGAGGAGATTCGATTTTTCTTACGCCGTTACTCCCCCCTCCCATCCCTTTTTATTCCATTCTTCGAGTACTTGCCGAACGGCAACGAGGAAAATGCCTCGGCCATTACGTAAGGCCGATCCGCGAGAATAACGAGGATTGTTGCACGTCCGCGGCCGGAAAGCGCGGAGTCCGGGGTGGGGGGACTTTCGAGTACGCCGGGGTCCGATATAAAGTATCGGCTGATGTTTTTGGAGGTCCATCGGCCAAATGAAGAATGAACGGAAGTGAGAAAACGACGGAGAAGAAATGGAAGAAAGAAATGAGTAGGGACGGGGGACGAAAAAAAAAAAAACAGAAAAAAAAAGAAATAAAGAATGAGGCTCGTCTCTTGGTGAGCCAACGGCTTAGAGCGAGAGGGAAGATATATAGAGGGAAGATGGCGTCGGGCGAAAATGGTGAACCGGTTTATCCAGGGCCCCGATCCTCTAAGTTCCTCTCGCGGGGCCCCGAGTTCGTGCTATAGACTACGCTATGTGTATAGAGTACCGCGTGCCCGCTCCGCTACGGACCAAACTCACTCCGTCGCCCCACCCCCGCCCCTCCTCGCTCACCTACACCTGCATAATGGACTGGCGTGGGCGTGTGCCTCCGTGCGCTGCTGGATACGAGCCGACTGACGAGCCGAGTCCTGGCCATTTATTTATCCTGGCATTACGCTCGAATGATACGCTCCGAACGCGTTACTCGCTCCCCGCGAATGGGCCGGGGGGCGAGGAGGGGGAGCGGGGTGGAAGAACCTCGCAGGGTTTTTATTACGCGCGAGTTACACGAGTTTTGCCGGGCTTCGGCTTCGATACCCCGGAACTCCGGCCATTGATATTTTTTAAACCTAATTAACGCGGGGCTAATAAACGTTCGCATCGAGGTCTAAAACCTCCCGCGCCCCCTTCCCCCCGCGCATAAGTCGGTACGTCTCGGCAGTTGATCAAAATACCTCTATGACGGGCAAACGTTAATTTCTGCCTAAACTCAAATCCGCCCGTTCAACGGACCGAATGAGAGAGAGAGAGTAGTAGTAGTAGTAGTGGTAGTAGTAGTGGTAGTGGTAGCAGTAGTAGTGGTAGTAGTGGTAGTAGTAGCGGTAGTAGCGGTAGTAGCGGTAGTAATGAAGAGATATTAATGCGCTGGGTGCGAGTGCGGAGCGGAGCACTTGGGAACCGAGTGGGATCGTTAATACGGCGGAGGAGCGATTGTCCCGGGAGTGCCGGGGAGCCTTAACATCCCAATTATTATTGTCGAGCAAAACAAACGAGGCCATATTCGGAGAGGAAGGACGGGGCCGCGGATTGGGCAAGAGGGCCCGCTTGTATGCAAATACCGGACTTTTCAGCATTCCAATGTCCCGTAACAACTGTTAATAATTGGGTCGCTGGCTGGATATACCGAGCGGCGAACTAGCGCCAGTTCATCATGGAAGCGCGCTCCCTCTCACCGAGGACATTCCTACCCCGACCCACCCCGCACCCTCGCTCCTCTTCCCCCCCTCCTCCACCGACCGCCGGTAGGGCCGCCACGGCCAGGGCCGTTGCTGCCGCCGTTTTGCCGGGGGAACGAGATCGCTGCGCTCGACTGCTCCCCCCTCGCCCGAAGAAGAAGGCCCCGTACACCTATGAGCGCGCACCTCGCTACCGTCGCCACTACCGTCTCGTTCTCCCTGCCCCACCTGCCCTTCTGCCGCACAGCGTCGAGTGGAGGATAGGGCAGCCGCGACGCTTCGACTTCCATTGCATTGGCTCGGCCATCCCCCTTTCCCCGCCACCCTCGCGCATTAAACCCCAATAACCTTTCCCCCCCTCCCGATACGACAATAATGCAGGTCTACGTTACTCCGATGCCGTTTCGGCATCTCGGTAATTGCTCGCTCGCTCGCTCGCTTATTTCTTTATTACCGGCTGCGCGGCCCGATTGCCTTTTACGTTCATTTTACGCAGAGCTCCTTCGAATAATACGCGGTCAATGAGCGCGACTCTCGATTCCAATCGGGAGTGACATTATTATTGAGATTCTTAGTCAAGCAGCTCCCATTGGATTTATGCTAATTCTGCCTTATTACAACAATGTACAAAGTTTGCATTTACATACAAAGATGAAATTCACTTGTTGACGTTTACAATAAATCAAAACTTCCTTAGAGTCGTTAATAATTAATTTTTCAGAATACCATTGTAAATAATAATGTTTCCTCGCCAAAGCCGAATGCTAAGAAAATTCATGTATTTACAGAGCTTAGCTCAGCCTAATGAAACGCAGCGCGCGTACTATTTACAATTCTTTCTTGATTATTACGAAGTCGAAAATTTTCCTTCAACTGTAATTGCAGATGTGCAGCAATATATATATATATATATATATATTTTCCGAGTTCTCTAACAAACTTCTCCGAGCCGGTTATTACATGAATATAATATTTCGCATGATGTATTGCCAACTAAAGAAATTCGTGTAAAGTTTAATAATATCGTACTTTAATACGATCTTCGTTATTATTGTTCCCGTTGTTCCGGTTGTTCCGGTTGTTCCGGTTGTTCCGGTTGTCATCACATTATCATTGTTGTTATTGGGGTTACATGCGCCGTTATCGTTATCCTCGAATTGTTTAATGTAATTTATACGTAGGAAACGATCGGAACTTTAGCTATTTTAACTTATTTTATACGCGAAGGTCGCTGGAATCGCGAATGGTTACGTAAAAACGAGATCGCGGCATTTGTCGAGGAAATTCGTTATTTCCCTTTACGACTTTGATCCGTCCAGTCGTACGTGAGAGATGTAAGTAAGCTTCTTTGGGATTTGTATTATTGTGCCAGCAAATCATTCGCTTTACGAAACATCGTGAGTGGCTCAAGAATTCCCATGTAAATATATATATATATATATTTGAAATAAAAGTGATTTATTTAAGAATTAGTAAACATTTTTCCGTAGGGATATCCGTCGAGTTAGAATTTCAATTTGTTTTGCAAGGATATTGTCTCGCTCGATCGCTTCGTAAGCCTCGCATAATACGCGACGACGACGACGACGACGACGACGAGGCGCAAGAAGAAAGGAAATTCTAAATCCAGCGAGAGAAGTACGTATCGTGATTGCGGTGCAAGTAAATAGTTGAGATGCCATTGTCGGCGAGGATCGAGGGACTGGCGATGCTTTTCTAGGATCGACGACAGCGAGGGGCCGACAGCGACTACGCCGGCTCAGGCTAATTCGCAAAATGTATCATAAAACACGGAGAGGCGGATGATTGACGGGGGGGGGGTAATATCGTATATTTGCGCGACGAGTTGATACGGCTCCGATAAGGCTTTTTAATGGCTCGTCAGGGCCGCCGTGCTCGTTATCGGCGACCTGATCCTTCGAGGCGCGTACGTTAAAGCAGGCGCATCAAAGCTCCTCGGCTATTTGTGAACATTCAGGTGAACAAGCCGTTGTAGATCGCCGGCGATTAACAGCTAAAAAGTATGACACGAGTTATTTATTGGATTTCGCAAAGTGGGTTGAAAAATTTCACAAGCCAACTGTGAAAAACGAAGCTGGATCGTGGAAGTAACAGGACCCTGGATCGCCGAGGAATTTTCGTGGGCAATCTCGGGCGGCTTGCGAAATCGTTTATCCCCATTTACTTACGAATAGATTACGGATTCAACTTGTCGTGGGCTCGAGCTACGGCGTTAAAAAAAAAAAAAGGAGTCGCCTGAAGGAGAGGGGCGGGCGACAGTAGAGGAGCCGATGCGCGAGCGGTATGCGCAATTGCCGTCGCTTCGGCATCGGCATCTAAGAAGAACGAACTCTCTTACACACACACCCTCCCCCCGTCCCGTCCCGTCCCGTCCCGAACGCCTCCCGCCCAGCGTCAACACCCCGGCCATGTCCAACGCCACTCGTAGCGAGTGGGTGATAATCCCGTCTTCTCGGAAAGCACCACCGAGTGCAGCACAGAGGACGAATACGGCCGACCTTGAGCCCGACTCCCCTCTTACCATTAAAGTGTTACACGGACAGCATCGCTAATAATAATCTTGGATAATCTCGTGCGTCGATCTCTGGACGATGCAGAAGTCAGCTCGGGTGCAGCGAACCGCCGTCTTACCCCCGCCCCCGCGCCGCACTCGTACTTACGACCGATAGAGCCGCTCGCGAGCTGCGCGCGAGCTCGAAGAATCCCTCTGGTCCGGATTGGCCGATAAGCTCGAGGGGTGTTTGACGAACTATGGAAATATAAGGTCGGCGAGGGGATTTTATTTTACGGGCGCATTGTCTGCCTCGTTGATGAGGGATCGCGATACGCGGAATTATCCTGTCCATCCCTCCCCCCCCGCCCCAAGATAATAACGATATCATTTTCAGGAGTTGATGATTTTTCGTTCGTTTTGTTTGTTTTACGCAAGGAGAGGAAGTCTGACTCGCTGCACATGACCGTCATCATAAATTCAAGGCCTATTAAATACTTGCTTGGCCCGTATACGAAATACGGCCAGCCCCACAGCCCCGTCCCCCACTCCCTCCCCCCACTCCTAATAATCTCATCCGGCGTCCTTGTCTGTCTCTTTGTTGTTGAACAATTTCTTAGGCTCGCGCGTTAGAGGTTTTACTTTGTTCTTTTTTTTTGTTTTTTTTTTCGACGGGGTAATTCGGCCATTCGGGCGCCCCCTCCCCCCCCCGTTTATTTGTCCCGGTGATTTAAAAGCCGTGACCCCGGGCCCCGGCACATTTGCCCTGAAAAAGCCGATTACCCGGAGACGGTTCTTATAATGCAAAATAATTAAAGACCGAGGTGAATTATCGGCTTGCCGTGGCTACCCCCCCCCCACCCGCGCTATTTGCCGAAGGACTTAAATCGCAGGAAATGCATTTCTATAAGCGAATAAAGTAATTCGAGAGGAGAAGAGAGAAGTACGAAGGAAGGAAGAGAAAACGAAAGCAAAAGAAGAAGAAAAAAAAGAACAAAAAGAAAGAAATAAAGAGCTAACGTTGCTTATTTGCCGATAAATACTGATTTTTATCTCGTGATTAATGACGCGAGCTACGGGGGCAGGCCCAAAAAAAGTGAATTTCGCGGATACAGCGGCGGGGGCAGCGACCAAAAAAAAAAAAAAAAAAATAGATAGAATCGTCAAGGAAGAGGAGGAACGACAAACAATACGTAAAAAAAAAAAAAAAAACGGCGTAAATAACCGAGGCGTGTTTACCGGCGTATAAATCCCTTAATGCACCCCCGACTTTATGCACAGCGAGCAGCGAGCAGCTCTCGTTTCTGCGATGGCCCATACAGATGTATTTGCATATTTGCGTTTGCTGCTGCGACGCCATTAACGCACAATGAAAGGATGGAAGTATACCGCTCTCGAGAATTACACAAACTTTATTTACAATATCTAAAAGCTTTCGGCTTTATAAAATTTCCATAGCTTTCAGCTCTGCCACTTAACCCCCCACCCCCTCCCACTCGCTACCCCTTTCTCATTTGCAACAATGTTGCTCCTATCATTATTTTAATCACTCGTCCCTTGTCTGCGTAAAACCGAAAGCCTTCCTTCCTTCCTTCCTTCCTTCCTTCCTTACTTCTCATCTTTCTTTTCTCCACTCTGTATAAGTGTATAATTTCTCCTTACGGAGAAAGGATATTTTTAGCTTACGGTAGTACGCTAGTCGAAAAAAAAGTTCTCATTTTGCGTAGTTTCACTCAACAGTCGTAATCACTTATGAAATTGATCCGCGTTCGTTATGGGGAAGATAAATTCGAGAGCACGAGTTTAACGCTACGTTGACTTTAAATATCATCGGAGTACAGGGAATTACGAGTTTCGTATAATGGATAAGAGAGACAACAACAACAGCAACAACAACAACAACAACAACAACAAGTATAATGAACGGGAAGAAAGAAGGTGGGTGGGGAGGGGGGGTGTAGGGACGAACCTTTAAAAAGCTAAATAATAAGGATGTAGGAAAAACGTAATAGTCAGAGTGGGGTAAGGAAGGGTTAATAATTGATCCTGTAGACGGTATTAGTAAAAATGCCGCTATAAATAACTTTCAGGACTACGGGTAGAGAAGAAGGTAAGAGGGTACGGGGGGTGAGCGTTACGTTACAAAAATACGGATACTGACTCCTCTTCGACACAATATAGTATACAAAAAAAAAGAGAGAGAGAAGTAGAGGAGAAAAAAAAGAGAAAAGAAAAAAGAAAAAAGAAAAGAAAAGAAAAGAGGAAGACACGATGTAAACAGGTAATTCCACACAGCTAACGAGGATCAAGAGATCTCGTATAATTTTCCGCAAAACACTTGTCGCGCGACGGCTTGTCGTCCTGCGGTAGCGCGCCGAGCGCGTCCCCCGCCGACGACGCCCTTAGCGTCTCCGGAGTCGCGATTACGCAACGTCCCGGCGAGACCCGTGAAAGCTCATCGAATCCCCGTTGCAAAATAGATAGGCGGCCGGCTTCCTCCTTGGCGGCGTGCTCCCGATATCGTCGCGTCGCGAACGGAGAGGTTGAGTAGTGGCGGGGCGCAGTAGTGGCGGGGCGGGGTGGGGATGGGAGGGTCGAAGGAATAAAGGAGAGAAGAAGCCGGCCGAGAGCGTCCCCGAAGAGAAAGAGCGAGGGCTTGCCGAGCGGAGAACCAGTTCCATCGCTTAAACGCTTAATTAAGCTGCTGGGCCGAACCTCGATCGCTCGCTCGCTCGCAAACACACACGCGCGCGAGCACACGCACACGTGCGGGAGAAAAGGAGACAAGGAGTGAGAGAGAGAGAGAGAGAGAGAGAACTCGATTCTCGAGGAGGGGCGCGCTCGCGTGCACAGCGTCCGCGCAAAGTGCACTCGAGGAGACGCGAGATAGAGAGGAGAGAGAGAGAGAGAGAGAGAGAGAGAGAGAGAGAGAGCCTTCGGGTCTGGTCCCCGAGAACAGAGACATCCGTATCCCATCTTGTATTCTTAGCGGGCGCACGAGCATTTCGAGTTCGTTATCGTTAACGGCTTTATCGGACCGCCGGTGGAAAACAGCGCGGCGAGCCCTCGTTAATCACTACTCCAGCCAAAGATTGTTACACCGATACACTACGTTCAGCCTCATCTACGAGCCTATTCTCCCCGCGGGTGAGCTCCCGCAGGATCTCCCTCGGCGAGGTAAACTCCTCGGCTCCGCTCTCCTTACGAAAGGCCGCGCGCGACGCTTTACATTACGCAGGCAGCGGCTTATCGAAATTGTCCTTGGATCGCGGCGCTCCCCCCTCCCCTCCCAACCCCTCCCGCCCGGCCAAGCGGTCCCCGACTAGACGGTAGGCGTATCTGTACTTAACCAATTGGCGATCGAGATCCCGTTCCCGTTGCCGGCTATCTATCTCTCCTCTTATTACGACCCGACGTGTGCACTTGGATCCTATCGGGATCTCTTACTTCTCTTCCTCCTTGCCCAGGACTCCTACGAATCTCATTGGGAGTCATAATACTCCGGTGCCCGTCCGCGCTTTCCGTACTTAATAAAAATACCGAAAACGCGAGACTTTCAATATCCTTCCAATATCAATTCCCCTAGTGAAATTTCACTTTTACCGGGCATACCGATTAAATAAATAGGATCTCGACTCCTCGGAAGGAACGCGACGCACGGGTGGTGGGTAGTTTTTTTCTCTCTCTCTCTCTCTCTCTCTCTCTCGCGTCTTCTCGCTCGGTCTTCGCTTCCTTTCTTTCGGGGTAAGCAAGCTTCTCGTTATATACTATACGTCGCTGGGAGTAATGGTAGGAAGAAAAATGCGTGAGCCACGGTGAATGTAAAGGGAGGGGAGGGAGGGGGACGGGGGAAATAAAAAAAAAAGGTAAAAGGAAAGAATCCTGAATTTATGGCTTGTTACTTATCTAGGTTACAAAATTTGTTAATGGCGTAGGGGCACGATATGATTAGCGCTACACGTTTAATTTCTGTTTCGGTGCAAACCATACACGCCGTCCGCTACATTTTATTGCACTAATTCCCTTGGCTTATTTCCAGATCTTATCCTACGGCCAGCCAAAGGCAAAAAAGACGTAATACAAAAAATGAAAAGAAAAGAAGAAGAAGAAGAAGAAGAAGAAGAAGGGAAAAAAAAAAAAGAAAACCCGAAAGAGAGCGAGAGACTGGGGGTGTGGGTGGGGGAGATTTTCTTACTTCGAGCACCACTACTACCACTACTACTACTGCTACTACCACTACCACTACCACTACTACTAGTACTACTGCGTGGTTAGGTCGAGCGTACGAGTGAGCGAAAGTGTTGCTGCTGGCAGGCACTTCTCCACAGTCCATTAGCCTAGCCCGTAAAGTCCCGTCGGCCTCACAAATACTAATTCAATCGTAAGTAACAATAAGAGGAGAGGAATAAGAGAGCAATAACAAGAGGGGAGATAGATAGAGCGGGGCCCGATGACATTTATGAAGGATAACGTTTTAATAAGATCGTATTGAGCCAAACGAGCGGTATTGGGTAAGCCTATTAGCCCATTGCAGTCGTACTACTAATTGCCCCTTCAGATGCATTATATCTTAATATTCCATTATAATATCGTCGGCGGTCTATCTTAACGAGCCATTTATTGGCCTTTTAAACGTTCGGATAGCCCGTGCGTAAGCGCCCCGAGCGGGAACGCGCGCACGTTGAGTCGCGGGCACCGCTATATATATATATATGTATATATACAATTAACGCTATAATGACGACGCGTATCGATGCGCTGCGTGTGTGTGTGTGTGCGCGCGCGCGTATGCACGATACGTAAGAGGCCGGTTTTCGCGCATAGAAAGCTCTAATAACGGCCGATCGGACGGAGCGGGGCCGGCCGCTTGTGGTTAGGTTATTTAGCAGGCAAGGAAGCGGTGCAAGTCGTAGAAGCGGTGCAAGTAAGTCAAGTGGTGGTTGGAGCCCGGTCGGAGCGCTCTTATCCGAACACCGCACCGCGGCCTGCGTTCAGATTCTAATCAATAAAAGTCTGCGGAGCGTGCGATAGCGCGTCTCGGGTCCCCGGGGTGGAGGGGGCGGGGGGAGCGGTTTCATTATCGGGCAGTCGAATACTTTGTATATAATTTTGTCACCGCTCTCGTCTAAAGTGCGCATAGGCAGAGTGACGCTGTGCGCTAAAGCCCTTGGGCTGAGAAAAGGATAAAAGTCATGGATATACATGGAGCGTAGGCCGTGGGCGACATGCGCGCACCGAGCTCACTTACATTCGCAAAGGAAATCATCGAACACGCTCTCTGACGATCTCGCGGGAGAGCATGTCCGAGAGCATTCGAGCGAGGCTTACGCTGACGGGGATTATTGAGGGGGGAGGGGGAGAGGGTGGGGAGTGTGGGGAGGGAGGATGGAGACCGAGGAGGAGTCGAGCGCAGGTGTTTCCAGGGCCTTCCATGTTAATCGGGAGCACCGACTGCCCGGCCAATGTCTCATTCGTGTGCTCTGTGTTCACCCCGCGCCCATCCCGGCCCGCCCGTCTCCCACGCCCCTATAGCTCGCGCGTTAGTCGACGCTTATGCACAACACAAGTATGCAAATTCATTTGTACTTGAGTCGGCGACTAACGCGCGAGCGTAGAAAACCACTCCGAGTGGCCGCGTACGTTCATCCTGCGCACGCCACTCTTCCTCCTTTTCCTTCTCCTCCTCCTCCTCCTCCTCCTCTTCCTCCTGCTCTTCCTCCTCCTCCTACAGCTTAAAATCCATTTATTTCTCGTCTCGAAACTTTTCTTTCGCCCGACGCTCGTCCCCGATCTATTAGCCTCCACCACCACACCACCACCACCACCACCACCACCACCACCACCACCATCGTCGTCGTCGTCGTCTGGGACTTGACGCATTTTTAATCTCCTATTAGCTATAAAGCATAAATGCCGACTGTTCGAGCTCCTTCCCCCCACTCCCATTTTTTAGAATAGCACGAGAGCTTGTTTACGCCTCGCGGGAACTGCCTGCCCGCTAAAACCTAATATTCCCTCCATTGTAAGTATTTCTAATTAATTTCCATGGTTTTAATAAAGTACAAGCGACTCGCTTGGCCTTACAAATACAGAAAGACCCGCTCACACTTAAACCCGTTAATATTTAAACCATAAAATTCTCACCGAGTTTCTAATGCTAACGTTTTCATTAGGATACATTATCGTACATACATACATACATACATACATACATACAAACGTACATACTTCAACTTCAGCGCTGCCCTTACGAATTTATCAGGCGTATTTTTTATCATATTTTCAGCTAAACTTTAACGGGTCATTAATAACATTGTGAAATATTGCTTGGGGGGGCCTGTATCTTGCGTTTCTAGTACAGATTACTAACTTTAAGATTTATTTAAGCCGAGGATAAAATATTTACAAGCGCGAGAAACCGGCTAATGAAGAGTTGTTTTTATTATAATTAATGTAGGCCAAGTTAAAGTCCTCGACTTTAACAAACTCGTAAGATAATTAATAATTAACAATGATGATAAATAATGATAAATAATGATAAATAATGATAAATAATCGACGCGCGTGCTCGACAATTTGTCGAGGGCAGATCTAATGATAATTTCGGTAATCCTAATGCAGGGTCAACGGTCAATTAAAGCTGGGAAGCCTAAGCGAAGACGCGAGTCGGTAAAAGCGGTCGGGGAGCGTCGATATATAATAAATTAAATGAATAAATAAATAAACAAATAAATAAATAAACAAATAAATAAATAAATAAATAAAAATAAAGAAGAAGAAGAAGAAGAAGATAAAAGAAGATAAAAGAAGAAAAAAGAAGAAGAGAGAAAACGACGAGACATTCGTTAATGTAGTTGTAGCCCCGTACGGGACGATCGCTAAATTGATTCGAATTGAGCTGGGTGTGGGTAAAAATAATGCAGGACGGCCGACGGTCCGGGTTACAAGCTCGAGTGCTCGTTGCAACAACAGCCATCCCGTGTCGTCCTTCCATATGTAGCCGAGGAGCCCTTGCCTTTTACGCGGGAAAAAAAATCAAATGATTCACGATCGCTCCGAGTCCGTGTGGTTGCTACGATCCCGAAACCCGCCCTCCCTACCACCCTACCTCCCTACCGAGGTAGAGTACCGGGGGGGTCGAGGGGCCGGCGGTGTTGTCGGGGTCGCGAAAACGTCCGCTGCTTTCGTTTCTTCGGCGATATAGCACGGGCGAGCCGTCGCGTGTGGGTGGAGCGGGGGTTGGGTGGGAAGGGAGGTTGGAGTCCCGATGAAAAAGCCCGCGCTTTATGAGCAGTCGCTTTAGGAGCGCGGCGAGTCGGCGACGCGAGCGAAACTTGAAGTGAGTCGGTGCTCGATCCTGCGAAACTTCTCTCCCTCCGCACTCTTCGCCTCCCGTACCCCGTGCCCCGTAAGTGCGACGATCTGAAATTATTTAGAAAACAATTGCAACGTACGGCACACGGTCGATGTCGCTTCGCCGATTGAACGGAAGCCCCCCTCCCTCCCCCCTCCTCGGCAGCAATCGACCTGTACTAATCGTCGCGCATTCGACTAAACGTGCGCGTGCAATTACACTTATTATTATTATTAAGAATACAAATGACGCTATCGATTAAAAGTCCAACTTATTATTAATGTAGCCTCGCGCCTTCACTTGTAATCGAGTAAGAGAGATCCTTGTAATCGATGTTCTAAGAATACTAAAGATTTTTGTAACGAAATTTAATCGCCGACTTTCACGCAATTCACCCAGCAGGGGAATAAAATCGATCGATCGGCCCCTTCCCCCCTCCCCCGTATTCACCGATGCCTAATAACAATGGTCGTAGTAAAAATCAGCGGTCGCACGACGTTGGGGTTATTGGGGTTATCTAAGGGTTATCTAAGGGTTATCAAAGAAAGAAAAGCGCGAATATTCGATT
Organism: Ceratosolen fusciceps; assembly: GCA_018883505.1. NCBI lineage: Eukaryota > Metazoa > Arthropoda > Insecta > Hymenoptera > Agaonidae > Ceratosolen > Ceratosolen fusciceps. Next base: position 1,318,520 of record RCIC01000022.1, on the reverse strand, counting down.
AGTCGAAGGGGGTCGGGCAGGAGGAGGAATATCAGCAATATCAGGAATATCAGCAGCAACAGCAGCGCCAATGGAATAGGCGGCCCTTCTTAAAAGCAGACGGCCAATTGATTAATCTCGATCGCGTTACGGACACGCGCGCCCAGGGCGTCGAGGCCGAAAATACGCGCGGCCCATCCATCGGCCCGCATGAATATTCAGAGCCACGCTGTCGGCCCCGACTTGACTTGGAGGGGACGTGCAATTTTCAAAATTGCCAAATGTACTAATTTGGCATTAGCAATTTCGATCCCGAAGCGTAATCATTGCCGTGCCAGGAAAGAATCTTTAGAATCTCAAATCTCAAAACGATTGCTACCTCGCAGCGATAGGGAATGCCTAAGGAGCACGGGGGGCTGAGGGGAGGAGCTGGGCGTTAAGGCACTCCGAGCCCATTTTTCACACTCCATATTGGTTTACAATATCGTTAGTACGTATGTACTTACTACGAGCTGCGGGTCCAGCGCTGGATGCGAGACGATTATTTCTTTGCCAAAAGCACAAGTTACTCACCTGAAACATAACAATAAGTCGACAATGTCAAATTCGTTTACCAAAAATATTTTTCAAGCTAATCGTAAGTTGTTTACAATCAGTTGCAATTAATTATTCAGAGCAATAGCTATTGATCGAGGAGTATGAGTATCGATTGGCGTAGAGGGGAGGGCGAAGGGAGAGGTGAAACGATCCGAAGGAATCCGTGAAAGACGTACGTAAATCTCGCGCGTCTCCCTCTAAGACAATATTTGTTTTATTTATTTATTTTTTTATTATTATTATTACAGTACTCTTAACCGAAGCAGTTAGTCGCCGGTGATAAGGTAAGGGAGAGCGAGAGAGAGAGAGGGGGTGGGGGAAAGCGGCTTAGAAGTTATCGTTGGTCGTATCGGAGCTGGAAATATATTTCGAAGCCGCTGCAACGGCCACGTCGAAGGCTCCTTCTCCATTAGGAGCGGAGCACGTCCGCCCTTCTCGCCCCCCGCCCGCTGAATACGATTATCTCGATAGTTTTGCGATTTTTACCTACGTCGACGAGGAGTCAGGGGAGCCCGGCTAATCTCTCTGTGCCATCGGCAGAGGCTACGGCTGAGCGAGACAAGTAGTAGCGCGGGAGGGAATTAAAGTATATGGAGCCGATGTCTAATTAAGGAGAAGGAGGGGGAGGAGGAGGAGGAGCGCGGCTAGTTTTGTCGTATAGACGCCGGTTTTCGTCTCTGCGTAGACCGTAGGTGACGGCTCGGGAGAGAGACCCCCCTCCCCCCTCCCCACCAGGTGACGACGATTACGCACTCGATTACTAAGTTCCGAGGTTTCGACGGCGGACGGTGAGGACGATGGCCGATCGGGGTTGGGGGGATGGGAAGATGGGCGGGGGTGGGGTAGGAGGTAGTCAAGAAGCGGCACGAGGTAGTAGTCAGTGTCGAGGTCCGGGAAGCTTAGCCTCCACTGGGAGGGGGGAAGAGCGGGGTAGGCGAGCGGCGGTAGTGACATCATCGAGGGAGGGGGAGGCCGGGACCGAGGCTCCGGGCCCATCGGGCAAGCCGCACACGTACCGTTCGGCCCAAAACGAGCATTATGATCAAAATATCGTGCGCGCCACTGGTGGAGTTGAACTTATAAATCAAGCGCGGGCTCATTGTTAACCTTCGGGCCGGCGAGTTAAAATTTGCGGGAGGAATTTTAAGTTTCGGCCGGACATAAATAATATCACGTGAATTTTCGTGGGTTAACGAAAAATCTATACGACGGTGTCGGCCGAGACCTCGCGACTCCAGTTGAGAGACCGAGAGAGAGAGAGAGAGAGAGAGAGAGAGAGAGACTCTTCTTTGGCTGTCGCCCCGGAGCATCGCCGATGAATTTATGTGCGCGACTCTCGCGGTCCATTGTCCCCGGATAAAAACCTCTTTGATAAGCCGTTTTCAAATCAGCTTTAATTAATGTGAGCCCCAAACGCTCTCTCTCTCTCTCTCTCTCTCTCTCTGTCTCTCTACCTCTACCTCTACCTCTACCTCTACCTCGATTTGACGAATGTTTCTTTATTTCGGTAAGTTTTAGCATTCCGCTTTATCGCGCTCTCTCTCTCTCTCTCTCTCTCCTCTCTCTCTCTGTCTGTTGCCTGATGCTACGTGCCGGTGCTGGGTCAGCAATTGTGCCTCTGCCGCAAATAAATAAAACGAGATGTGCGAGCATAACACGAGATAAGCATCTCGTGAGGATACTTAAAGCCATTATTAAAAGCCATTCTCGCGTATACCGATAAAGCGCTGCATATTTTAGAAAGCAGATTTAATTAACACTATTTTAATTGCGATCCCTTCCCTTCCCTTCCCTTCCCTTCCCTTCCCAACCCTTATTATCGCGAGCGTCCGAGAGGGCCATTCGTTTACATTCCAGGACGGCCACTCGGAGGGGCTGTTCTCTCCTCCTACCCGCCCCACCCCGCCCCACCCCCGAAGCCTCGTCTAATCCGCAAATAACGCACAACAGCAATCGATGCTGTTATTTCGAATTTCGTTGGATCTCGGTGACGGGGAGTAAGGAAAAAAAAAAAAAAAAAGAGCAGAGCCGCTTCCCGGTGTCTGCGAGGTGGTTGGCTCGGCCCGCGGCCAAGTGCGCTGACCTTGCAAGGAGCCGAAGGACACGTGCCACCGATCCCCCTTAGACTCAAAGACACTTTGCATGGTATTGCAAAGAGGAGCCCCGGTTGCGATAGGGCGAGCTTTTTTTTATTGCCCAGATAATTTACGAGGGTGTAGAGTGTACGGTCAGGGCCGCTCGCAGGTACCCGTGCAAATAGCCCGGAAGCCCCGAGGAGGCGCGCTCCCGCCTCCTTCCCCAAATGCAAAAACGCATAGACAGGGAGCGAGAGAGAGAGAGAGAGAGAGAGAGAGAGAGAGAGCGAGGTGGAAGCGCAGGTGACGCAACAATTACCGGGAGTGACCTTGTCAGTCTCGGTTAACGACAGCAGAGTCGCGCGATGCCCCTACGGCGAAGCGCTGCTACGGTTTCGCAGCGGGACGTCCTCGCCGATGTTTTCGGAAATCCTCTTTATAGGCAAATTCCCCGTGACCTCAGAATGTAGGCGTAGGAACAATGGCAGAGAAAATGCCGGCTTTTTACGGGCTTTATTACGGGGATCGTCGGCGCGGGTCCCCGGCCGATGCCGCCGGATTCCAGTCTCGACGGTTACGTTCTCCCAAGGTCCCTTCGGCTCCCCCCGTGTCCCTCTGCTAATTCGTACCGGCTACCTACTCAGCGACTGCTGCTCCCGCCAGACTTTTGCCCCCTCGCATTCACCTTTAATTCCCCAATGTCCATTGGCTTTATTTTACTCTTAACCTCCTTGCGCGGCTTGCGCGGCTTCTTTTATTCGCAATAAGTCCCGGCTATAAATCGAAAACTTTTTCCTAATGACGATATAACGCGAGCGCCTCTTGTTTCTTTTTGACTTCTGTCCCCACCCCCGCCCCTCTCTCTCTCACGCGCTCTCTCTCTCGCGCTCTCGTTATTAATTTATCCGCCAAGTCGTAGGCGCTCGTTATATCACGGGAGAAAGATAACGAGCCATTCGTCTCGGTTATCAACTTATGAACAAAGTTCAGGATTGATTGTTCAAAAATTCATGTCCGCGGGTAATTTTTGCACTTCCGTTATTTAGCTCGGCGAACAAGTTCCCAACATCGCTCTCGGCTTTTCTTCCTTCAACTCCCCCTTTTGTATTATTAAGCAGCGCACACACATATATATATATATACTATTCTTAAAAGTGAAACTTTAAGGGGAGGGGTGGACTAATTTCGATTCCAAGCGCTGGCCGTCCACATTGACGGCCAAGGACAAAGTCCTCTCGCGATTGCTCTCCTAAAATCAAATCGGCCCACGAAGATTAAGAGCGGAGGATAGACGTATTTATTGGCGTTATTGGGAAATAGGCGTCAGGGAGGGGGGTAGGGGGTAGGGGAGGAGCCCGAGTCCTTCCGTGTCGGTAGCGGTCACGTGATACGCTTAAACATCTCGGCTCTTCGTCTTTTTTCACCACGAATCTTCATTATTATTACTTGCTTTAATTAAGGAGTAACGTTAGCGATGGTCGTAAGCCCCTGCGGACCATTGGAATTTACATGCATTCGATAGAGTCCGGCCACGGACCACGAACGTATCTTTACCAATCGGCTCCTTTCAATTCGACAGCTTTTACGCTTAAATCTACTGTCACGGCTCGGCCGCACGTGTAATGCCTAGGCGTGCGCGCGCGCGGGGGGTGTCCGCGCGCATATTGATAAGAATGCAGGAGGCTCCCGCAATGGCAACGTCGCAATAGACGATCCACAGAGAAAGAGGCATGCATCGTCGAGTAATCGATCGAGTAAGCTTAAATTAATGATTATCGACCTATCGAAGTGGAATCCGAAGTCGAAAGGTAACGTTAAATAAGTTAACGGTCGAGTCAGGGCAGTCAGGGCAGAGTCAGGGCAGTCAGGGCAGTCAGGGCAGTCAGGGCAGTAAGTTGTTAAGCAGACGAAAAACAGTAGTTGTTGGCAACTGTTGACGAATAATCCGAACGAGCGTGTAAAGAACTTAGGCGACAAGTCAAAGGGAAAGTTCGCGAACGGAAAGGTGAAGAAGTACAGAGGATGTAAAAACAATTAGGCAGAGGGGTGGCAGAGGGGTGATTGTTTGGCGATAGCGGTGATAGGTCGTAGTGGGAGGGGCCGAGTGAGGCCGAGTGAGGACGATCGGCGAACGAGAACGAGTCCGGTGACCGGCTCGGTGGTAACGCGCGGCGGGGGGAGGGGGGAGGGGGGCGTAAGCTCCTATAAAGCCAGAGGAATCGCTCCATTATCGAGCAATTGCCGACTCGGGCTTTTCTCTAACGGCCCCCCGTGCACCGCCTGGGAGAATAAATTTCGCGCGGCCTCACCCGCGGACTCGCGATTAGCCTCGGTATTCTGGTCGGATACGATGGTCGGATACGATGGTCGGATACGATGGTCGGATACGATCGTCGGGGTAGGGTCGTCGGGGTGGGGCCGATCGGTCCTCCAGATGATCAAAATCGCTCTCTTTAGGGAATCAATTACGCTAAGCCGCTACGTGAGATGGTGTGCGTGTCCGTGCGCGTGTCCGTGTGCGGCAGAGCACTCCATCAAGGTAGAGCAATGAAAATTGCGAATCTACGTTTTTGCATGTACCGGAGAGCTGATCGATGTTTGCCTTTCCCCTTCCCTTTATCGCGCCCTCCCGCCCCCTCTCCCCCCCCCTTTCCTTTCTTTTTATTGGCATTCTTTTCGGCGTTACACTCATTCACCCCCGTTTTATTTGCTCGCTCCAGTGAACTTGTTACGCTACTTTTTTCCCTCGTATAAATTTGCTTTTACGGCCGACGACTAATTTATCGCACTTACCGAGGCTTTAACGTGCCCGCTATATGACATTTGGCAGGCTTTGGAAACGCTTTCCTCGGGGCCACTTGGGCCAATTGCTTTTCACTAACCGGGACATACGAACGATCATAATAACAGTCCGAGTTACAATGGGACGGGAGAGGCGCGACGACTCTGAACAATATCCTTTCGTTTTTACAGGCATTTTTCATTTGTGGCGGGGGGCAGGGGGACGCGATCGATAGCGTCGCGATTCGATGCACCGCTGAAAATTCATAGGTCTACGTAATATTTTACTTTTCTATATAATAAATCGAGGGCTCGGCCGACGTGAAATTACTTTCCGATTGATTTGTGCTCGCGAGCCCGCAGATTTTCTCGATAAGCAGGATGAAAACAAACAAACAAACAAACGGATCATTAGAATTGCTCGGCGATACTAATTGTTCAAGCGTTAATTTATCGGTTGAGTGGAATTAGCGGCTCATTTAGATATTAGACGGCAGGTATATTTATATGGATATCCAGCCCTCGTCATAAGCACTTATCATAACAATTTCCATGAAAATTAATTTACGACAAAGAGACGTAGGGGGGCATAGAGAAAAGAAAAATCTTATATATAAATGGGTATAAATGGGAACCGAGTGCATTGGGAGGGGGGAGTCGAAAAGCACCAGTCAAGCGGTAAAAACTTAATAAAATCTATAGAATAGATCGTGAGGTGTCGTTGCGGTGGAGGCGGTGGTTACGGCGATGGTTATTGGGGGGGAGAGAAGGCAACGAGAGTCTTGGTAGGCCGTCGCTGAGGGGGCCGAGCGAAAAGCGAGGGAGAGGAGCTTTTAATAAATTGTCGGAGAAACAACTGACGGCCGTTGTCAGCCGTAGTACTGCTTTCGGGTCTCAGTGCACTGAGCTTGGAAATCAAGCGTGATTAACGATAGGGGGCAGCTCGTTAGTCGGAGAGCGCGCGTCCGAGTCGCTCGTTTGCACGGCATTAAATAATTTTTAATTGAAGTTGTAAACTACACCTCTTCCGTGTTTTATGCATTTTACCGAAAGTCTTGCAGCGGCGGCAGCGGCGGCAGCGGCAGCGGTAGCAGCGCCCCTTTTGCCTCTCCGACAGAGACTGAGAGAGAGAGAGAGACGAATTATTTCCCTTTAATAGATCTCCGCCGCTCACGCATCGCTCCCTAAACTTATCATTTATAGCTTCGGCCGATTCCGTCATCATCCGAGCTACCCGCTTTCTATCTCAACGTGACGCCTTACGTTGTCGTCAAGACTCGGTGGGGTGGGGGTAGGGGGGGATATAGCAGCGCTCTCGCCCACGCTCTCCTATTCCACGATCAGCCAATTACGAAACGTAACGAGCACAACGAGCCACAGATGTAATTCAAATACAAATGCTCTTCTTCGGGGCTCACCGCCGTAACTTAATCGAGCTGGAGAGCTGGGGAGAGCTGGGGAGAGCTGGGAGAGAGAGAGAGCTGGTGCAATAATAACGGGTGCAGCGAACAGGTCTCGTCTTTCGAAGCGACGGCACCGGCGCTCGGTCGGTCGGTCGGTCGCTCGCCCTCCGAGACTTTGGGGGCCAGACTTTATCGGACGTGTAAGCCCGGCTCTGCCTTATTATATCGGGGGTTAAGTTTTCACAGGCGTCGGTTATCTCGACGGGGTTATTGGGGTCGAGGCCGTAGGAGGGGCAGGTGGGACGGAGGGTGTGGTGATGGTATAGGTACGCGACGCCGGCTGGATCCTAAGGTGTCCTTCGTTCCCGCACGTAGAGAGACACGATCGGGCGATAGTGCCTAGGTGTGTAGTAGTAGTAGCTCTCACCAAAGGCCCAACTTGGCACAAGTGTCGCTGCTTCAACTGATATGATAAATGGCGCGCTCGTGATTGCCGCGAGAGCTTCTCCTCCCCCCTCCCCGCCCCCCACGCCCGGCTATTCGTTATTTCCAGGATATCGTCTTCGTCGTGTGGCTTGGCTCACCCAGGGGACGACGTGACCGACGATGACCAACACACCACCAGACCAGACCAGACCAGACCATCGACGGGTACGCGACAGAGTTCCCCGGGGATCCGCAATCTCCCCCCCCCTCACCCCACCTTTCTCTAAAGCAATCACCTCCACCCTCCCACCCTCCAATAACCCCTCTGTCTTTAGCCAGGCATGCATCGAAAGGACGGCCCCGACGACTGTTACACACACACACACACACACACGTCAGCCCTTCGAAATCCAATACAGGTGCGATATAACTTTAGACGGGCATAACCCCAATAACCTCTATCGCCGCCCCCCTCCCCCCCCCGTCGCTCATTCCAAGGACTGGAAAGCTCGATAATGAGCAGCTGAGCAACGGAAGCGGCAACAATCGCCGTTCCGCTGTCCCTGCCGTGTACCTGTCGTCGCGCTGTAATAATATAATAAAGCCCGCGGTCTTTAGGATTTTGAGATTACGAAATGCTGGCCACCCACTCTAACCAACGTCTTCGCATGGAAGGAGGAGGACGAATCTTCGACGCTCTCCCCACCCCACCCCTTACGACGGAGATGGGCTGTGTACCAATGCTTTAATTAAAAAAGGGAGGAGAATAGGTGTTCGATCGGATTCGTAATGAGATTCGGCTCGATTTCGCACAGCGGAGGACCGACCCGGTCGTCCCCGGTCCTTCTCCCCCGCCGTGGCTCCCTCCCCGTGAGGAGCACCTAAATACAGGTGGACGGGGGCGGAGGGCGAGGTAGGTAGGTAGGTAGGTAGGGGGGGTGGGGGTGGCGATCCGTGGAACGGGGAACGGGAACGGGGACGGGGCCGGGAACGGGAACGGGGACGGGGAACCTACCTAGCCAATACCTAGAAGTGAATGAAGGGAGAGGTGGGGGGGGGCGGGGGATAAAGGTAGGCTTATCGTGACTTACGGGCCGTACGTCCTGCTCGTTCGGATCCTTATTTATGTGCCTCCGTCAGGCGGCGTTCCAGCCTCCAGACTGCGAGAGTCCGGCCGCCTCTTTATTTCGTCGGTATCGAGCGACGCGGGCCTCGTTTTATTTTCGGAAACCGACGAGAATGCAATGCCCGGTTAAAAAGGCCACAGAGTCCCGGCCGGTGCCACCTAGTTCGGCCGTACGCGAGGTTACAGCAGCGCCGACTGGTCAAGGTAAAAGAGGCTCGAGAGGAACCGTCGGATCAGGATTATATCCCCAATAATAACCTCCCGGGGAGCAGCCGACGTTGTTGTTATATATTTCGCACCGAGGATTTCCGCGTTCCCCGGTTCTCGATCATCGTCCCGCGAAAACGGTCATCCTAAATCATCATCGTTATCGTTCCGCGATCGCGTTCCTCCTTATTATCCCGAGGTCCGGAGAAACCCGACGATGTCCCATCTTCGCGCTCTCTCACTCTCTCCCCCTCTCTCTCTCTGTCTCTTTGCGCCGCCCACCCCTTCGCCCGGCCAACCGTTCCCGTTCGTCACAGTGATGAAATTACCTGATGAAATCGACGGTAAATTACGACAACTACGCTCCTCAGCCGATCACGATTCACTGACTTTTCTTTGTTTACACGAATAAAATAACTGCTATTTTATGTGTTATTTAATAGCGACTTCTATGACGCATGTACGCCAGGGACTTTATTATTTATTTTTAAATGGGGCACGTTTTTTACTTCGGCAAAAGCAGTATCGCTCGATAATATTACGAAACTATCCTATATTTTCGTGCCCACCCACATGTAAGCACGCACTCACGGGCACACAACACGTACGCAAATGCAGACGCAGACACACAGTCACACACAGAGTCACACACGCGCAGTATATATATATATATATATATACACATACATATATCGTTGGGAATTTTTCATGATCCATATTTTATTCCCTTAGAAAAAAGGGCCAGAGGGACGAGGGAGGAAGGGGGATGGCGAGGATGGCTCAATTAATATATTTATTATATTAACCGCGCATAGGTACGCGTTCTGTACTCTCTCTCTCTCTCTCTCTCTTATTATCCGCCGAGGGCAAGGCGTTCGAATGTTAAAAGCGAGTCGTAGCCTTCGACGGGATAAAAAGAAAGAAGCCGCTCCCCCCCCCCGTATGGTAATCGAGTCGAGGATCGCGGTAGCGCGGGCCCGTCATTGCACTTAGTCTCCACGTGCGCATCGCTTCGATATACGAGAGAAACGACGAAGGTAACGAAAGGGATAAAAAAAAAAAAAAAAGCTACATTTATTATCGTAAAGCAATTTGTAATTATAATGAATGATAAGCGGGGAGAGTCGTACGGATCGGAGGCAATGGAAACATCACGGGAGCTGGAGATGGAATTAAGTAGTAGAGGCGGACGCGATAAAAGCCAAGCCAAGCCAAGCGAATCCTAGATACTGAGCAGGGCGGGTGGTGGCGGTGGCGGTGGCGGTGGGGAAGCGGTTGGGGGGGTAGGGGGTAGGGGGTAGGCGAAGGGTTAGCAGCCGATGCGGTTCGTTGGTACACGTGGGGAGTGACGGTGACTGAAGGCGGCCGACCGAAGGTGGCGGGAAACGTTGTTCCGACAAACGTTGTACCCCCTCGCCCCGGCGAATCTTAGGTAGCTCGGGCAGGCATCGGGTGGTTGACTCACCGTGTGGCTCGGCCTCTGGTGCCCGCCTCTTCCTCAGCGGCCCAGACGATGGCTTCGCGTTCCCGGCATCCTCTCTCACTCCTCGTAGCTGTTGTATCCCGAGCTTTTCTTTATCTCCCTATTCGATAGTTCCCGGGCTTTGGTGCCTTCGGTTCCTCGGGTGCGTGCGTCTGCGTGTGCGTGTGCGTGTGCGTCTGCGTTAACGGCGACACCTCAATGACATGTCATGGGCGGTCCTCGTGTCTGTCACGGGTCCGTCTTTATCACCAGGGAGGGACGTTGGGCTGGCCAACGTTTACTTGCGGGGATACCGGAATGTGAAGGATTTGCTTAATGACCGAATGAGACTGGCTGAGTGTGCCACTGACTGGCCAGGGCGGGAGGGGGCGAAGGAACGTGTTTGTCAGCCTTAACGCAGAGGGAGTGACTGATAGGATGACGAGGAGGGGGCGGTCGTGGTGCTACAGGAGGATGATGACGAGCAGGAGTAGAAGGTGGTGGTGTAGAAAGAGAAGGTGGAGGAGAAGGAGGAGGAGGAGGAGGAGGAGGAGGAGGAGGAGGAAAAGAAGAGAGATCGAGACGGGAGCAAGGACACACGGGGAGAGGATAGAAAATAAAAGAAGAGAAGTGAAGAGAAGAGAAGAGAAGACAGGAGAGAGAGAGAGAGAGAGAGAGAGAGAGGAGAGAGAGAGAGAGAGGAAAAGAGCGAGACGTGCCCCTCGCGCGCGAACCTCTCTCCCGAACGGATGACGCTCTCTCGCGGGCCAAAGCAAACTTGTCGGATGGCAATACGTGAGTTAAATGTTGGGGCCGCGCCGCGGATGGTTTACGGCCAATAGTCCCCACCTCGGACCACCACGCGGCGCTGCTGTTACGCTCACCGTGTGCCGCCGCCGCCGCCGCCGCAACCGCCACCGCCGTCGCCGCCATCACCACCACCGCCACCGCCACCGCCACCGTCGTCGTCGTCGTCGTCGTCGTCGTCGTCGTCGTCGTCGTTACCCGGGTACGGCTCGCGTATCCGTACTCCGTCCCTCCTCCTCCTCCTCCTCCTCCAACGTCAACCATCGCCACCACCATCGCCACAACCTCCACCTCCACCTCCTCCTCCTCCTCCTCGTGTACTTCCTCGAGTCCAGTTTCCATACACGGGCTCCCTACCCTCGAGTCCCCTTCCATCCAAGGATTCACCGTGTAGTGCCACCACCAGTGCCACCCGGCTCATTACCCGGCACCTCTCGCGCTCCCTCCACGAACCCTTTCCACCCCGTCCTACACGGTTTCGCTCTTTATGCATCCCTACGCTCTGTTTACTCATTTCCTTGTCTACCTTCATCTAGGCGAAAGCATACTTGAGCACCGGCACATGGCTAGGCGGTCCCCCACTCCGTACATACACAACCGTATAAGCTCTCTTTCACGTGCTCCGAACACTTAATCTAACCCCGTTTCTTCCTCTCTTTGCCCTCCCCCCCTACCCTTCTCCCGTCCCTGCATGCGCTACCGACCGACCGAGCGACCGACCAACCGACCGACCGACCGACCGGCATGAGTAAAGGTCGCGGGTGCGAGCGAGAGGGGTGATACGGAAAGCGTGTGCCGACAGGAAGAAGACGAACGAGCGCTTACCGAGTGGCTTGAGCCCGTGCACCTGAGAGAGAGATAGAGAGAGAGAGAGAGAGAGAGAAGCAGCATCAGCTACACAGGGCCGCGCACTTCCATCTCCTCGGGATTTATGCGCAAGGGCGTTGTAAATGGCGGTGGGGTGGGATGTATGAGCTGCGGCGGGGAAGGAGGCGGATGCGTAACCCTCCCTCCGCCCTACCGAACCCTATCACCAGTATTACCATCACCACGCGGCCGCGAGTCGCTCACCTACACACACGCGCATACCGATGGTTTCGGCTCGCATAGCAAAGTCCCACCGTGGAGTCGATGACACACCCGAGTCACGTGACGGATCTCTCTGCCAATCGACGCGCGACCTTCGAATCTCCCGCGCAAACTCTTTTCTGCATGTGCGCGCTTGACTGCGCCGTCCAACCGGGGGACGAACAGAGAGACAGAGCGAGAGCGAGAGAGAGACAGAGAGAGAGAGAGCCGTGGCGTGTCCGTACGGTGTGGGTAAGAGCGTGTTGGTGTGGAGGAGGCGCACCGGGGGAAGTTACCTCCGCGAGTGGTTATCATCACATGCACGTGCGGGATTGAGCCATTACCTGCTGCTTGGCGCTATAGCTGTAATTATATACCGCCGCGATACATATCGAGTAATGATGATTTATTGCCCCGTACCCTCCACCCCCCCCTCACTCACTCTAGTCCCCCACTCGGTGCGAAACAACTTTCTAGCTCGATGTCGCTGACTCGCTAGAGTCCCCCGTACTCCACGTCGTATTACTTACTAGACCTCGCCTCCGCCGAATGTTCTATGTCCCAGTACATGCAGCAAGACATAGCTCGGAATCGGCATGTATCGTGCGTGCACCACGTGCTCGGTTATCGTCCATACATGCGTGCACGCACGCACGCACGCACGCACACGCCTCCCGGATTCGGTATGCGTCGCGCCGGTATCGCGTATTACCCATTCCCATGGGTCGTCGAGCTGCCGATGCTACGTAGAACCACAATCTACGGACATCCGCCGATGGTAAGCCATTAACGTTTACATTTTACCTTCCCCCTCAATCCGTATAGACATCGCAACATTTATCGTTTTACCGTCCGGCTTTTCGACTTTCCGTAAATAAAATTTCAATTAAGACTACGAATTTTATCGGAAGCCTGCGCTTTCAACAAGTTTTCGCTCCCCAATAACCTTCCCCTTACTTCAATTTATCTTGGCGCGCGCGCTCCCTCTGTCTCTCTCTCTCCCACTCTCCCTCCCACTCAGCCTACTATTTTAATTATTCGTCTTGGAAGACGTTTAAAGTAATTTTAAAGCCAAGACAAAGACACGACGCGGCCACGCTCACTCACTCGGTAAGCTTGTAAAATATCCGCGCCTCTTACACATACTCTGCTAATTTCATACTGGCTCCCTCTCTCTCTCTGCCACGAGCTAGAAAAAGCCCCGTGGTGGTTACAAAAATAAAAGTAGAAAAATAAATAAATAAATAAATAAATATCAAATTAAATGGCGCATACTTTCCGATTCACATCAGACTGCGTGTAAGTATAAAAAATATCTACCACTAGCTTAACATTACGTGTGACGCGCATATAAGATTTTCAAATAAATATTGTATATACTGGTAATAGAGACTTTACATAATCAAGCAATATTTATGTATTAGTTGGGCTGGCGCATGTCGCAATTCCAATGTACTATTACACGTGTAATACTTTCAAATTTCCCATTGACAATATTTTTACTCCTTTTGCCCCCTTTTTTTTTCAAAAATACAACTAGACTATGAAGAAATACGTTTTATATATATATATATATATATATACTTACCTGCGCCTGAAATATTACGTGCTTATTTGCCAAGTTAAATTAATGCCTACATTAAATTGTAATAAATTATATTAAATTATGTGCCCGGCTCAGCCACGTAATTATTATCATTATCATTATTATTATCATTGTTGTTATTGTTATTATTGTTATTATTCAATAAAAAGTTATTTGTTTTCTTGGAGAATTACGTTTTGACGGTATGAGTAAATTCTTCACGCCGATCAATCCCAATGATAATAATTCGTTTCTAATAAATACATTCGCTCTATTGTAATTAATTGGTACTCGTAATGTCTGACGTGCGCATGCAAAGTATCTGTAACTGTACGAAATCGATACTTTCCTATTAAAGAATTACTCGCCAATGAAAAGTATATACCAATAAGGAAGAAAATAAGTCGAAAACCATATGAAGATACGGTCTGGTGGGTGGTAATAATTGGGGTTATTGTAATTAAGCGATTAATGATAAAGCAATGATTACAGGAAGCGGATGATTAATTTATCGTCAATATACGCGTGAAGGAATAAAAAGTCTAACAAACGGAAACTTCTTATTTGTCTAACGGAATTAACGATTCGATTCATTTATGCTGAATCGTTTGATGGGGAGTTTTCGTTGCACTCTGTGTGGATTTCGGCACCGCAATCTCTCACCCTCCCCCGTCCCCGTCCCCGTCCCGTTCGCCCATCCAATCCTATCCAATCCTTCCCTCTTGCGTCCCGCCCCCCCCCCGCCGCCACCGACGTTTTCTTTCGTGTCCCCACCTCCCGCCCCGAACCGCCGCGGCAGTTCCCGGTACTTTAAATTGGATTCCCAGCCGAAGAGCTCGAGCCCAGCCGCGAAATTGTGTTTCACCACCGACCGATTCCAACCCCTCTACCGTCACCTACCCCTCCCCCGTCGCCCTCTACTCCCCCCTTCAATCGGCATACAGGAGACTACTACTACTACTACTGCTACTACTGCTACTGCTACTACTACTACTACTACGACTACTACTACAACTGTAACATTTTTAATAGAGCCGAGTACTCTATGACGAATATAAATCCAAAAGTACTCGCACGGGCCCTGATAATGGAATACCCCCGCGTCCGCCCAGTCCGGGGCTTCGGTAATTCGTGCGCTAAAAATTTGAATAACCAGATTCGGGCCGTCTTAACGACGCCTGGACCTGGACCGAGCATCGGCGGCCCTTACTTCCTTCCCCCCCCCCCCCCACCCCCACCCCCACCTTCGCACCGCCGCCGCCGCCCCCAATAACCCAGCCGTAGCCACAGACGCGACCACGACCACGACCACGACCACGCCACCTGCTGACCCTTAAATCGAGGCCGCGGGTATCTCGGCCCTTTGGGACGAGGATACCGTTATAATGTCACGCGACGTTACGAATGCTATCGACAAGCGCGCGATATATCGTCCGCTAAATTATCTCCCCTGACGTGAAATCAATGAATAGCAGCGAGCGCAACTTGCCTTTCCTTTCCGCCGTTACTACGCTTTTTGCAGGTCATGCGCGAATTTAGAGGGATGGCGCTCCCGTCCAATCAATAACATTAATTCGGGAAGGCGGATGAAAATCCCCCTCCACCACCATAACCACCTCCACCACCACCATAACCACCACCTACCCGCCCACCTCCACCACCGCCACTACCACCGCCGCAGCTTTAGCAGGTATTTAGACTTGGCTTCTTTAAAAAATATCCATACCTAAACCTACTGGTGGATAGGTTTTTTGTTTTTTTTTTTCATTACTCTCTCTCTCCGAGCTCTTCATAATTTATACGAATATCGAGAGCCCAGCGTAATTGTTGCTCACCGAAACTAAATACCTCCCGCGCAATATTTCTTACCGCCGCCGCCGCCGCCGCCGCGCTTCCACTCAATTAACTCCATCTATTTATTGTAATTCGCCGTTTCCTTCGATGTTGTATTGTACAACAATACCCCGTAAATTCGTATGCCCTGAAATATAATTATCTCTTCTAACAAGTATTTACGACCCCTCCGTCCTTCCCCTTCCGTATTATTTATATTAATACATTCTACTTCCGTATTATTTATATTAATACATTCTATATTGATTTTTACAATATTTATTGCCATTTTCAAAAAAAGAAAAAAAAAACACGCTTCATACCGCCCATGATGTACGTTCCATTTAAAATATATATATATATATGTATATATGTATATGCGTGTGAGTGTTTGACATTGCTCTATTATTCTCGCATAAGGAATAAATTATATAATAAAAAGCTATTATGTATTTGATTAATATTTTTAATGATATTATCGTCGGCGAGGAAAATTAATCGCTAGTGCTCGATGACGCCGGATATTTTATTAAAAACATGTAATAATGCAATGGTTTTTGCGATATAACAAGCAATTACTTAACAATTGTTTAATTCCCATCGACATAAATGGCTGCGGACAAATTATTCTTGCTTAATGAACATTTATTATTAAAATAATTATCAGGCCATAATTAATTGTTGCGTCGTTATTTCTATCGGCTGAGCAGGCAAATAATTATTAACGTATATATATATATATATTATTAATGTATATTATTATCGAAGGTGGGATTTCAAAAGGAAGAAGATAAGGAAATAATTTAAATTGTAAAATGATGATATTGAGGGAGCGAACAAGAGGGATCTACCGGTTAATTAAGTTTCCCATGAATTGCGAACGTTCGTACGTACATTGATTACGATATGAAAAATAGGAATGTGCCATGGGCAAGATGTATAATTCTTAATGCATTTGTCGAGTAATCGTCTTTACTAGCGCTAAAATATTCGCGTGATATCGGGAACTCTGTTCGCTTTAAGACGAACGATTACAATAACTCGCTCGCACGTCATCGTCTAATTCGCGTATGAGAGCAAAAGGAATTATTATTTGCTGGTCAAGACCCGCTGTGGATAAAGAGGAAACTCTTCATCTCTCTCTCTCTCTCTCTCTCTCTATCTCTCTGTATCTATATATCTATCCATCTATCCATCTATCCATCCATCTATGTGTCCTGCCCAAAAGTCCATTGGAGTGCAACACGTGTGCCGGTAGGCGAAGGAGGCCGAGGTCAAAGAGCCAAGCGTAAATCCAGAGTTTACGGAACGAGGAGCAGTTAATCGGGCAGGTGTGGCCCACGAAATGCCGCGGCGGCAGTCCATTTGCATTCGGAGGGAGTTGGTTCGTCGTCGGAGGCTCTTCTCCTCGGGAGCACCGGGCGCATTCGCGCTTTGACGGAATGTTATTGCCGTCATAATCGCGGGCGCCAACAGGTGCTTCTCCCTCGGCCCTTCCAAGCCCTTCGCCGCCACCTTCCCCCCCCCCTCCCTTCGTCCGGCTCGGCCGTGTACTCGCCTGCCCCCCGAGCGCTTATCGGCCGGCGTCCCGAGGCTCGCCTCGGCCCATTTACCCGACGACACTCCTGCGAGCCTCAACGGTGCTTCTCTCGCTCTACCCCCCACCCCTTCCGGCCCTTCTACCCATTCCTCCCCTTCCTCCCCCACTACTACTTCGGTCGCGATAATTGGCCGGGCTTTCGAATTAAGTTGCTCGCGGTGAACCCTCCTATAACGCCCCCTACCTACCGTTTGACAGCGTTTGACAGCGTTTGACAGGGTTTGACAGGGTTTGACAGGGTTTGACAACCGCCGCGGGATTATCAGATTACAGGATAGCTAATATCGTAATAAGCAGCTCGAAATGATTTTAAACAATATCGGCTCGTAAGTTTTAAGAGGTGGACTAAATAACGCACTTGATGACGACGACGACGACGACGACGACGACGACGACGACGACGATAACAACAACAGTTAAGGTAAGCGCGCGCGGCTCTTTAATTTTATGCATCGGAAAATGGCTCGACGATTAACAACGGATTCCTTATCCTGAAAGTCAACCGGATTCGAGTCGGCAGCGCAATGCGAGCCAGTTGAAAAATTAACTGGGAGCAAACGTCGGTAAGTACGTAGAGAGTGCGATCTCTCTTTCTTCCCGTTGAAATAAGTAAGTAGAAATGAGCCGCGCACATACCAATCGCGATTGCGGAAAATTCCCATATAGGAGTCGAGCCGAGTCGAGCTGAGCCGAGCCGCGATTGCCATTTGCCGCATGACGCCGGCTATAAATGGCCGGTAGATCAATTACGCCGTGCCGCCGAGCTTATATATCCGGCAGTTCAGCGCTCATAGCTTCTGTGCTCGATTATCGCGCTCTGCCCCCATCCCACGTCGCAACGTCTCCTCGGCCACCTGGAATCGCCGGTACTTTGAAATACGATCGCGTTCCTTCATTGTTTGCAACAAAACAAAAATAAAAATAAATAAATAAATAAATAAATAAATAAAAATAAAATAAAAAGGAAAAGATTAATTAATTAGCTCTTTCATTGGTGTATTTAGAGATGCTGATTTAACAGGCAATTACAACGATGAATAAGCATCGATAAACAAAATCATACTACGGACTCTTCTCCTATTAGCTCACGACGTGAAACCCACAAAGTAATTAAGGCAATAGTCAGTCGAGACTTTCCTAACGGTAAGATGCGAAATCGTCAAATCAAAACGCGTTCGCGATGGAAAAACTTAAACGAGACAAAAAAGAAAGAAAAAAGAAAGAAAGAAAAAAAGTAGAGAGAACAGACGAACAAGGAACGAAAAAGGAACGACGAGGCAAATCGAGCAAAATGTATAAAACGAAATAGATGTATTTGCATGAATAAAGCAATCGGACAAGTAAGTGAAATGGAAGCAATAAAACATGGGCCATTAATCCTCGATCCACTATCTCGTGAATGAGGAATAAAAAGAGAGATTAAATTGACTTTACGGCGACACTTACAGGCCAGTATTATTAGGGATATATCTAAACAAACTCGCGGTCCGCCGCTAAATAAACGAACGACTCTCTAATTTTAAGTTTCTGGCCGATTTCCAAAGCTCTTACACTTTTTTTCCGATATTATTTAAGGCTAAAAGGCAGAGGTGGCCCCAGTCGCCGGCACGCCGAGCACCGGGGCGCGGGGAGTCAGCGAGTACCCGAGTCAGCCATCGGGCCGGTTGGTGGGGTCGGGTGGGGTGTGGGGGGGTTGGAAAGGGGGAGTGGGACAAAAAGGACAAATACGATCGAGGGAAGAATAGTACAAGTCGTGAAGTCAAGAACCACCGGCTCGTTCTCTCCATCTCTCTCTCTCTCTCTCTCTCTCTCCATCTCTCTCGGTCGCTGCTCGTACATTACTCGCTAGCGCGCGAGAAGCGAGAGGCGGCATTGGCACGTTGGCACGGGGAGACGTGAACAGAGAGAGAGAGAGAGAGATGGAGAGCGAGTGAGAGAGATGGAGAAACGAAGCGTACTCGGGAGGTTTAATTTCCGAAGGCCTTCTTCCGCCGGCTCCATTCACGGCGCCGAAGCCTCGACCACTGCCGCCGTGACGTGAATTCTGTCATTCAGGCTCGACTTACGACTCGACACCGTGAAAAGCGGCCCCGATAATCCCGGGCTCCGACAGCCTCCAAATAAACACCTGACAATCGAATTTATTTCACCTTGGATACGCATTTTCTTTTACTTTATGAACTCGAGACCTTTACGTTTTTACGTATGCCCGCGTACCCCCGCGCCAACAACTCACCCCCTTCGCGCCAATAAACGGCTCCCGTTCTATTATTAACGTTTATTCCTCTCCCTC
Organism: Ceratosolen fusciceps; assembly: GCA_018883505.1. Taxonomy (NCBI): domain Eukaryota; kingdom Metazoa; phylum Arthropoda; class Insecta; order Hymenoptera; family Agaonidae; genus Ceratosolen; species Ceratosolen fusciceps. The sequence continues at coordinate 1,299,278 of RCIC01000022.1, read as the reverse complement.
CCCACCTTCGTCCCTCCTCGCCCCTCCCCTCCCCCCCCTCTCTTTACCTGCAAACGCCAACTCCGTTACTTTGTCTTATCTTGTGGGGATATTACCAGCTCCGCTGTATTTCCCGGTTTCCTAATGGAAATCAAACAAAGTGACGCTAACGGTCGTTATAAAATAACACCTAATAATAAGAATAATTTATAGACCCTTTATTATACGTACGTATGAAAACAAAAACAAAAAAAAAGAAGAAGCAAAAAAAAGAAAGAAGTAAAGGAAGGAAGGAAGGAAGGGAGGAAGCAAAATAGCGAGAAAAAAAGAACGGGAGATTATTATCCTCGGCGACACGTGATCACCCAAGATTTAAGATAATTGTAATATATGGCCGCGCATTGCTATATTTGATTTAATGCATCTCTAGATTGACTTCGTGTGCGGTCATAGGAGATACGCGATTTTACTTATTCTCGTTATTCGTACGCGGTTATTGGACACTCACACCGATACACACTCGCTCCCGTTCATTTAGGTTGCACCGTCCTTAGTTTTGCTATACGCAATCGCGCCTTAGCTCCGCGCAATTGTCTCTACCTTGTCTGCCCGGGTTTTTCGAGCATGCGGAGAGAGCATCGGAGATGGAGATTATTTACAATTTACAATGTGACGTCAAATTAGTGACAATCGTCGGCAATACAACAGCGTTGTTTGTCTCCACGTCGTTACTCGCTCAACGATATTATGCATTAACGCATTTATTAGGCGATTTTCTTCACAATAAAGTGAAATTTTGAAATGCACTTTTACAGAATCGGAGGGCAAACAAAGTAACGGGACGATCCATCAGTTGCGACAAAGTTTATCCGGCAAAGGGAAGGGGTGGGGGGTGGAGAGAGAAGATTTCATAATAGGAGTAGGAGCAACGGATGGAATCTCGTGAAATACTCGCAGCAAAGTCTTTATTGCCTTTTTGAAAAAGAAAAAAAAAAAAAAAAAAGGGGGTCAAGGGATAATAATTGACGCGGACCGTAAATCCTCCGGGACCTGTTTAAACAAGGGAATAGATCAAAGGGCCAGAGTCGCCGCCGTAAAGAATAATATATCCTTATCGGGAAAAATAATTTGCTAATACGCTCCCACAGCGATTGGATTATGGCGCCTGCGTATTACTCAATGATATAGAAAGGGAATACGGAGACGGGGGACGGAGACGGGGGACGGAGATGGAGATCGAGACGAAGAAGAAGAAGAAGAAGAAGTGCATGAGGAGGAGGAGGAGGAGGAGGGTGAAGAATTTATTTACAGGAACGGCAATGGCTTTTCGAGTCGGGGAGAGTTCGTCCTTTATTTTCTCGATCGAGCGGCATTGCGAGCGAAGCAGCTGAAAAATCCTTGGAGCGCTCGCGGACAACGCGCCCCGGTATTCCCGCGTCTGTGTATCCTGTCCCCGTGGCTCTAGGCCCGAGGACCGACGGCAGTTCATGCCTCGGGTACTTGAAATAGCAGGTAGTCGAGAGCGTGTTTGCGCCTCCACCGAGCTGGACCTCACTCGGCCTCGGACCTATTCCACCACCACCACCACCACCACCATCACCTACACCATCACCACCATCCTCCTTCCTTCCTTCCTACCTACCCACCCCTTCCTACCTACCCACCTTCCTACCTACCCACCTACCTACCTACCCACCTTCCCGTGCCCTCTTCTCTCGTCCACTTTGCCTTTTCGCGTTCGGCTGTTTGTTTTCGCCTCGCAACCGCTTCGGCCCCATTATGCATGAATTACGTATCCCATTATGTATGAATGCAGAAGGTGAAAAATAATCTCATTAAGAATGGGTAGGAAGCGATAAATTTAAATCGCGCTAGGTGAAATTAGATAAGGCAATAAAATCTATGTGAACAGAAAATGTTTGGATAGTGGTGTGGTACAAGTGGTATCGCCTCGGATCTAGCGGAGCGCGCGGCTGCTTTATCGTTACCTCGGGATCTCCGCTCGGCAATGATAATTCGCGGGATCGCGATGCGTGAAACAAAGCCGTGCACCGGCATTTTTGGCTGTCCGGCTTGTAAATCAGCGAGGTTTATTTTATAAACAGGAAACGTCTGCGTACAATAATAATAATCCGCTTGATAAACCGACCGCTTTCAATTATTCCACCGCTGTCTCCATTTATCTGACTCGGCCGATATACATATACATACATACATACATACATACACGTATATATATATATTATTGCGTATTCTCGTTAGCGATGTATGGATTTCGTAGGAATCCGCGTGATTGTACGAAGTAAGTAAAAGTACGGGCTTCGGGTCGAAGGGCGGTCCATCCAGGCTCAGGATCACGTATAGCGGTCGCATGTAGATCGGTGGACGGGGGGTTGGAGGGGGAGCTTGTGCCGCAGCGCTGCTAAGGTGTCGGGTGCCGAGGTTTCAATGAAGTCGCCACGGCTAATGATTTTTCCACGAATGCCAACAGATATATATATATATATTCGCGGGTCATTCGTCCAGCGAGTGAAATTGACGCGAGTCGGGGGGAAGGGGGGGGACGCTCTCGAATGTATCGTGCATGTGTCAGCCCGTGGAGATCTCCCACCCGGAGGAGGCTGCTGTTTAATTACGGCCGTCGCCAAGATGGAAGGGAAGGGAAAGCCATCGGTGCCTCCAGCAGCACCAGCAGCAGCACCAGCACCAGCAGCAGCAGCCACTCGACAACGGCTCGAAAGGGCCGTCTGTCTGATTGGACTCCCCCGCCACTACCCACCCCCTCCTCCTCCTTCCTCCCTTTCTTTTTGCACCGAGGCCCGGGTAATGGAACCGAGAGCGAGAGAGAGAGAGAGAGAGAGAGTGGAAGAAGCTCTGCCGGTGAATTATTGTCGCGAGCCAATATCTCGCACGAGCAATTCCCTATACAGTTGCCGCTTCCCGACTTCCAGCCCCAGCGAAGAAAATAAGGAATCCCTTAATACCCCTCCGCCTCGCCGGTCCCCGAAACTCACTCTTTCACCCCGACTCTGGTACTCCACGGGTCTCCTATCCTAGCAGAAGAGCGATATCGATGGCCATGCGTCGCGGCCCTCATTAAATATACGCGAAGGTCGTGTCTGCGGCCCTGCTCCTGCTCCCTGCTCCTGCCCCTCCTCATGACCCTCCCCGTGCCCCTCCCCGTGCCCCACCACGCACGAAGCTGAGGCGCATCGCCTTCGGAAAGGGTTGAAGTTTCGATGCCATTTACAAAATGAGGCCCCATTATTTGCCCAACGGGGATTTATTGTCCCGTGCGCTCGCCCCGTCGGATTTATGTGATGAAACTGTAAAGCGCGTAGATCCCCGGCTACACAAATTCACTCTTCGAGAGTAGCGTAATGTACGAATTATGCGCTCGCGAAAGCCCTCGCCCTGCCAAATTTTATGCTTTTTCAGCGCACAGCCCTCGTTACTGCGATTACATTTACTCCAGAGCAGCTTAAATAATCTTATCAGCCTGTCGTCCTTCTCCCCCCCCCCTCCCCTTCCCCTTCCCCTTCCCCCACAAACTCGACTTTATATTCATGACTTGGCAAATTAAGAAATCTTACTTCTTACGACGAAATTCCTGTATTACGCCATAGTCTATCGCGTTCTCTCCCCTCACCCTCACCCTCACGCACACCCACGCCCACAGCCCCGCTTTCATAGACCCTTAAGGCGTGGAAGGGTCATGGCTTCCGCTCGCCATACCTTTTCCTCGGAGTGAACAATGTTTACATGTATAATAATGAGAGGGCCCGTGTACCGATAAGGGTCGGAGAATATTCACACGATAACAATTATCCACCACCACCACCACCAGCTCTTTTCCATCGTAATGCTGCGTTATTTTTTTTTTAAAGGCCAATTGGAAGGGCGGGGGAATGAGATGAGAGAGGTATAACCTCTTAATTTTATCCGACTGCGAAGGCGCGTTTCACCTTAGGATGAATATTTTATGCCCCCCGAGTAGAAACGGCGCCGTAATATCGTGTTCCTTTTCCCGGCATTCGCCTCGACGTTCGCCTCTACGAGCAAACTAAATTAATCCGGCCCAGTAATTTGAATATAATGCAACTAATGCAAATGAACGTAGTCGCATCGCAATGATGAATAACGCTAATTATTAATTCAGTGCTCGGCTAAATAATAATGGATTATAATCGATTCGTGCTTTATGTTTTTTAAAAAGAAGAATTTCATTTTCCTTTCGGTACCTGGGAGATGAAAAACCATTTAATCAAGGAAACTGCGGACTTTTTAACGTAAAATTAGGGACGCGATCCCATAAGTATCATCACGTCGCCCCTTTCGTTAAGTAATTTACAGGCACGCACGCGCACGCACATGCGCATGCGTAATGTAAGACAGTGTTACAGGAAGGAGCTTTGTTATTTTTACAAAACACTCGGCGGCCCGATATCATATTTTTTTTTAAATAATTCAATAATATGATTTATTGCACGCGAAAACTGTGCAATAATTTACTGGCTAACCTTATTCGCATATAATAAAAACCAGTTATTCGTGTAATAAAAATTCCGTTTCCCTGTACTTGTGGGCCACTAGTTTTACATAACCTTACCATCATATATAGTGCAATATATTTATGATTTATTGGAATAAAAACTCGGGCCCAAATTTATCCCTCCTTAATTAACGTTACACGTTAAGATCATTTTTAATTTACGCACGAGCACACGTAAGCCTTGTTGTGCCGAATAAAACTTGACAACTACAAATAAAGCAGCTCCTTTCAGTGGATAGTAATAATAATAATTATTATCATTATTGTTGTGTTGTCGTTGTCGTTGTCGTTGTTATAATAAAAAGTCCGTGAAATAAATAAAGTCATGAACTCGAGGCTCTCGGGTAGGGTAGGCCGCTACGTAGGTAATAGGAAAGGACAAATAGATGTAAATTTTCAGGTCTCTATCAGCCCCCATTCCTTAGATATAGATAAAACATTTCTATCGCTTGTTCTTTTTACTCGGCGCCACGTTTTAAGCTACAACTTTATCGAAATATATGCTAATGTATCCTTTTCCTTTTCGTTCGTGTTTTTTTTTTTTTCTTTCCTTCTTTTTCTTTTTTTTTTTTTTTCTTTTTTTTTTTTTTGAATTTCTTTTTTTTTTCTAGAAAATCCTAACAATATTTTTCTGACATTATAATCAAGAATGTCGACTGTGAATATTCAAATTACTTGAAACTTTAGCATTTCTTTATGGGATTTTTCTGTCCCCGAGGAATACCGTTCAAAATGTTAATAAATTTCAAAATGTGTTTTTCTTTTTTCTTCTCTCTTTTTTTTTTTTTTTTTTTTTTTATATATATATACACTTTCCCGTACGTATACTCTTGGATATTTATAAAAATTACGTATTATCTCAGTGGAAGCTAATGGTCCTGATGTTTTTACCATTAATACTACCGACAAGGCTTTCCTCTCTCTATATAAAAAAATAATCATAATCCGGAATTCGTTACGTCATTAAAAAAAATTCGAATCGTAATTCGCGGATAACGACGGATAAAGGCGAAAGTTTTTTTTTTTTAACCCACTTTAATCACACGCTCGTGAATGTACGTATTGCATTTACAGTTGAAATTTTATTGTATAACGACGACATAATGCGATTATAGAAAACAACTATTTCATTAATTTCCATCCATCTCGTTGTTACTTTGTCTACAAACAAAGGAAAGCAATATATTTCGTATTGAAAAATCTAATTAAAATACTTTAAATAATTTAACATAAAGTAAAGTATATTTTCCGTCTTACATTACGCATGCGCGTATTTATTCAAACTTTTCAACGACCAAGTGTAGATAAATTCGTATGATAAATTTGTAAACGTTTATACAACCATTTCGATTCTATTATTAAAACTATATGATGGAAAACTATTTTCAAATATTGGACAGGGAGTTGGAGGTCTTAATCTTATTTATTTCTTTAACGAAGGGGGGATTTAACGTGAAATTCACGTTATTTATTAATATCGGGACCGGATTTGATTTAATATTGAATAAAGTCGAATCAATATTTGTATTTAAATTAAGAATGGAATGGTTACATCAAAGAGAGAGGCATTAAGGAGATGAAGTTATTTTTGATATTTTACTTTAGCTCTGTGCTTTGAAAATTCAGCCTCCCCGTCGAATTATAGATTCCCGTCTAATATTAATTGTTTTGGAATTCATGATACACAGGCTAGAAAAATAAATCATGAAATACCTATTCATAGAAAATGGGCTTCTTTTTTCTCTCTCTCTCTCTCTCTCTCTCTCTCTCTTCCACCTTATAATAATAATTTAGCGCTACTTAAGCCTTCTTTCGAAATATACGCTCAATGTCTTTTAATTCATAACAACAGTCGTAATAAAAGTAACGGCGACCGGAGCGAAAACGTTAGCAACGACAACGTCAACGTCAACGACAACGACAATGATAATGATAATGATAATAGCAATGCGAATACTTGTCCGGGAATAAGGGGAAAAAAAAAAAAAAAAAAAAAAAAAAAACAGTTCCAGCCTGCTCGTAAATAATTGCATTTATATATATATATATACATCGCGTTTAGCATTCCGTTGCAGTCGGGGGCAATAATTTAAAGTGGATGGAAGTTTGAATACTTCTAAATACCGTCGATGGTATATATATTTTGTCAAAATTATTCGGCTCAGAAAACTTCGCAGACTCGAGGTAATATAACCGAGCGAATTTAAAAAAAAAAGGGCTTCCTCCCCGCTACTACTCTACTCTACTCTGCCCCAAAGAGTTACGTAAAGATTAAATTTTTCGCCTTCTCCCGTGGACGAGGCGCGCGTTGAGTCACCCCGCGCTGGCGAAATATAAAAACTCCGCGCTCTCTTGCGCGTTACGTAATATACGTAATAATATTGCATTCGGGGTGTAAAAAAAAAAAAAAAAAAAGGTCTCCAAGACGGCGCGCGCTGGAGATACGCTCGCTACTACTTACTCGGATAGGCGCGCATCGGCTGCGCGTGCCTGCGCCCTCGTGCATAAAGGGGGGCGCAAACCACCCTTCGGCACGCGGTGGGACTGTGTGGCGTAACTTTGCTCTCTCTCTCTCTCCACGTGGGAAGGGAAGTGCAACGAGATCCACCAGAGCGTTATTGATAACGTGCCCGACCGAATTAATATAAGAAGGCTCGGATGCGTGCGCGAGGGGGTGGAGGGGGCGGGGTGGAGGCTCGCGCACCGGCGGTTTCTCTTCTTTGCCGAATTTGGGCCGCGCCGTTGGCTTTTCGCTTGTTCGCATCCACGCTCTTTTTCTCCTCTTTACAACTTTCCACCCCCCCACCCCTGACTCGTTTGCTCTTTGCGCGCATCTCTCTCTCTCTCTCTCTACCGCTCTCTCTGCCCCACTCCACTGGGAGTCGCGGTACCGACCAGGGTAATTGATTTATTTATTTAAAGTCCCGGAGACATTCTCAGGACGCGCCGCTCGCTCTTATGTAAATGTATGTGCATAATCTATCATTTTTTTCGACTTTAATAATTAATTCGACGGATACAACAACAACGAGCGCATGAATGATAATATTAGCGGATGCAGTGACATTTTAAAAAAGCGTTATGAAATCGTGGCTGCTGCTGCTGCTGCTGCTGCTGCTGCTGCGGCTCGAGAATGAGAAACGGATTTTTTTTACGTGCCACGGATAAGTAAATAAGAGGTGGCTTGGACCGACCCAAGGAATGGCGATTACTTTTGAATGTAATAATCCTATAATCCTGGCGTAAGTTCTAAGCTGTAAATAACGCTCGGCGACTAGTGATAACGTGTATACGCAGAGAGTAGCCCCCTATAACCCCAATAACCCCACGACCCCGGACCAACCAACCAACCAACCAACCATACACCAAGTATTAATTTCATAAAACAAGTTAGTCGCTGTACGTGCCGCTGTATTAATTCCGTGTACTTTGTAGTACATAAATTCCGTGGTAAGATATTTTTGAGTAATTAGCATGGCATTGTAACGAGGCAAGAATTGCCTCGCGACTACGTTTACGCTCCCACGTCAAAGCTTTTTCACATCAATAACCACATAAATAAAATCTGGCTGCAATAAATATTACGAACCGAGGCTGTTTTGTACACTGGGTCATGTTCCCTCCTCCTCCCCCGCAACTCTACGGATATAAATAGGCGTCAAGTGAAGTGAAGATTATTACTATCGTAGCTCAAAGCGTAGTCCGTCCGCCGAACTTTTCTCGACGTCGTAACTTTTATTAAATAACTTTCTAGGCTCGAGGCGGATCTTCCTCCTTCCCGACTCTCCTCTAGAACCCGCACGTGTTTCGCGTTAGCTCCGGCGAGTAGGAGAAGGGGGGCGGGGACAGGGAACGCAATATACGCGGCTCCGCGTATTACTTAGTCTGCGCCCTTCAAAGCCGCGATCGAAGATTATTTAAGGATACGAAATGCTCCGACATCTACGAAGGGTGCATGTACTTACATGTATATATATATATGTATATATATATAGATGGCAGTGGCCGTGGCGGAGAGGCTGGAGGGACGTCGAGGGTCCGGTCGATAAAGTCGGGCTAAAGTTCGCGCGTAGCGCTACAAATTCATCGGGATCGGCAATAATTTTCAACATCAGCGATTAAACAAAAACGCGCGCTCTAAAGTTCGGGCATAAATATTCATTAAGGCAGCCCGAGCTTGATGCCCGGGGGCCGGAGAAAAATTGCCCTCCCGTAAGAAGAATCCGCGCATAAAGCACCTACGGTGTGATTCATCAAAGGTTCGATCGATAAGCGAGAGGAGCGCCAAGGAGGAACGAGCTGCGGCGCTCTGGGACCTCGGACCGGTAACCGGGGGGCGACGGGGGGTGCGACGGGGGGTGCGACGGGTGACAGGAGAAACGCCAGAAGAACAGAAAGAGAAAAGGAAACCGGGGCCAAGAGAAGGCGGCTCCGCGGGTGCGTGTGGGTGCGTACGGAAAGGGGGAGGGAAGGAGGGGGGAGAAGGAGTCGGTGGGCGCGAGTATAAGGAACAACGCCTGGATTACGCAAAGGGGGTGGAGCCACGTTGGAGCTGCGCCTAGAGAGACGCCGCACGTCCGTACGCACGGGCACCTCGACATCCAGTACAAAACGTGGATATAAGCCTTAGAGCGATGCGTGCTGAGGATAGAAAACATCGCGGGCGGGGGCCAGGGTCGAGAGGGGGTGGGGTGGGGTGGGGTGGGGGGGGGTGAGAGATGGAAGAGGCTGCGCCGCGGGCCAAAACGCGACGAGATAGCGAGAGAAGGAGACGGGCTGGCCGAAAGAAGGCGGTGTGGTGGGTGGGGCGGGGGACGAGAGAAAGAGATCTGTATGGCGAGGAGACGGATAGAGGGATAGAGGGAGAGAGAGGGAGAGAGAGAGAGAGAGAGAGTGGGAGAGGTAGATGGATAGATAGATAGAGAGGGAATGTGTGAGAGTGCGAGAGAGCTCACGTAGTGGGGGCCTTGACAGAGATGAATTCGTTTCATTTCACGCTGGGAAGCTCTCCGGTTCTCCCCGCGTCCGATGATTTACTGGGCTACAATGTGGTAACCCATGATTTATCGCTACCAACACGCCGCCGCCGCCGCCGCCGCCGCGCCGCCGCCGTCGCTACCTCCTCCTCGCCCTCCCCCCGTCGCTCTCACTCCCTCACTCTCTCACTCGCTCACTCTCACTCTCTCACACTCTCTTTCGCTCTCGCAACCGCTCTCTCCTGCCCGTCCCCCGTCGCCCCTCGAGAGGGCCGGGGTCTCGGTCGCCTCGGCTACGCCATACCTGGTCCATGACCACATATGCGTCAGGAGGAGTACACGGAGGTAGGTATCAGCAGCGCTGCACATTCACGTTGTCCACACGGAACTTCTTCTTCCACTTATTCTTCTTCTATCTATCTACCTGCCCCTACACGCCTCTCGCTCTTCTGTCCTAGCTGAAAAACGAGACGCAGGAAGGTGGTGGGGGTCGACCGGTGGGTGGGGTGAGAAGAATAAAGAGCAGGAGTTGCGCCGAGAGGCCATTGCCGCTTACGAAAATATTCAAATTTTGACTCTTTGTCCGCGATAGGATTCCAAAATGCCTGTGCACGCGTCGAACCGTCCTGCTCTAGGCGTTCCCATTGGTGATTACGCTTCTGCCCCGACCTGGTCCTTCTCCTCCTCCTCCTCCTCCTCCTCATCCTCATCCTCATCCTACAGGCCACCCTGTCCAGTCCCCGCACCCCTCATCGCTTAAAATGCTCCTCCGATATTATTATCCCTTTCTCGAAAGCAAGACAGCGCGGCAGGAGGGCGGGCGGAGGGGCCGGGGGGGGTGGATGAGAGAGACTGCGAGAGGTTTTGGGTGGGGTGGTAAAATAGAAGAGGAGGACCTTCTTTCCGAGCGTGTATTACGTTATTAAGAAATGTTTTGTTACTCTCCCGACGAGGCCCGTTGGCCCTTATAAATTTTACCTCTTTTTAAGCCAGCAGCAGCAGCAGCAGCAGCGGCGGCAGCAGCCGAAGATTAGTTCCCGCCTTCCCCTTTCTCACGGGAATGCATACGACGCGCTTTTTTTCCCGGTCCTTCGCTTTTCCCGCTCTCCCGTTCACCCGTAAGAAGCTTACGTGAAATGGAAATGCGCTTACGAAGCCGCTTTTGTCCAACGTGTCGGGGGCGGCCCTTTCTGCATTACATGCCCGTGTCCTCGCATAACGACTGTCCTAAGCAGCGTTTTATTAAATACGATACGAGAGGTTAGAACGATAGCCGGCGCTTTAATACCCGCAAATAACCCGAAAAGATCTTTAATAAATGAATACCACCGCTACCACCCCGCTGCCGTCAGTGCCGTCAGCGCCATCAGCGCCGCCACCACCACCGCACCCTAGGCCCTCCACCGTCGGCCGGGCGGACAGCCGTTCCAAGTGCATTCCACAGTTCTCGAATAATAAATCAATAGGCGTGTGGTGTGAGGCAAGAGCATCGGTCGCAATAAGCGTTCGCGGCTGGATTTTAATAACAGGCAAATCGAGATCGGAGCGGGGGTGGATGGAGTGACGAAGTATTTTCCACTCGCGGTCGCTGTAGGGAATTGGAGATCGAGCTTCGGAGTCGCCTTCGGTTAAGGAGTCCCGGCTCCGAGTAAAATTTTCAAAGCTTGAGGAAAGCGGGAAGGAATTCCCCCCGGGAGTCTCGGAAGTAAGCTCGCGCCGGCCGCAAACTGCGTCTTGCCGCGGTCGCTGCCCGTCAAAGCGGAGTCGGGGGCGACTACTCCAGCTCCACCGAACGTTAGGCCGGACCAAGTCCACGGGATTTATCATTGGCTCGCCTCGGGGGAGGAAACTTTGGACGTATCGCGGTGTTAATTCCCGGCAGCCGCAAACGACTGGCCCGCTCAATTTTGACTTTCTCCTACGAAAACAACTACTACCGCCTCGAAATGTAAAATTTATCAACTACGCAGTGTCCAAGTTTCGCTTAGAGTTTGCCGGAATTCGCGACCGAGGAGGAGGTGAAACCATAATCGGCCCTTTCAGCGGAACTTTGGCGACTCGATTACGGATTTATCCGAGGCGCCCCGAGAAATACCTCGGCACTCTCGTCTCGTCTCACTCTCTCGCTATCTCGAACGTGAGATTTTTTTATGCCACGCGGACTATTACGCAATTGGATTACTAAACATGTCCGATAAATTAGCCTGCAAAGTTTACGCAATTGTAGGAAACCTATCGACTCCCGCGCACCTCCCCATTAATCATCCATGCAAAAGAAGCGAGACCTTTCGCGCCTCTATTAATTACCCGAGCAACAAATAATATATACACGTCAAGTCTTAATGGAGGAGACCGAGAGAAACCGAGAGAAACAGAGAGAGAGAGAGAGAGAGAGGGGATGGGGTGGGGAACGATCTACGTGTGTGGGAAAGGAGGTGCGAGCTGGAGGACTTATTTATACAGCAGAGAATACGAGTTGCGTAAAGTACTATGATTTACGAGAGCGTAAAATAAGCTGGTCGATCATTCTTTGGGCTTAGCGATTGCGAAACGATAGTCGAATTGAGTTGAGAAAAGAAGAGAGAGAGAGAGAGAGAGAGAGAGAGAGGAGCCCTTACGAGAAGCGATGGCTGCGGGCTTGCGGAGGACCATTCCATCTCGCCATTCTACCTAATTCTGGCTAATTCTGTCGTAATATTGCTATCGATTGAATTGTAGTTGAATTGGATGCCGATAGGTGGCTAAAGGACCTTCTGCCTCCACCACTGCGCTCGAGCTGCAATTTTCTCAGAATTTTACAGCTTTGCCCGCCTTTTCCGAGCGGGATTCGCGAAAAATTCTCTCGGGCATTCTCCTCTGGCGTCGCGACACTCTATTAAAAAGCAGTGAAAGTTTAATAGCGCGGACGAGAATTATACTCGTGCGTTCCTCCGCCGGTGGAAGAATCATAGCGCTCGACGTTAAATAAAGCATTTGTCAGACATTTCTCGTCGAACGGGAGTATTAAGGGAAGCAGCAGAACGGCTAGTCCCTCGGGGTAGGTCCGGCGGGCTTTCGTCTCTTCTGCTCTTTGTCCTAGACAGTAGAAGCTCTGCCCATCACCGATGCACGAAGCACTTTATTCCCATTCCCAATAGGAGGCTCAATAAACATTACCGTCATCCCTCCCGCCCTTTACCCCGAAATAAATTGTTTTTTTTTTTCGCCACGTCCCAGGCGCCCCTAGTTCCGCATGCGCGCCTATAAACATCCTCGAGGAGAGAGAGAGAGAGTGAGAGGGAGCGGAGTGTGTAATTGCGCGTTATCGAGGAGACCGAGGCGCAAGAAACACGAATGGTCGGACCAAGAAATATCGTCTGCTGCCCGGCGAGCGGTCAGCGGTAAGATTATATCCGTCGGCATGGCAGGGGGTTGAGGGAATTAGAATCGAGATGGAAGGAGCAGCCTCGGGATATGGGGGAAGGGATATAGAGCATGGCTAGCGGGGCTAAAAGTAATTGGGTCACGCTACCCTCGGCACGAAAACAAAAAAAAAGAGAGATAGAGAGAGAGAGAGAGAGAGAGAGAAGGAAAAAAGAGAATGGAAAACACATGAGCAGCAGAGGGTCAGAAACGTAGGTCAGCCCTGGGTAATTTACTTTTCTTTTCTGTGCGGAGCTAAACAAAAAGCGAAAGTTCGAGCGTCGGAGGGGGGGGGGGAGGTGGAGGGGGATTGCCTCAATGAGCTGCGTGCGTGAGACAGATACGGAATCTAATTTAGTCGCTGGGTAGCGATAGCGAGGCTAATGCTCGTGTGCCTCCATTTCGGGGCTGCGAGCCGAGAGAGGGTTGTTCTCGGTGGTTGGTTGGTTGATTGGTTGGTTGGTTGGTTGGTTGGTTGGTTGGTCGGTCGAAGGGCGGGGGTCTGGATCGACGTCTGCCGTGATCGCGAGCGTCGATGGCGTGACGTCTTCTCTCGTGACATATATATATATATGTATATGTATATGCGACCCTGAAGGAATCGAGCTAGCTCCTAGACATGCCGGGCACGTAGTCTCGGCCTCGCACCCGGTTATCCGGCAATATCCTTCGGGCCTTTCCTTTTCCTCCGGACGACCGAAGAAGCATTCGTGTCGGCGGGGGCACACTGCTATGCGGTCGCAATAATCGCCCCGATGGCGACACTCCGAGCGTCGTTTCCTCGCTTTGCCCGATCATGGATATTTCTCCATTACATGGGCCACCGCTCGAGTGAAAAGAAGTGGAAATACCAAGATTTAGGAGCGAGTCTCTCCTTTATTGTCGAGGGAGTGCCGACTATGGCTTTATCTACGATTCCCTTCCCTTTTTTATCCCGACCCCCTCTCCCACCCCCGCCCCCTTTTGCAGCAACAGCAGCTGCAAGGGATATTAGAATTATGCACCTACGAAGCTGTTCTGAAATTCGAAAAATACGGCCGAGCTCTATGCGTCATTCGAGTCAATTAATTAACTTCACGACTGTCTTCTCTACTCGAATATCCTTGTTTTCCTCATTATCCGAGAGAGGCTGCGTTCCGTGACGCGAGGCATTCTACGCCCAAAACTTACTTACCCCGTTAAACATTGACGAGTCCTCAAATGTATTAGAAAGTGAGCGCTCGGCTCGGGTGCATTGGAAGGAAAGCCGAACGAAGCCTCGGATATAAATGCGCATCGCATTTCCGTATCGGAAAATAATTGCCGGAAAAGCCTGCGTTATTGGACCAATCAATTATACGCATTGAAATTGAAAAAGTTATCCCGGGAAAAGGGGTTAAGGATAGGGGGAAGAGTAAAAAATGTGGGAGTCGAGGGAAGAGGGATGGCTGCGGAGGAAGAGGTAAGGAGGGGCGGGAAAAAAAAAAAAAAAAAAAACTGGCGACGCAATAAATTATTGCTCGGAGAGCTGGAACGATCACTACTAGTTGGAAAAGTTAGATCGACCTTTGCGTCTTCCCGGGCTTCCCCGCCCCCGTCCCCCCCAGTCAGCCACCCGCGGCCGTCATCTAGAACGGAGCGGGAAAAAATTCGTTGGCCAATTCTGTTTGGTTTTCCCCGAGTCCGTCTGAGGCAGGGAGGGGGGAGGGGGTCGGAGGCCAAGCCAATGATTGGAATAAACTTGTGAGCCGCCACAGTCGCCGCCATTTTCTCGATTTAAATCTCGTTTCACGGCTCGATTATGCCGTTACTCGCCGATGGGAGCGACATGCCCTGTCGCGGCACTGCCTGCCTGGGCTCGACGACGATCCGGGGACAAAGTCAGCGACACCGGCAAAGGGTGAGATCTGAGCTAAGGTCGTGGGTGAGCATCTCGGCTCCGAGGACGGTAACTAGAAAAGTTCGATTCACCCCGCTCCCCCCCACCCTCCTTCCTCCGAGGTGTATCCGCTGCTACCTTTCTAAAAATCTTGGATTCGTGTGGTTGTGGGTGCGTGGCAGAGGGGGTGGGGGGGGGCGCAAGGGTTTGGATCGGGAGGCGGATATATAGACGCGCCAGATCGTAGCCGGAGAAAAAGAAAGTGCGGGCGACGTATCTTTTAGCCGGTGCTGGGGGCTGAGGCTGGGGCTGGGGCTGGGGGGGGGCTCTACGTGTTCGCCCAAATGCGCTGTTAAAATTTTGGACACAATCTCGCCATTTGTCTTGCGAGGCCCGGGAATAAATCTTCAACGGCTCAGCCGACTAAGAAAAATACCGCCACCCTTCTCGAGGATCGCACACGGAGAAGCCGCTGAGCCACGTAGAAAGCCGCGCGCACCACATCCTCCCCCTCCCCCCCCCCCCAACAGCCGTGAAAACAGAGCCCTCATCCACGCCCACCGCCCACCGCCCACCGGTCCCATGGACTCGCAAGGAGCTCACTCACGAACCATGACGATGACGACGACGACGGCGACGACGGCGACGACGTGCAGGTGTGGCAGGACGGTCGATACCCCGTCGATATATCATAACACTGGTATTAACATTCCTGGCGCTTTTCCTTGCTGGGAGAATCGAGTTCCTGGACCGATTCTCGGCTCGTGCCCGGAATGCCCGGGCTGTCCGTTCCGCTCGCTTGGCCTCCGGAGGGCCTCCGAAAGACAGCGGCGAATCGGGGACGAAAGAGGCGCGCACCCACGTTCCCCACCCACCCCCATCCCCTACCCGCCCCAATCCAACCAACCCCCAAGAAACACGGGGACTCTGAAGCCTCGTAAATCTTCTTATCTTCGATTCCAGGGCATCCACCCCCTCGACCCCTTGCCACCGCTACCGAGCACCGGTAAAGAGACAACTCTTGCCGAAATATTGAACTTGCGCCTCGAGATAAGAAACACCCTTGGAACCTCGGAACCCTCCCCATCGTGCCCCGTTCGTATTTTGACTTTGGAAGTACAATAATTATAGCCGATAAAGGAAAAGAAGAAGAAGAAGAAGAAGCAGAAGCACGCTAGAGGGCGCGATAGTAAAGGAACAACCGCGTTATCGCTACCTCGCTTTAGAGAACAATTATAATTCAAATATAACCGTTGCTCTGTACAATAACCGAGAAGAATCAACTCGAGAGCAAGCCTTGATCATTACGTCTCATCATACCCTTCGCTACTTCCGCTATTTATTTACGATAATGTAATGAGCTAAGGGTCTTGTCTGTTAACACAGGTTGGCCATCTCGGTCTGCTCGCTCGACCGTAAAATCAAGCATAAGCTACATGCGCGCGTGTAGGTCTACGTAGTCGGATCCCGAGTCGGATCCCGAGTCGGATCTGCAATCCTAAAGATTAATTGCCGAGGATCGCAAGCTCGGTTAGCCGAACCTGGAGAACCTATAAAGAAAAGCAGCTACCGCCGAACAAAGTACGTTAAGCTTACGTTAAGATTAAAGGAGCGGCGATGCTGACGTTAAACTGAGTCCTCTAGAGCTACGTTTCGCTCTGCTCCCCCCCCCCCACCCCCCGCTGCAGGAGTGCACCCCGAGTGACGGTAAGTAGTACCGACGAGAGGCCTACGACGGTTCGGATGAGTTTCCCCGGCTCTCTTGCCGATCTTATGATGCGGGCCACGCGAGGGTCATTTGTCAGGAAAGGGGGAAGAGAGGGGGAAACGGGTAGATCCGTCCGTGGAAAGTTTTAGTCATCGTCATCTAAATATTTTTTTATCGCTGTAGGATTATAGGAACGCGACGCTGCTGCTGCTGCTGCTGCTGCTGCAAGCGCATTATATCGAAGACGGAGTACGTAAGAGGGATGCTTTTGCCAAGTAACATGTTTGCCTTGAAAATCCGATAAATATCCCTTCCTGGCCGCTTAAAGGCCATCGTGCCATCGTTCCCGACCGTTAGAAATACGTTAGAAATGCATAACGTTACGCGCTGCATAAGCTTTGTCGTTACGCTTTGTGGACAAATTGTCTGCTGCTCGGCACTTGGGAAGCTGAGCGGGGCTCGGGGTGGGTGGAGGAGGTATATAGAGCGACACGGGGCTCGGTTACGAGGATGGAGAGAGAGAAAAAAAAAAAAAAAAAATTCTGTCGAGATTTTGGCGCGAGCCGGGTCTGGGGTCTGGAGAGGTCGGTTCGGTAATTCAAGGAGCGCCAGAGTGTCGGGGACACGAGACGGACGTGGAATAAGAGCGGACCTGTGACATTATGTCCTTCGGCCCCTTTTGGCAACGCGAGCCCTCCCTCCCGCGAGCCTCGTGTCCCCCGCGGCTTTTTCTCGGCCCATTGGCTCCGGGCGCCGGCCGACTCGACCGGGGCAGATCATCGTTATCATCGTTATTATTGTCATTCGCGTCGAAGATGTCAAAGTGCGGTCGCATGTCCCGTTAACGCGTCCCTCGAAGACGTCACCCGGCGACCCCGGCCTCGCGCTCCATTTCACCGCCTCCCTATCACACCCACCCACCCCGATGCGCTCGACGACTCGGCCTTTAATTATCTAGCCGCCAACTCCTTGGCTACTACTCCTTTCAGTGACTCCACCCCTCTACTCCTCATCCTAAACCAATTCGGAAACGACTCGACCTCGTGCTTCCTCACGAGCTGCGCGTAATTAAAAAATTTTTTAACCAACATTGTCTGGACGCTCTCTTTACTCCCTCAACTCGGTGCTTTAATCGAGCGAAATTCCTGGGAATGACAACCAAATGATCCCGTGGAAAGACCTTAAAAGAACATCCTTTTCTTTTTTTCACCCCCTCTTTTTATTACTCTTGTTGTACTTGAAAGCCATTTTTTTTTCAATTAGTCGAGTTACGTATGCCAAGTAGGAGTTACTGCCCGGGAGTGGGTACGGGAGTGGGTGCGGATAATGACGGTAACGCATCTCCGAGGGAATCCCAAGAGCCGGAATTCGGGAAGTATTTAAAAATCTGGCAGTTTGTAATTAAAATTCCGCGGGCGGGGGTCGGGCATTAGAAGGGCGTGAAATGGAAAAAATTTTCACGGGGAATGTCCGAGAGACGCGAAGTACAACAACTCATTTGGTCGGGGGGGGATGCCGCGAAAAGTAAAGCTGAGCCATCCGCCCCCCCACACCCACCCGAGCCGTCCCACCCTTTCCCAGGAAGGCATTATTATATTAGGCCCAGCGAAGCGGCACGCCCGCCTCCCCCTCTCCTCCTTTTCATATCATCCTACATTATTTTTTCTTACCGAGCTGCGTGTGTGTGTGGGGGGGGGTGGGGGCGATACCGAAACGGGACTGACTGCGATCTCCCGCGGCTACTAAAGGACAAGCGCAAAACAATGGATACGTCGAGACTCCGTTGAAAATAACTGTCCTGTTGGAAGCAACGCGGCCGAGGAACGGGACGAGTCGTCGTGGCTCATCTTAGCGAGAATAAATAAAGAAAAGTTATTTTCAACGTGCTCCGTTAATTCTATCTTGGTAAGTGCGAGCGGGCCCTGCGAGTACTCGAACGGCGCTCCTCGAGACGTGGAGAGGAGAGGCATGGAGGAAACCGTAACGAAAGCATTTTCTCGGGCCTTCCCTTCGCCCCTCGCCTCCGCCTGCCCCGCTCGCGAGGAGGGCAAGGAGGACGCCCGTGTGTATATATGTATATATGTGTACATGAGCGCGTGTAC
The DNA here is from genome assembly GCA_018883505.1 of Ceratosolen fusciceps. Taxonomy (NCBI): domain Eukaryota; kingdom Metazoa; phylum Arthropoda; class Insecta; order Hymenoptera; family Agaonidae; genus Ceratosolen; species Ceratosolen fusciceps. Next base: position 1,280,701 of record RCIC01000022.1, on the reverse strand, counting down.
GGGGAAAGAGGCCGGAAGAGACGCCCCGCCTCTAAGCGTATGCAACGACACGCTCGGAGCTCCGGAGACGAGGCGCAGTAAGTATGACCACCCTCCCTCCCTCCCACCTTTCTTCTCTAGCCGTGGCCCGACAAGACGGAGACAATAACTTCTACCCCTCGTATTCCATTCGCTAGCCGATGATATAGGAAGGAGAGTAGAGAGGAGTCCGTGTAGAGAGTGTACAGTCCGCCACAGCCTGACTCATCCCGTGCCTCTCCTCTCCGTCGAAATTCTGATACCCTGCCCCCGCCACCCACCGCCCCTACGTCGAATCCGCGCTAGGCGAACGGAGAGCCGAGCCGATATCTCGGGATGGCATCTCAACTGCTCGCGATTTCCTGACGACAAGATGACGAAGAGCTCCATAAACTCGTATTCTTTATGTGCGTACCGAGCGCTCCTTCCCACCCCCCCGCCTCTCTATCGCTCCCACCCAGAGGCGGCACTCCACCCGGACCCGGCCACCCCTCTTTGGCCGTATCTCCTTGCGCAAGGGCAAGCCAACCGGTCTCTACTGATAACGAATTTTCGTAAATGGAGGGTGGACGCTACGCTCCGTGGGGGCGGGGGGGGACGGGGGACGGTGAGGCATTGCCGTTTGATCGGAGGGACTTTTTTTCCAGATAAGCACGGACTGCTGGTTATTATCGTTTGAATATCGCCTCTCCGATTAAACTCCTCTCCGACCCTTATTACCCAAGTCTAGAGAATTACACACGTCACGCAATTTGCATTATTTGTCCGTCATTACAACGGATCTTTATTAAGTATCGCGTAAGTAGGCGTCGGTTTAAATATAAATAAATCGGGATTTCGCGGGTCAGTCGAACGAAACTCACGAGCCAGATAAGTGGAAATTAATATCGCATAGCAGGTTAGGATCGCGGTAGATAAAACGTCTAGTGGGAGTTGTGGTCCATAGCTCGAGTCCGCGCCACCAACGACCAACGACCAACGACAACGAAACGACAAATAATTCGGCTTCCCTCCATCGGACGCAAGAGCAAAAGAATCTCCTTTAATAGACTACTTGGATTTCGGAGACGGCTTCCGCGAATTGGAGGTCGGCTCGAACGGTGCCAAGCTCCAGATGAAATGGATACGTCGGCCCGCCCGAAAGGAGGCGAGGGCGATATATACGTGTGTGTGTATATATATATATATATATATAGAGAGAGAGAGAGAGAGAGAGAGAGAGAACGGGAATGGATTTGAGTCGGTCTCGCTTACCGGATTGGCTGAAAAGCGTGACCAAGACTTACGTAATGCAGCTCCCTAATGCATCCGCTGTAGGAAGCAGCGGGGAAGGAAAGGATCGCCCGGGAGCCGACCGATCGTAGAATAGCAATTTCGAGGGACGTTGTAATAAAGTACGAGTCCAGCCGGCGAAATCCTGACGAATGGCCGCGCTTAGGCCTCCAAATGTAGGCGCACCTTCTCCCTTTTGCAGCGACCCCGATGTCTCCTCGGATATGCCTCCCTCTCCCGACCCCCCTACCGACCCCGGGCCCTTCAGCAGCCGGTGCCGGTTCTCGGGCAGAAGGACGCGGACGGGTTGCGAGGAGGCCAATCGGACCTCCATCGTGCACGGATCGACCCCCCCCCCTCGACGCCACGTGGCCACCGCGCGAAGAATACGAGTGCGCGGGAGTGAGGATCGGCTCGCTCGACTCCCCCACACCCCCGCCCCGCCGCCTGCCTAATTTAACTGGCGCGATAAATCCACCCCTCTCCGTCCACGCCCTCCATCCATCCATCCCTCTCACCCTCCGTATAGCCGTCCGACACCCGTAGGCTGCCGAAAGCGCAGAATAGGAGCGAGCGCACGTGCGATTTATCTGGAATAGAAGACTAGATGAGGAGCGTATGCTCGGCCCGTGGCATCCCTCCGCCCCGCCGCGGCTTATTTATCCCGAGCATGAAACGCAGAAGGGCCGACGACTCCGCGCGCAGATATTTACGCCGTATCTGCGAGAACTCGCGGGGTGAGTGAAACTTCTGCCTTGGATCGTCCCCGCCGCCTGGCATTTGTATTCGATGACCGAGCCCCGTACCCGTCGGGCCCCGTACCCGTCGGGCCCCGTACGCGCCGACCATCAGTCACTCCGCCCCGGAATACTTCTCGCTTTTGGTCTCGCGGAATTTTGATAAATAGAGACATACGGCCGTTTAATGCCGGGCTTAGAAAGATGGACGCGAGCCTCTCGCGAAGCAGATAAGCTTTAAAGGACACTTTTAATGTTTTTACGCGAGAACTCGGGGGATACTGGACACGCGCCGCTTTTCCCGCTAATAATCGCGCGTGGGTACGCCCCGGGGGTACGCCCCGGACTTTTAAGATCGACGACAGAGAGCGACTGGGAACGGCAACGAGGTAAGAGAAGAAGAAGAAGAAGAAGAAGAGAGACGATCCTCTTTATCCTCGCTCGACGTAGGCCTTAATTAGTTTTTGGGGTTATTGGGGTTATGTCGTAGCTACGAGATGCTCCTTCCTGGCGGAACTTTATGTATCGGATTACGGGGTCAATTATCCCCTGGTTTTCCTAAATCATCTCCCGGGACCATTACTCCAGGTAAATAATAATTACCCGTGGAAAAGTAAGAGGTGGGGGGGGGATACGGGTGGGACGGAGCTGAGCGTATACGCCGGCTCTGTACTTGAAACAAGGACATTCGATATAGTGGAAGCGAGTTTACGGGCAGGTTATGGGAGTCGGGCCAGTGTACCCATAGCAGCGACTTCTGAGCCCCTAAATCAGCCGCTGTGTCGTGATTCATGGTGGGCAACCTCTCGCTCTCTCTCTCTCTCTCTCTCTCTCTCTCTCTTTCGGTCTCTATCTCGTTATTACGCTCTCGGCCGTGTCTCGCTCCGTCTCGGTCCACCCCTTTCCTCGACACCTTTACCCTCGCCGCGACTTGTCGTCTCTCCGTCCCCTCCAGACCACGGCGTAGACTCCATCTACATTGACCTCCTGGGCGACCTCACCTTTGCGCTTCCACAGAGCTCGTTCATATAAGGCTCGGCTCGGCTCGGCTCGGCTCGGCTCGCCCGTTGCTCCGTATCAACTTTCAACCTTATACATTCCGTGTGTGGGTGTGGGTGTGGGTGTGGGCGCTTGTAGGGGATTGAGGGAGGGACTGCGTTAGACTTTACAAATTTTTGCAACAGCTAGAGCTGCAGTTTTTGCGAACCCGCGCTGAATTATGTCCGAAATTGTCGGCTTCGATCGGTACTTCCTCTGCTTTCGTGCTCGGGAATTCCGGAGCGAAGAATACAGCTAATTGAATGAAGGAGACAGTCAGAGAGAGAGAGAGAGAGAGAACAACATAACTGTCGAGTATATGTTTTAAAGCTCAAGGCAGTATTGTTGTACTTTGGAAAAAGTAGTCCTTGGACTAGAAGAGCCGAGAGCGCGCGATTACTGTTAAAAGCCAAGTAACGTCCGTCGGTTTTCGCTCCGAGCCCGAGGATCAATAAATTACGGCTTATTTCCATTTGAGAGTAGGAGAGAGAGCGAGAGAGTGGCTCGGGGGTGGGGGGGGGACACAAGCATTTAAAGCCAATTCCTCATCTCGGTCAAGCCGACCTATCTAAAGTGAATTCTTATGTTTTTCGGCTGATGATAAATCGGCGCTGCTCGGTAATCTCCTGTCTCCATCAGTATTCGATATCTTCTCAGGTGGAGGCGAGTTAGTCGAGGCGGAGTGCGAGGGCTCGGGAAAGCCTCCCCGTCCCTACTGGACGTGGCGAGGGTGGGGGGGGGGAATCCCGGGGAGATGGACGGGTCGTCGGTCGATCGGGAAAACCCTGAAGAACCCTGGGTGATTCGTAAAAGCACCGACGATGATGATGAGCAGGAGGAGGAGGGTGGAGAAGGACGACCATTATCGGTCTAATTGTATAGACAGAGTGTGAAGGGAGTTCACGGGCAGGAGGAGCTGCTGCCAATTCCATAGCACTTGATGGACTTGTGCGTCCAGTCCAGCCTTACACTTCCTCTGTCCTCGGGATCCATAAAAGGCTCCGTTACGTCCGATGCGTTGGCACTTCACGTGCCAATTATTAACGAGTCCTATTCACCCGTAGAACGACTCTGCATTAATCGCGTTAATCAGCCGCGGCTTCACCGGCTCGTTGTAATAAGACATCCTGGCGATTTCCAGCAGCGACGACGGAGGAGGAGTTGGCCGAGCTCGTTATTGGCCAGTCCCGCCCACCTCTTTGATTAATCCTCCCGGCAGCCTCTTTGACGCCGAGTTTTCCGATCTTCCAATTATCGAACTAGATTTTCCAGCCCCGAGACAATAGCGCCGGCTAATAACGTTCGTCGCTCCCTACCCCCTTGCCCCCCTTGCCACCCCTTGCCACCTCGATACGAGTACGTGAAGGCGTTCGAACGGGAAGGAAGGAGGGAGGGAGGAGCTGCCGCGCGGAAGGTGAAAAATAATTGCGCGACATGGTGGAAAGCCCGTACCCGTCGCGGTACTCGATTAAACGGACAAAGACAAGCCACGACCTGGCTGCGGAGTGCAGTTAAAGGTGCTGGTAGTTATTAGGATTACGAGCTGCTCCCTGCTCGTCTTATAAATAATCCGTAGAAGAGGCTCGGTCGGTTTTTGCCGATTCGGAGTCGGGGAGTCGGTAACGGGCCCAACTCTCTCTCTCTCTCTCTCTCACTCTCGCGCGCGCGCCTTAATCCGCCACACTCGTCCTCGGCGATTGAATCAAGAGTTGCGCGTCGATGGTAAAATATTTATGAGCTGCGCATGAATTAATCAAGAAGAGCGAAAAGACGCAGCCTTCGCATAAAGTCTTGGCCGACTAGAGTTTATTTATATCTAAACAACCTTCGGGACTCGCTCGCTCGCTTCGACAAACCAAATGATTTATCGACCGAGGCGTACCCCCCCCCCGCCCGTACACTTATTATTTATACGCTCAATAAGACGAGACAATAAAAGGCCTTTTGTGCAATTAAGTGACACGGCTTGTCCGATAATTAGAAAATGACGACAGTCAGTGACCGGCGGTCCTCGGAAAGAGAAAGAGAAGAAAAAAGAAAGAAAGAAAGAAAAAAGCGCGCGTAGAATTGAAATCTTTTTATATTGAAAGCAAATTAATTGCATTATTTGAGATTCGTAGTTTTACGTGCTTCTTTTTCCCCCGAGACTTTTCCTCCGCGTCCCGGTGATTTATTACAATCGCCGCGAGATCTTTTGTAAAGTATCTTCTTTTTATCGATGATTTGAATAATTCCCGCTGGAATAATGGACTTTTAAAAATATTACGTTACGTCGCCGTGGTGACGCGAGGATGAGTTTCAGGTGCCGCTTTTGTCCGCCCGCCGGTATCCCCATTCGCCAAATTAATAATACCGCTGCTAATTGTTATTATGAGCAAGCGAATGCGTTAAGCAAATGCACGCACGTCTTTCGTTTGTTTTTCTCTTTCTGTCGAATAATAATATCGCGAGCGCGTTGGCTGTTGGCGCGGAGGTAAGAACGGACGACGGGAGCCGAGGAGAAGAGCGATGGCCCAATTAGCGGATCGAGGTATCAATTTGCGGTGTAATTTTAAAGCGAGCGTAGCGGCCACGGGTAATAACAGGCTCGGGGGTGAGGAGGGTGAGTGAGGGCAATGAGAAGTTTGTCAAAGGAGTAACGGGGCGTAAGGATCGGAGCAGATATTGGTATGCAGAATAGCCGGGCAATGAAAGTGCCGTCATTGAAAGTCCGGGGCGGGGTCGTGGGATGTGGGGTGGGGGGGGGCGGAGGGGGAGGGGGGCGCCCCCCGTAAAACCAGTCGCAAGGAGGCGACGACGAGGGTCGAGGGTTCGCCGCAACGATCAAAACGCCATGAACGTTCGTCAGGACTGACGGTGAGAGAGAGAGAGAGAGAGAGAGAAAGGATAACGACGGGAATCCGTGTCTCGACGTGGCATTAGCCAAACTAAGCGGCCGCCCTCGACGCCCACGAGAACAGGGGCCTTGTTGTCGATCGGCGGTTGCCGAGGGTTGAAGGGAAGGGGTACGAGTGTCAGAATCCGAGGGAGACTGACGGGCATTCGCACAAAGAAAGGAGCCGACCGTAGGAGGGCGAGAGGAAGCGCGACGCCGATAAAATAGAAAAATCGTCAACGCCTCGCGAGTTGCGGTTTCTCCCTCCGTCCCTCCATACCCCCTACCCCATAACTACCGCCACCTCCCCCACCCCTCCCCCCCGCATAACGGGGCCCGAGTAGAAATGTATAAATTTCTTTAATGGGGCTAAGAATTTCATATCGCATAATTTACTTACTGCGAAACGTAACGCCAGTAGCTACCAGAGGCATTAACGACGAGCCTAATATTTATGGTCGCCCTCCTCCCGCGCCCCGCAACTTAGATAACGGCCGCCATCCATCGCTTCATCTTCTTCTTCTTCCTCTTCTTCTTCCTCTACTCCTCCTCCTCCTTCTTCTTCCTTAAGGCTAGCCGCCGCCGCCACCCTGCCCCCGGCCGCTCGCGTTCCGTTTCTTTTCTTCCCCCCCCCCCCCCTCCCTCTCGCACTATCTCCGCCCATTCTTACTCCTGTACTTTAAGCAGATAAAAATCCCTTCTGGCCCGGGGTGGAAAGAAAAAAAAAAAAAAGAAAAAAAGAAGCAACCTCTCCGGGCGGCGCGGGAAAGCGCGGAGTGGGGGGCGGGGGGCGGGGGGGCGACTCCGAGATAAAGGAGAAACTCAAGAATTTAGAGGCTCCGCTGATTTAGGCGCGAGCGAATTTCATTTATGTAAATTGTTTTTATACGGATGTGACTCGCTGCTCCCCCCTCCTTATCTCACTTTTTTTTGTCCCCTCCGACCCGCCCACCAGGCCGTCGCGGCCGTCGCCGCCGCTACTAATTTTTCCCAGCCAAAAGGGATCTTAAAAGTGTTTGGCCGTGCCGCATTAGTCTCCTTCTATCGCTCACGTTAATATTTAATATCTCCGACCTCCTCCGCCACCCCTCCTCCGCCCCTCCCCCCGCCCCTGCCCCGGGCCCGCCCTGTCGATAACTTAGGAGGATGTAATTTAATTAAATGAAATCCGACCATAAATTATCGATCACTTGCTCGCTCCCGGTCGCCCGGAAATTTATACCGAATATAAAGCCTTATCTTGTAAATTGTCTACAGGATGCCCGTTTCTTGTCCCGGGCGATCAATTTCGCCGAGCGTCTCGTTAAATAAAAAGGTAAAGAGGCAGCCCGGCAAGCTGCGCCGTGCATACCGCGTGGGACTTAACTTAACGCAAGGCAATTACTGCAACTTAATCGTCACTTTGGTTTATTTAGCGGCTAAAGCGCTGCCCACCCCGCTCTGGATATGCGGGGGCAAATTAAAATAATTACGCCCACGGCATTCATACGGAGTCGACAATTTTCACGCTACACGAACTTTGGCTTCCCAAGCGTTTCAAGCTCTCTCTCTCTCTCTCTCTCTCTCTCTCTTAATGGCGGGACGCACGTTATAATAAAATAATAATTCATGCAGGGACGGATCTATTATCTACGAAATATATTAATTTTTAAACATTTTCTGCCAGACTGATCTTTGGCCATACATTATTCCCCGAGTCTATTTAAAAAGCAATAAAATCTAGTCGACGGAAATAAATTGAATAGATAAAAACAAAACAAAACAAAACAAAACAAAACAAAACAAACAAAAAAGAAGAAGAAGAAGAAGAAGAAGAAGAAGTAGAAGTAAAAGAGAGAAAAGGGGACAACGTATAATTTATCGTTGTTAATTATAATGCGCGCATGAATGAGGGGAATGAGGGAAGGCCGGAATCGCAAAATTTCTAAAATTCTCGACGTGTCAAAGATTTTATTATACGAAATGCTGGGACCGAATTAAATTCTCGAAAGATATATGTATACACGTGAATTGCAGATGGCGGTAATAGAAACTATGACGTATAAGCCGGGCAGAGGAGCTCGATAAAAATTCAAAAGATTATTTTATTCCTAACGAGCGTGAAATTATTAACGAGAAAAATTCGGTTCCCGGCTCCCGCCCCCCCCCCCTCTGCTCTCTGCCCCTCCCGTCGCCGAACCATTCTAATTAAATCGGCACGGCTTGCAAAATGAATGAACCGTGCATTTGCATAAAAATGCTCGGACAAATCCCTAGCTCGCGAGGCGTTACCGACTGACCCGGAACGCTCATTGTCCAATTCGAGCGTCGCACCGCCAGCGCGCACGCGAGCCACTACCACGGATGACATCCACGTATCGTAATTGTTCGGCACCGAGAATTCATTAGTTACGGCTTCGACCCGTAGCTCCGAAGCTCCCTTCACTACGGGCCCTTAGAAATCCTCCTTCGCTGCCGCTACCACCGCCACCACCATCACCACCACCGCCGCCACCACCTCCACCACCACCACCGCCACCACCACGGGCTATCTCGATAAAAAAAGCTGGACGCTCCATTACTCGATCGTTCCCCTGTTAAGTACGAGTGTCCAATGAGCGACGAGATGCGGACAGATGGCCGGAGAATGAAAGGGGCTTATCGCTACCGAGAGGTAAGGAAGGCGATTACGCGTCCGGCTAATGCCCCATTATGCGCTCGGATAGCGGGCATCAGGCGCGCGCGCGCGCACGTGTTTATGCGATTATAATGGAGCTTATATTAAGTGAGCTCGGCCTATTATGCTTATACGTCGCGCTGTAATATTCGTAATATTCGCGAGAGACCCCACCTCCCCAATAACCTATTTTTTCATCATCTCGTCCCTTATTCTGTCTTCTGTGATCCGCGCCCCCGGCCACTCTAATTGGCTAACCGCCGTCATCGTCGCCCCCCACGTCACGCTCCCGTCGACCGATTTCAGGTGCATTTTTTTTTTTTTTTTTTTTTTTTTTGTTTTTTTACCAACGCGAGCCCATAGCACCACGACCGATGAAATCATCTAAAATCTCAACGGATTATGAATGGCATAAAAAATAAAAAGAAAAAAGAAGAAGAAGAAGAAAAAATGGTGCGTGGGGGGAGGGGGCAGGAAAAAAACATTGCTCCACCGCGACTCGTCGATCTCGCCACGGGACTCGATCCTCCGACTCGTGATTTACCCGGAATAACAACTAGGAACTTTGAAAAAGCTACTAAAATTATACGATCCGACTCTCTAGTAAACTAGTAAATAAAGCAGCAGCAGCAGCAGCAGCAGCAGAGTAGTGTAGCCGTAGAGGCAGGAGGGCAAATATTCCGGAGAACTTGAACTTTCGATATTTATTTATACCCAACCCCCAACCCCCAACCCCTCAAACCCCGCGGTCCCACCGCCTCGACTGCGTAAAAAAAAAAATGCCGTAGAAATAAACAGGAATGAATCGGAGGATTTCGTACTATCGACGTATTTATTATCTGCCCGGTAATTACCAAAGAGGTTTTTTTTCTCTCTCTCTCTCTTTCGCGGATGGAGACGATTTGTCGGTTGGACATGGAGCATGAGAGCCGTTACGTAATAAGGTTACCGTTTGTGGTTCGCGGCAGGTGGAGAGCCGCTTGCCTCCTGCCTACCCTCCGGCTCTGACGTCACGTACCGGCGACAGGTTCCCGTGCGATCGACAGCCCCGGCAGGTCGAATCGGTTAGGTCGGTGGTGTGGGGGGAGGGTGTGGGGGGTGACGAGGGGAGGTCGGCGTGTGGCGAATATCAAGGAGCGCGGGCGCAAGGACGCCGATCGGCTCGGTTTAGGCGCCGGATACGTAATGCGTACTTGCATTTTTCGGCGACTTCCGTTCCGTTGTGCGATTGATTATTCAAGGACACGGTGGCCTCCCCCCCCAATCCCCCAATCCCCCAATCCCCCGTCCACCGACACTCACTGGCCCACTCGGATCGGGTATTAATTAGTTGCCTGCGCTGAACTCGGGGGGGGGGGGGCTCGAACGATCCTCGGAACAAAAACGAGCGCTATCGATCACGTCCGCGTAATTATCGAGTCTTTACATGCTTATATTATAATTATTCGGAATTCGCGCCTGGCCCCGATCGATCCCTCGTCCGTCCTCCTGTATTTCATCCTCTTATCGTCGCCCCGTCGAGCTCAAGACTCCCTCGTATTTCCCTCGCCCGATCGCCAATATTCGCCAGACATTACAATTACGATTCGCCTCACAGCGACATTAGTAAAACATGCTTTTAATGATCGGATGTGTCAATGGACGGGCGACGTATCGTGAATCCAAAAGGCCCGGTAACTTATTTACGCGCCCCTCCCCCTCCAACCCCCGACGAGATATCAAACGGAGGAACTGCCCCCTAATGTGCTCGAGTCGATTGAATTTAAAATCGGTCGGGGCTAATCGCCACGTTATTTATATTAACACGGAATCCCTTCTAAATCCGCAATAACGATAAATTAAATAATAACCGGGGAAATGCGCTCGATGAGGAGTGCGCCCGCAATGAGGTTATTGGCGATCGTAACTGCCCGTACCCGAGTCAATAAGCATTATCTAATCCAGCCATTAATACGGTTAATGAGATCGGAGAGCTGCGAGAGAGAGAGAGAGAGAGAGAGAGAGAGGGCTAGCTCCTCGAGGGGATCGGCTGAGGTCGGCAGCCGCGGTGTCGGAACCTCCTGCCGCTGACGCGTATATTTTATACAGAATACCAGGAGGACGTTAACCGAATAAAGGATAATAATGACCTTGGTATATTTATTGAATGAATCGTGCAGGAGGAATCGATAAGCAAGGCTAGTAGCCGCCGTCTACCCCGACCCTCTACCTCTTTCGTCGGAACTCTCGAGTTTATTTAAACCGGGTTCCCCGTCCACGTCGACGTCCCCGCAGACGGGCGCACCCACGGACACACGAAATATTATTTGCCATAGGAAAGAAGTAGTCGGTCGCGGGACATAACGAAGATACAGTACTAGGCAGTCGGACAAGAAGCGGGGACGGGGGGGATGGAGGGCTGGAGGAACGGGAGATCGGGATGCCGAAGCAGCGGAGCGCACCGGCGCCCGTCCTGGCTCCGTCGAGGCGCCGGCGTCACTTCCGCCTATCCCTGTCTCTCTCTCTCTCTCGACCTCCCTCTTCCCCGAGAAGCGACTTTCCTCCCCGTGAATCTCGGCTGCATTCACCAATACCTCGATCTCTCTCTCTCTCTCTCTCTCTCTCTCGGCCGTGTCCGTGCCAAACTCTCGCCAGTATTCGCAATCACGTGCCAGGAGCGTCGCAGGAATTTCCTATAAGCGATAAATATAAATGACCGAGTGCCGATGACCGTTCGCACGGCTATCGCGGATCCTCCCCGGCCCTAACGATTTTTACCTACTCAAATTCATATTCGAGGATACATGCCGTGGGGCCTCGCTTAAGGATCGAGACGCGCTGCGAATATTTTGCGGCGCGTGCCCTGAATAAGCCGACGGCCCCACCACATTCCTCCTTTACATCGGCTTCCATGATCATTCTCTCGACGACTCGATCCTAGATTTTTACATTAAAAATAGCCCGCAAAATACCCTTCCAATTATTGGCCCCATAATTAACGCGTCGTTAACGCAACGGCTGTTTTTTTACAAGGCATTACATGGCTTTTAAATGCTCCACTGCGCACGATACACGCTGATCGATCGTATAACATAATAATAGTCTTTTAATTGGTTTTTAGGTCGAACGCAAGGCTCGATCGATGGATTAAGTAATTTGTAAAAGTAATAAACGATAGCCGTCTTACGAATACCCCAAAGTATTCGTTAACGTATCGAGGCTAGAGGATAAAATATATATTCAATAGTGTACATTTCCACTTGAAGTATATTATTATTTATGGATAATCCAGGGATCGATCATCGTTCGTATAATTGATTCATTAATACATTAAGCAAAGCGTACGTAAGCGTCACGATATATAATCCCCTTAGCAATTACAAATTATTATGAATAACATGCTTATCTGAAGTGGAGGTTGAAAAATAAGAATATTCGGCTCGGATGACACGTGAAATTCAAGATTAAACGGGCAAGGGAAACATTGACAATAGACGCCATTTATTATTCGATGCTTCTTAACAAGCTGGCTGCGACATTAAATATTAAAATACTCTTGAGAGAGAGAGAGAGGGGGGCTAAATCTCCATCTCCTCCTTTTGTGCGCCAATGTTCGGGCGAAATTGTTTATCAGCTACGGCTTATGAAATATATCCGCCGATCGACGATTTATAAAGACCAATGATCGATGCGTACAATTAGTTCATTGTAAATTCGGATAAATAGTACAGGCGTTACGCAGGTGGTGACTTTTGTACGCGATACATCGTCATTTAAACAGTCGAACAATTAATTATTATTATATTTATTCGTGATTATTATTATTACGATACTTGAGATCTTTTGTCGTTCGTTTTTTTTTTCTTCATTTATTTCTTCATTTATTTCTTTTTCCCCAAACGTGCAAACGGATAAAGTACGTAAAACGTAAAAGCGTTGAAAACAGAATTATTCTGCGAGTCCACGCATTTGCATTAATTATAATTGGAGGAAGAAAGAATTAATTATGAATAGGAAACGTGAATTTTTAGCGGATAAATAAGAGTGGCGATTAAGCGGACTCGCTGGACAAATTCGAACGAGGGAATTAAAAAAAGTCCGTATAATTTCACTAATGTACTTGCGCCCTTTAAATTTACATAACCTTGTGCCTGTTACGAGTATTATCATTATCATTATCATTATCATTATCATTATTATTATCATTACTATTATTAGGGCTTTTCGTAAACAATGTGCTATTACGGCGATAAGAATAGCATTAGAACTCTGCCGATTAGAAAGATGGGTTGTCCGGTTGCTCTGAGCCTTTATTCGCAAGTAATTGTGCGAAAATGCAAAAGGTCGTAAAGAATTATGGGCCGGCGAATATGCGGGGGCGACGGGACGAAATAAAATTTGCAATAAAAATCTTCGGATCAAAGCCAACGGGACGTGTAATAATTATCGGATAATTGTCGGTGACGTTTAACGTGAGTTGTTAGCATTTTCGTTGCGTCGAGAAGATTACGGACGAAGGTCGCGACGTACGAAATAAAGTACGCAGCGCGCAAACAGAATTCGGGATACGTAAAGAAGAAGCCAATGATGATAATGATGATAATCGTCTTTAAAAATTGCGAAAGCTGCTAATGGCGCAGACCGGCTTTTCGTCGTCAGAGGCAGTGCGGCGACTCTGATGAGGGTGAACGGGTCGGGCGTGGGTGGGAGGGAGGTAGGGACGAAGAGAAATATAAGAGCCGGTAATACAAGTGCCAATTTAGAATCCAAATGAAATTTGCCATTCTCAACTTTGCAGACGCAGGCCTTTAATCATAACAAGGGGATTGCAACGCAAGTGTCGAGGCTGTGCTAGGATCGCGCGGGCAGCAATTGGCGCGCCTGCCTTATCCGAAGATTAAGACGGCGACAAATTACAGGCCGAAAGGGAGCGTTGTTAAGAGAAAGAGCGATCGGGCCACTCAAGGGTGGGGGGACGCCGCTCGCCGGGACAGAGAGAGAGAGAGCGAGAGAGCGAGCGTGGCAGAGGGGAAGGGAGGGGCGTAAAGAAGGAAAAAAGAATGGAGAACGAGGCGGAAGGTCGTGGGGAATGGCCGTGGGGCCGGGTGAGAGAGAGAGAGGGATGGAGGGACGGAGGGGGCAGGGGACTGTAGCGGGAGCCTCCGCGTGTGGCATGTGAGCCGCATATGAAATGAGCAGCCCGAGGGGATAAATAACTGGTGGCAATAAGCTCGCGCGAAATTACGAATCCTGTCATTCGTCGTTGTTGTGCTGGCCCCGGAGCACCGCATGCGTATCCCGCCCCCTCGCTCATATTTAAACCTAACCGCACATCCCGACCCTCCTACGGATCATATCCCTATAACTTTCCGGCCCCGAGACTCCACTACGCCGAAATTACTTAACTTTTCTCTTTTCCAAAAATGTCCACCTACCCTCCTCCCACCGGTCGACCAGCTCCCCTAATTCCGCACTCCTCCCCCCCCCCCCCACGCACTCTCTTCTCCCCGACAACTTGGCTCATTCCGCAAATATTCCGGATTCCATTGACGAGTTTATGAGTTCATTATCTCCCGGCCATCATCCTTCAATCGAGCCAAAGCCCGCCTCCTTTTATTATTTGAATGCTGCTGCTTATTTAATGAGGCCCCGTTTTATATTCCCCTTCCACCCGACCATCAAGCACATGTGTTCTCTTTATTCGGATGCCCGACACACCTTCTCCGTCGTCGTCGTCGTCGTCGTCGTCGTCGTCGTCACCATCATCACCATCATCATCATCATCATCATCATCATGATCATCATCGTCATGATTATCGATCGATCGAGGTAAATGTTCCATAGGCGCAACACCGACCTCAGCAAAATCTTCAAATCTTCAAAACACCGAACATGCTTTTACGTAATTATAAATTATCCTATTAATTAGAGTAACGGACACGAGATACTTGTACGATCTCCCTGCACGTGACAAATAATTCAAAAGTACTCGTTAAAGTAAAATTTACTATTCGCTGCTAGCTCGGTGATAATTTTACAGAAATCGTACAGTAAAGACGGATTGAGATCGCGGCTTCTGATTATCCCGAACTAGTGCCCGGTCAACTCGCGCTCCTATTCGCGGAAATAACAACGAGTACGTAATTAGGAGCCGACCGACTTTTCCTTTTAATTATTATCCAGAATAATCAATAGCCAAGGGCAATACGTCATAATGTCCGTATCGTTGGCAAGCGCACGTGCTATCGTACACGATATCCGCATTCGCAAGAAATGCCGGTTATTATAAAGTAGATCATGATCAATGGAAAGAGAGCGGGGGGACATTGCTTAAGAAAACGCTGAGAACGCTCCTTGATATTATAGATAATCTCGAAACATTAAATTTACGATGCGATATATCATCGTAAGTACACTGTCGAGTGTAATTAATTATAAATAATTTCAATAAATATGCAGGCTACGCAAATGAAAAGCGTATAGATCGAACGCGAGAGCCAATTGCTTTTATTTTATTTAGTTAGTTTAGAGGGCAAGCGAATAGTTTTTAAGGCTGCGTAATCCCTCTTACGTTTTAGCCTTTAAAAATAGAAAATACTAAATACTGAAAGAAAAAGAGAGAGAGAGAGAGAGAGAGAGAGAGAGAAACATTTCGAGAAATGTCAAGTCCGTAAATAAGATGTAAGTCCGTATCTGTGACGAGATTAGGCCGATTGAATGAAGATTCATAGGAATTGGCCGGAGAGGATCGGCGCAGAGGAATAAACTTGAAGAGGGACGGATAATGCGAGAGGGAGGTTTAGTTTAGGAGGAAAGTAAAGTAGGAGCGATACAAAACGAAACGAGACGGGACGAGCTGAGGAACGGAGATAAAGAATCCAAGACGTGTGGTCGAACAAACGCAGCTTTATGGAACTCGAGAGAGAGCCAGGTTAGATGGCTGGGCGGGGGAGGTTTGGGGGAGGCGGGAGGGGGGATAGAGCGAATATGCCGTAGCTATATCGTGTTTTTGAGAACAAGAGAAGGATGTGTGAAAGCATTTGGCACGAGAGTTGTACGCGGGGGGCGGGGGCAGAGGGGGGCAGGGGGGGCGAGACACCAGTGGGATATTTATTGTAACAAGGACTTATGGCGACAGATTTAGGAATTAGGGTATCGCAGCAGGACCGGCCCTCCGCTCCTCGGCCAGCCTCCGCGCTCGAGACCGGAAATTGGTCGGGGGGAGGTAGCAGGAGGGTGCTCGGTGAGGCCGGCGGCAGGAGCGCGCCCTAGCCGGGGACCTGACCGGATCGTGCAACAGTGTGTGCGTCTCGAAGGCGTGCGCATGGACTCGTGTGATACCGCGGTAATCCACGTGGATTATCCGGTGCGGGGCTCGCGAGGCCCCGGCCTCGCCGACGATATCGTCCCGGGTCTCTAGGCTGGGGCTGGGCTGGGGCTGATGAAGCCGGGGCTGATGAAGCCGGGGCTGAGGTTATCGGACCGACGGCCCAAACAGCCGTTTTCGCCTCGATAAGTAGCCGAGCGAGGATTTACGAGCCAGCCGACCTGGCGGGGGGGGGGCCCTCGTTCGTCATCTTGGATAGTCCTGGCCGTCGCTTCGATAGTCGTCGATTCTTATCGGCTCGAGGCGGCTATTTTCCCTCCGAACCCCTTTCCCCGCTCAAATCCTCCGCCACCTCTTCCGGCTCGACTAATGCTTTTCAATTGGATAGTAACGCTATCCTCTCCTTTCGAATCCGTTCCCCGCCACGCCTATTAGACCTTGAGCACAGACAGGTACTCTCTCTCCCCCCGCCACCACCACCACCACCACCACCCGTCCACCTGCATTCTTCTTTATCAAAGATTTCGTTGTTCCGATGTACTATAAATACAATTAAGCTTTACATACGCGCAATCGGGAATTACGTACGCATGCAAATTTATATTATATACACATATACGTATATAGAAATATATATATATAAGGCGGCCTTGGAAAGTTATAGATCGTAGCAAAGACAAATGTCGGCGGGGAGCTTAGCAGCGACAGTGTAATAATAACAACCAAACTTTCTTCGATCTATCATTATTATTTTCCAGGCGAGGCTCAGCAATTAAACGGCGCTCGTTCATTTCCGTATAATAGCCCGACGACACGGCAAGGGTCTGTAAAGCCAACCGTACCCCCTCGGCACCTGATCCATCCAATGATCGAGACTACCGAGAGCCGAGAATCCGGAACATCGGCGGCCGTCCAGACTCGGACGTTATTGCGACGACTCGAGGACGCTGCGTGTGAAACGGTGGAAGGGGGGCGGCGGCCGGTCACGTGAATTTATAACGACTTGGCGCATCGTCACGGCCTTCGCGAGCGAATCGCGCCCCGGGCGCTTGATTTACTCTTCGGGCCGAGATAAAGTTAGACGGCCGTCGCCGAGGCGCAACGGAAGCCTCGAATTTGAATTTCCCTGGGCTCACATCGCGCTGCTTTATTATGGCCACCGATGTTTATCAACAATGTCGCGCCTTGATGTTGCCCCGGCAGTCCGTGGCTTATTCATTTTCGCAATTCTCTTACCCTGCTGCCACCGCTGCCGCCGCCACCGCCGCCTGACTCTTTCGTAGCGCAGCATCCGAAAACTGAAATAACCGAGTATTTCTGTCGACGGCGAACGAAAGGAGAGAGAAAAAAAAAACAGGAGAAAAAAAAACAAGGAAAAAATTCATTAATAATTTCGTCCTATTGACATTGAAGCTCCGGAATGTTTGGCAAATAAATATCCTTAACATTTTATTGACGCGCCGCGCGATATCGCCGTAAATAAATCTCTAAGCACAAATATTTATTCGGCATGAATTACGCGACGGGGCAATGACAAAAAAAAAAAAAAAAAAATTAACGTTAAATAGAGAGGAGGAATTATAGCTTCGAGAGCAGTTAATTCAATGTAACGAATGCCCGGCAGAATAATATTACTAGCAATGAGCGCAAATAAATTTGCAAATACTTTAATGAACGACGCGTAATGATGATGATGATGATGATGATGGGTTTCTTTGTCAATAAATACAAATAGCAGGAAGCGTAAATATTTTTAAAGCTGGAGCCGATCCCTCGATAAAGTCTAATAAAAGCTCAGCTATTTTCATTATGAAATAAAAATAAACGATGATGCTTTATGAAACTGTGAAAATAATACTGAGAGTGAGTGGGTGGGGGGGGGGGGGCGAGGCGTGCGCGAGGAGAGACGAAGAAATGGAAAACAGAATGAAACTGCAAAAGAAGTTGTTACATAGAGCAAAAGAAAAAAGAAAGAAGGAAAGAAAGAAGGAAAGAAAGAAAGAAAGAAAGAACAAAAAGAAAACTATAATAATAAAATAAAATGATGAAAAAAAGGAATGAGAGATCGTTGCACGCGCGCGCGCGCGCATGCGTGAGAGGCACTAGTTTATCATGGCCGCGCAACGAGCGCAGGCTTTAAAAAAGGACAGAGAACCCCGTACGTTGAAACAGTGCGAGAGAGAGAGAGAGAGAGAGAGAGCGCGAGAGGGGTCGTGGGCAGGGAGGTGGGGGATGGGGGCGAGGGAAAGAGAAGTAAGTAGCCGCTCGGGGTATACATCTGCAGTTTTGCAGTCATCCCGCTCAGAGCTACGACCGTTGGAAGCGGCCAGCGAAATGGTATTGGAGGGATCGCCGACCGGCAGCGGTAGCACCAGGGGGTTGGAAAAGACAGCAAGACAGGGGATCGGGGGCTGGGGTGGGTGGGGGGGGTGAGAGAGACGGGAGTTCGAAGCGTGGCCGTGTGTCCGCGGGCCGAGGATCGAGAGGAAGAGGAACTTTTGGGAGGAGAAAGACCGCGACTAGTGGCGTGGCGGCGGGAACGTTAGCGGAGGCGGGGGAGGGGGGGGGTGGTACGGGTGGAGCTCGTCGGTGGGGGTGTGCATTGCGGATTTATTCCCGCCAACACATTCATCATGGCGGATTTAGCTGAACCCGTAACGCATGACCGTGGATATATATCTGCTTCCATCCCTACTCGCATTCTCCCCCCTCCCCCCGAACCGTCTCGGTCTCGTGGAACCCCGTCCCAGCCATCCCTGGCGCTCTATCTCTTTTTTATTCGTTCGTTTCGTCTCTCTGCTCTCTCTCTCTCTCTCTCTCTCTCTCTCTCTCTCTCTCTCTCGCTCTCCCCCCCCCTTCACCCGAAAACTGATCCCGCGAGCGAGTGGCCGGGGGCCGCTTTCAATGATTTTCCTCTGCACAACGTCGCGCTGCACCGGAGCCACGCGCTTTCAAACGAATGAAACCTTCCGATAATTACAGTTACGGCAAATGTACGCTAACCATCGCTCCGACCCTTTTTCACCGCCGTCTTTATCATTTCGTTCATAAAGCTCTAGTTTTTCCACACCCACGGATTTAAAGTCCGCCGCAAACGGATTTACTGGACGACAGATTAAAAAGCTCCACGCCCCCGCTCAATATTATTATTATTGTTGTTGCTGTTGTTGTTGTTGTTGTCGTTGCTCTTATTATTGATCATCGTAACTACCCTTACCTTGTACTACTGCTACTACTTACTACCCTTACTACTCTTACAGCTACTACTATTATTATTGTCATTGTCGTTGTCGTTGTCGTTGTCGTTGTCGTTGTTGTTCGCAGTATCGATGCTCACTAGTTATTGGAAAGTTGTCGCGCAGGGAGCGAAACGGTTATTGTTTAAAAAAAAAAAAAAAAAACTATCGAAATAACGCTCCTCTCAAAAAAAAAGCGCATTCGATCAATCGCTAAAGCAATGTAATAAAGTTACGGCATAAAGTTATCGAGCACAAAAGAATATTTTAGATATACTTCATGGCGGGAGCGTTAATTTCCGAATATTGCATTACGTCGAGAAGGGCCGGCGGGACGAGGCTTCGCTCGAGCTTGTAAAAGACAAGTCGTCATTCGCAGGGCCATGCCTCAGTTCCATTAAGGGCCGAGGGCAGGGGTTGGGGAAGGGGGGTCCCCGGCCAAAGAAAGGAGGGAACGTCTTCCTCGCGAAATACGACTTGACCTCTTCTGTCCCCGCGCGTGCTACGCAGCCCTCCCCCCACCCCTCACCCACGCAACCCCCCGGCAAGCCCTTAGCGGGAGGACGCGGGGGTAAGGAGGGAGGTAGAAGGCAGAAAAAAGAGACGCGTGCAGACGTTGGCGTCTCGGCGCGTAAATGTCGCTTTAATAAATCCTCGCACGCTATCAGCAGCTGATCGTCATTGATCATAGGTCCCGGCGTCGACAGAACCCTCGACGAGCCTGCTCTTCCTCGGTTGGCCCGGACAGCCCCCGACAGCCCCCGCCCGACGCCGGCAGCCCCTCGTTCACCGGATACGCGTTTACGAGGATCGGCCCCAAGTCTAGGGCTCATCCATCTACATTTTATCCTGGGAGAGCGACCGGGGCGAAGGCACGGATCTACAGTGTTCCTCTCTAGGTAGTGCGTCGTCCTCGACGATGAATGGCCCGCTTCTGCCGGTGGTGAGCGGACCGAGAAGGAGAAGAAGCAAGAGGAGGAACTCGATTCCGATCGGCACAGCCAATAAGGACTTTGTCCCGAGGATGACGAGAACGGGCCACCTTCTGCGGCTTTATCCACATTTCATCCGCGTGTCTACGTCGCCGTCCCACCCCCCGTAGACTCCAAGACTCGGAGATTTTATCACCTCCCACCTCCCGGCCCGGCTTCCTACGTTTCCCTCGCCCTTCCCCCTCCCTCCCCCCCAATAACCCCTTTAATCGCGAGTCGGGTAAAAACGATGGCTTTGTTAATGCCTCGTAGACATTGTATTATGGGCTGGAAGGGATCTTGGGATATTGCGTCGTGCCATTTCTCCCGATTCGCCATCCCCTCCCCGCCCCCCCCCCCCAGCAAGCTTATACCACTTGAGGCGAGATTAGCTACGCACGGCGAGTTGCAAAAACTTGGCCCGGGGAATTGCCACCACGACCTCGGAATATTCAGATCCTTCAGTACGCATAATTCTGCACTTACTTTACGTGAATTATTCAATAAAGCGCATTAATGACACTCTTTCCCGGGGAAATGATAAATTTTTTTTTTTTTTTTTTTTACTTTTAACTTATGGCCGCTGAGGCGCTCGGCCGCCCGACCCGACACTTATTAAATAAATTTACCTAATATTGAAAATAAATTGCCGCGCCTCGGCGAATAAGGTCCCCCCTCCTCGACCCCTGGCGCATTACCGGCATTTTCCTTTCTTTTTATCTTTTTATACCGACGATATTTGAATGAACGCTATTTAAACCGTCCACCGGTGAAACTTTGTTTCTAATAATAATCGTGATAATAACAATGACGACGATGAGTTAGTTCGGCGGGGCTGGTGTCGAGTAAAATAATGATCCTAATGGCTCTTCCGAGACGGAAGAAAATCTCCGGAATCTTTGTATCTAAAAGCGACTGCCCCTACAATGTCGTACATATATATATATATATATATAGAGTGAGTGAGTGAGAGAGAGAGAGAGAGAGAGAGAGAGAGAGCCGTTGCAAGCATGCGAGTTCTCACGTTTGAAAGCATCGTCGGGAGGCACGGAGAGCAATGGAAATAGCCCGGGCGTATGACCGGGGACAATAAATACAAGTCTCGACGCTCGGCTCGGGGCTTAGAATTGAAAGCATTCATCAAGCTCGCGCGTACATCAAAATTGCACCAGCTAGTCGTCGCGCGGATGCACCGGAGCTCGCCGGAACGGGGCCGAAATGGCTATGCGCCGACATGCTGCCGCCCTGGACTAGTCACGCGGGGCGAGGGACGGGGAGAGGGGTCGCTCTCTTGGCGGTGGTGGTGGTGGGGGTAAGGGTGTAAGGGGGTAGGGGAGGCGAAGGGAGGCGGGGGGTAGCGTGGCAAAACGAGGGGCGAGGAGTCCTTCGTACCCGCCCGGGTCTTATTCTCTCCCCTCGGGCACTTTTTTCGAGTGCAGGCCCCGTCCGTACAAAGTAACAACGACGACGACGACGACAGCTGCTCGCTGCTCTCCGAAAACGCAGTCGCGACTGGCTTTCGTGTATAGGGGCAGCGATGAGCACCGCGATGGGTACGGGGACGGGGACGGGGACGTTGACGGGGTCGCAGGACTCTCTGACAAAACGGTACTTTTCTTCTTTTACCTTCCCCTCTCCCTTCCCAGCCTGCCCAGCCCCTCGCGTAAAATGGCCAACTTTTCCTGCGCCACCCACATCTCCACCCCCCCCCCCGCCCCAGTCCTACGGCGTTAATTCAGCATTAATCGCGAGAGTTGGTTAAAAGACTTTTCTTTACGTGGCGGCTTCGCGCGTTTCAACCTTTGGCCAGTGCAAAATGTCTGCGTACCGTGTTCCAAATGAATAGATACAGCCGCCGCCGTCCCTCCCGTCCTCCCTCCCCCGCCCCTGTTCTTGTATAAAAAAAGAAACGAGAAAAATAAAGAAAAGGAAAACCTATTTCCCTCCATCCCACCCTCCCACCCTCCCACACCGTCCCACCCACCTGCCCGTCCCGCTCGGCCAACTCGATAAATAACGTTTAAATAAATTTTGCGATCGCTAATTCGGCTCGTCGCGCCTCATAGAGCTTAGACGTACGTAATATCGGCAAATATAATTTATGGAGAATTACAATGGCCGGCCGACAAGCCGAATTGATAATATAAATTATCGAAGGATCGGGAAGCTGCTGCAATAGTCGACATTCATTCCTCCTCCCCCGATCATTCATTGTTTGATTTATTTTTTTTTTTTTTTTTTTTTTTTTTTTTGCCATTTTTCAATAAGTCAGGATACGACAGAGGAATTTACGATCAATTTCTTTCTCGAGCCTCGCATTCGGTATTCCCCTCTCCCTTGTTGCTCACGGTATCCCTTTATTATTTAAAAAACAAAAAAAAACTAACTTTTGATATCTTGCATTGGCAGGCATCTCCTCTGATCATGCACTATAGATTGATAAAGAAATTTTCGGTAATATCGTACTATTTATTACACCGGATAACCGTGAAGGCTACGGACAGATTCGAATATTTAAAAAGTTCGTTGGGACGTCACTTTACGGAGAACTCTGACGCGCTCTTGGGTCGGTAATCAAAACGTCGTCATTCTTGGAATTGAGATTTTCGAATATCCTTCGTTTCCCTTTGGTTTTCCGAACGTTGTTGTTGTTGTTTGAAAGAAATTTTTTTTTAATAATGGAATCGTCCGAACGATTCGCGCCTTTTTCCACAAAAATAATACTAACAAGGGGGTAAAAAAAATATATAAAGCTTTAGGGGTTATTGGGGAATAAATTTTTCTTTTAACGCCTAATGTCGAAGTCGCTTATTCGAGGGGAAATTTATTATGTATAATTATTAACTATTTTTTTTATTTTTTTTTTAATTATTTAATAATGGAATCGTCCAAACGATTTGCGTCTTTTGGGGGGAAAGAAAAAAAAAAAAAAAAATAGTAACGCTAATAAAGGGGTAAAAAGTATATAAAGTTTTAGGGTGATAGGGAATAAATTTTTTTAAGAAACGCTTAAAATCGATCAAAGTCGATTATTAGAGGAGACATTTTTTGTGCAATTATTTATAGTGAATACGGTCTGTACTTACTTACATTATTGTGAAGTACGGTACCGGTGAAACGGGAGTATGCGAATGGGAGGAAATTTGTATTTAGCAGCTCGGCTATCGTAATGGGCGTCCAACGATGATGATTTCCTGGAAACGCCTCGGGGGCTTAGCGCCTCCTCCTTCTCCTTGGCCTGCTGCACCGTCGCCGCGAACACGCTTTGTTTGTCGTCGTGGCTGCCGGCCATAACTACGGGGCGAAACTTTTCTCGACAGTTTTATCGAGAGCGCGGGACGCGTAGATCGGGATTCGATTGTCACTCGTCATGAAAATTTCATAAGCTCGGCTCCGCCCGCACCCCCCCCCACCCCCTTTACGTCACTGCAACTCGCGGAAAGCCGTCGACGGGCTGAGGGACGCGGCGCCGGGGGTGCGCCGAGGGGGCGACACGTCAAAAAAACGCGACCCAAATACGTGGGAGGTGGAGGAGGTGGAGGTGGAGGGGGAGGAGCCGTGGGAGGCCGTGGGAGGAAGTGGAGAAGAATGTACACGAAAACTTGGCTCGTCGATCACAGAAGCGAGGCCAGAAGGAAGGAAGCGGAAGTTCCGGGAACCCTGGGACTCGGTACGCGGCAATTCTGCCTGCGTTGCAGCCGCGTGTATATTTTGATACCGCCAACTCGACGCTTTTTTCAGGACTCCCCGCCCCGTCCCGCGACCGCGGCTCCCACTCATTTTCTTTGTTTACCCGGATCCCGGCCACGTTACCGCACTAAATCTACCGGACGCTGTCTCGGGGTCCTCCACGTCCTCCTCGATATTCTCCACGCGCGATGACGGTCGCGCGGATACCCACCTCCGCCCCTCCCCCACCCCACCCGAAACGAACTTTTTAAATTATTGCCTACCGTTCGACTGCGTTTATCGCTTCTTTATTGGACTCGTCCGATCGTCGACCTCCCCTCCGCCGTAAGGATATACGTAAGGATATCGAGACAGAGGCTCACGCGAGCTTCCTCGTCGACGAGGAAATTTTAAATCGATAACCCTATCCTCCCTCCGTCCCACCCTCCCGCCAATACTAGAAACGAGTCGTCGGGTCCCCCGACCGCCGACCGCCGACCGCCGACAATTAACTGCATCGCGTTAACCTGTCGCGCACGAGAACGTTTTCGTAAAGGACAATACGTCCTCTTTAACGGCCATAAGAAGAAGGTAAGAAATGCCTTTAGAACTTTTCTAAAGTTAGCCTTAGCTAGCCTAAGGGCCGAGAGGTGGTGGGTGGGTGGGGATCGGGGGCGTGTTAGAATATTCAGTACATTGGTCGTCGAGATGACGTAGGCGATAATAAATAGAGGCGAATTATCCTTAATCGGAAACGATAAATGATAGATGCCGAAAGCTAATGGACGATTAAGGAAGCTCCGTGTCCGATGACTGGCGCTGAGATAACTCCGTTGCCGATTAAATGCCTCTTTATCTCCGTGCTAATGAGGTTATGTAGACACCGTTATGTAGATGTCGGCAACGGTGACGAGGATGACCGCGCCCGCGCACCCCGCACGTGCATTGGCATTCGCAGGACGCGGGCCGCTGATTTTAAGTATCCGTAAAACGTCCGGGATGAAAAAAAAAATCAATCGGATAATTAGGCTTTCGGTCGGCGGAGAGAAGGAAAGGCGGGACGGGGCCGAACAGGTTAGATGACGGGTCACGTGACGACGACACGGTTCGTGAATCCCTTGTCAAACGGCCATTAGCTCGGGACCGGGACAAGTAGCCCCGGCCAATTAAAGGCATCGGGCTAACGAAATTCAAAAGCGCGCAGGAGGCCAAGTGACGGTAAAAAGAGCATCGAGCGAGCGAGCGAGCGAGCGCGGAGGGAAAAGGCCGTCGCGACAAAATTTCTGGAAAGCTGAATTATACCGATCCAGTCTTTGCGCGTCGGCCCCAACTCGCTCGTCTCCCTCGTGTCCCTGGATGAGGGGAGGGGCGGCGGGGGGAGGGGGATGGGAGGGGGAGTAGTCGGCGGGGGCGCGAATAAATCGGTGACTCGCGGCCCGGACCCCGAGGAAGAAAAAGCGACTTGCGCGACCACCTGTATAGAGGTGGTGACGGTACAGGAGGAGGTACAGGATCATTGCCGGGGCATTAACGCCCCCGGGGGCCCTATATATAGGAAAGACAAGGGCTTTCGAGTGGCGACGAAACGTGCTTCACGCGCGACCAGCCTCCGTTCGCCTCTTTCTTCTCCTCCGCTCTCCTCCCTCCCCTTTTTAACTTTTTTATATATTTCCTTTCGGCGCGTACCTTCCGCGCCGGCAGTCAGTCGTCGTCGGGGCGGGGAGGGAGGGAAGGAGGGAAAAAAATGCCGCCGCGCGAGTGGGCAGAGAGGAGAGAGGAGGGTCCGATTTCCGAGAGACGGGCTCGCGGAAAAAGTTGCTCGATTAAGCCGCGGGGCTTTATCGGCTCGCCGGTGTTTATTATCTGCCGATTTATCTCGGAAATCTTGATGAAATCGTTAATTTCCATAGTCCCGTCGGCGCGGACAAAAACCCGACCCTCGCGATCCAACTCCCGACGACTCCAACGACTCCGACGACGACTACCCCATCCTACCACCACCACCACCACCACCACCTCCGCCACCTCCGTCACCTCCACCATCACCTCCGCCATCACCTCCCGAGCCCCGAGCCCCGCCAAATAATCACGCTACCGAGAATCCGTCGTTCCGTTTCTTTACTTCAACAGCCACCCCTCCCTCCGTCCACCCCGAGCACCGCGGTTTTACGCGGTTCGTTAGGCGTTGGCCGGTTAAAGTATCGGCGCTGAGGCTCGATCGGACGGATCCTAGAGGCCATTGGTACACGAAGCCGTTGCAATAGTACGAGGAGGAGGAGGAGGAGGAGGAGGAGGAGGCGGGACGGTAGCGAGCGGGTAAGGCACAGGTGGAGGCTTCGATCGTCGGATCGAAGCCTCGGGCTACGAGTCACTGGCGGCGTTGGTGGATGGGGCGTTGGGTGGATGTAAGGGCGACGGCGAGGGGAAAGAGCCATATCAATAAAAGTTGGGGGGGGGGTCGTCTTCCACCGACGCTATCGGCCAGTAAACAGGGCAGATAAGAAGGGGGTAGAGAGAACGTAGACGGACGCTATCCATCTCCGCCGGAGGGAAAATCGCTACATCGGCGCTGGCTTTTCCCATGCCGCTTCCCGGAGCTCGGGAAACGCCGCGGGGGCGTCTCCGGGTGTAGTCTAACGGCGCCGTAAGCTCGAGCCGAGGACGGAAGTCTGTTTGCAAGCCAAGCACACGAAGGGCGGCGGCGGTGGTCGTGGCGGCGGTGGCGGCGGTGGTGGCTGTGGTGATGTCGTACGATGACTAGCTGGTGGAGTAGGAGTAGGAGGAGGAGGAGGAGGAGGAGGAGGAGGCGGCGGCGCCGGAAGGACCCTTATTTGCTCGTAGCAGAATCGTGCGATAGTCGAAACCTGTCCGCCGCCGCCGCCGCCGCCGCCGCCGTCACTGCCACCGAGTGCAGCCTCTGCTGCATCATGACAACGGATGCCTAGCCTTACTAATACACGTTAGGGGGGGGGGCCGAGCGCCAAAAGCGGTTCGCGCGAGTATATTTTCCGCTCGGCTCGTTACCCTCCTTTCCTTATATATACATAATATACATTTTTGTTTATCGATTCATTTATGTTACTTTACTTTCTTTTTTTCCTTTCTTTTCATTTCATTTCTCTTCTTTCCAGCCTCCGGACGAGGAGGATCTTCTCCGATCCGACAATTCTCCCAGCCACGCGGCTACCGCGAACGGACAGAAGGACGACGTTCCTATGAGCCAGAGGGGAAGCCACGGCCAGTGACGTTACGTTAATTAATTAGAGGGTGAGGTATAGTTTATATTCCCGCGAAGATTGAAGGAGGAGAGAGAGAGAGAGAGAGAGAGAAGAAAGAAATAGTAGCTCTTGAATCTTTGCTGAGACCTATGCTGCCAGTTATTGTAATGTCAGTTTAATGTAGCGACTAATGTATCCGCGGTCGAAACGGCGACGGTCCGAGGGATCCCTGTATTTAAAGGTATTTAAATAATAACGCAAGCCCACGCTGAGCTATTTATTAATGTGTAATGAAGCTTGAGTGCGGGGGGAGGGAAGAGGACGCATGCCGCGCTGGTTAGTGGAGCGCTGTCGGGATAAAAAGGGATAAAATGGCCGGGTAAATTTTTTACGGGCTAGGTACTATTTATTAATGTTTACTTGCGCTGATGGTCCCGGTAGCCGAGAGGATCTCGAACGTGACGCACGAGGACGCTAGTCGGCGATTATTCCGTATTGGCGGGGGGGGGGGTGACGCTTCGTTTTGTTTATCCGTTAAACAAAGCGGTCGATCGCCGGAATTTGCAATTTCGCGTGGGTGGAATTCCACCTTCGTGTGCATGAAATATAAGCGGGGTAGGTGGGGGTGAGGTGTGTGTGGGTTGGGGGGGAAGGGGAGAGAGAAAGAGAAAAAAAAAAAAAAAAAGAAGGAAAGGGAGCTCGGTGCCAAGAGCGAAAGAGTGTTTGGCAATTCGCTATTCGCTATTCGCTATTCTCATCTATGGCTCTGTAGAATTCTCACCCTGCCCACCCCACCCCACCTCAATAACCGACCGACTACTACCACCCACGACCTCGGGTTCCTCTCGTATGAATAAGGAGGGCCACGGCGAGAGAAAAGAAGGGCCTCGTCTTTTTTCTCTTCTGCCGACGTCAGTATCCATTAGGGGTCTGCGCGTCGGCTGTTAGAGCGTCGTCTCCTCGGCTATCGGTACAACAGGCTCCAACAGGCTCCTCGGCCTTCCGGTCGGCGACGGCGACGTCGGACGATAGTCGGCGACGCTCTAACAGCCGACGCCTCGAATCCCTCCCTCCCCCAACCCCCTTATCATCTCCCTAGCGCGCCTCGGCAGAGATCCTGGCAAGATCTCAAAGCGTCCCGGAGGACCGTCGTCTCCCAGAGCCAGCCAGTCAGCTAGCAGCCAGGTTTTTTTTTCTTCCCTACGTTTTATCTCGCTCCCACGGAGCCGGGCTGGCAGCGGATTACGGCGCGTATGACGACGGGGTCGGACCACGCAGCCCGGTACGGGTGTCCGTCACGTGACGTGTCGAGCCACTACTGCTCCTCTAACGAGGAATCGATTGCCGCTCAAGGCTACTACCCACCCACCCACCCACCCCACTTTACCCGGGCCACGCTCTAACCGAGGATCCATCGAATCCCTCACTCCTCGGCTCCCGGTGCTCGCCGCCCCCCCCGCCTCCTCCTCCTCCTCCTTTTATGAGAAACGAATTTCACTGTCGGATTTACGCCCTCCTCTGTATTTACGAGCTCGATCTGCCCGAGCATCTGCTCTCGGCCCTCTTAATACGACCGATACGCGGCAGATTCGAGATGCGCCAACGCTAGCCTTATCCTCCTCGAAAAGTAAAAGATAAGTAGAAGTAGAAGAAGAAGAAGAGGAAGAGGAAGAGGAAGAATTTATCATATGACACCACCACCATCACCATCACCACCACCATCACCATCACCCAACCCCCCATAAAAACGCGGCTCACTTGTTTCTTCCTAAACCTCGCCCCTCCCGCCCCCGCACCCTTCGCCGACCTTCTATAAGCCAGCGCATGCCTTTGTCCTTTCTTTTTTCCCTTTTATTCGCTGCTCCCTCCGTCCTCCTTCGTCTACCGTTCTTCTCTCCCACCCCCTCCCCCCCGCTTCACCTCTCCTCTCCTCTCCTCGCATGCGCCGGAGAATTAATGCAGGAGCCGTATTTGAAATTCAGATGCCATTTTCATTGTAAGCAAATTTTTTCTCCTCTATTTTCCGAGTCCGTGGCGCGCTCCGGGACGAGAGACCGACGATTGAGGGCAGGATAGGGGTAAGGGGGTGGGGTGGGGTCGGGTGGGGTGGAGGGAGGCAAATAAAGTAGGAGGCGCTAGTTTTAGCGAGCGAGCCGCTACTTTGGGGTTATTTTAACCTTGCGAACCGGTGCCGAGTTATTACGTGCCCCCGTCAGCAGTAACCCCCTTTCGCCCCACCCGATCTGCATAACTTTCCCGCTATCGCCGACTTCCTTCAGTACCCCTTTCTTGAGTCGCGCACCTGCTGCTGCTGCCGTTGCCGCTGCTGCCGTGCCGCTGCCACCGCTGCTGCCGCTGGTTGCCCCGCTCCGGTCACTTACCGGTTACTTCCCGGTCACATCCCGGTCACTCGGCCATCCCCGATGATTTACGCACGCGCTACGCCCCCGCTTTGTCTTCCGTCCCTCCTACCCTTCTCCCGCCCGAATAACCACCCCAATAACCTCCCCGCCCCGTGCGAACAGTCCGCGAAGCCGAGACGGACTCGCTGAATTTCTACATGTCCGCGCGCAAACACTTTTGTAATAATAAGCCCATAAATCTCTCTACTAAATACTCCGAATGTCTGTATTGTATGAGGAAAGTAGGCGATAAATTGTAGCCTTAACTGACCGAGGCCTTATTTTTCTACACCCTCCTCCCACCCAGGGTCACGCGCAGTGAGTAGTGGTACACCCGCGACGCTTTTGGCTAATCTCAATTAATTCCTGAAGGAGAGCGGGGCTCCACCTCTTTGTCTAGGACGACGACGGGACATTCGCGCCTCTCGCATCCACCCTCCGCCCCCCTCCCCCAGCCGTCCCCCTGTCGTCCTGGAGGACGCATTAAAAAGTTAAATGTAAGAGCTTATGGGCGAGTTACGGGCGAGTCACCGTCGAGTAGACGACGTAGGTGGCGTTCCTACGTGAAACGTAGGGAGTGCGAATGAAGCGGGAAATGAGAGTAGGCGCAGTACGGGTGGCAGGAGGGGGGATGAGGACGAAAATCCCTTGGAGCAGAAGGGCTGCTAATGCAAAAGGGCAGAGCGGGCGGGCGAACTAAAGTGTAGTGGAATAATAAAACGAAAGGAAAAAGTCAGCGAAGCGATTACAAATTAACTTGGCGCTTTTTCTTCGTCTTCCTTAGTCTTCCTTGGTCTTCGTCCCCTTCCCCCTCTATCTCATCCGTAACCAACTCGTCTATTAGCTGTACCTCGTCGTGGAGCGTCGGTGCCGTCGGTGTCGTCGGTGCCGTCGGTGCCGTCGGGCCCCCGAGGGGATCCCTACAATTATTGCGCCTTTTGTTTCGCGTCTCATCGCCTCTCCGCCCCTCTCGCCCCCGCCCCACCTCCCCGCCTCACGGAGCCCCGAGCCCCGAGCCCCGAGCCCCGGCTGGCTGCCGCCGCCGCCGCCCGCGTATACAAAGCGCAGCCAGCCAAGGGTGCCAGATGAACTCCAGTCGCGGGAGACACCATTTCTTTTTCACCCTTGGCGCGTTACTCCCGGGTATCGCGTTACCGCCCTGACTTATTTACGACGAATGCCGAAGATGAATGGTCGCAAGAGAGAAAGGGACGGACGAAAAAATGAAAAGATGAAAATAAAAAAAAAAAAAGAAGAGGAAAAAAAAAAAGGAAAAGAAAAGAGAAAGAGTGTCGGGATGGCGGGCCGAGGATGAGTAAGACGAAACCGTATGGGCGTCGTCTACGCTTACCCGGCGATGAAAAAGTTTATTGCTCTCCTTTGTGTCGTTTGGAGCGCTGCCCTAATGAAACAAGCACCTGTGGTCTCCGCGCGCTATTAACTTTACATGAATTATCACGAGGACTCCGTCTCTCTCTCTCTCTCTCTACGTCTACGTACGAATGTATGTTACGTCGACGCAAGAACAACAGACTCCTTTCTTTTTCTTCTTCTTCTACTTCTACTTCTTCTTCTTCTTCTTCTTCTAATAGCTCGGCTGCTTTTGAAATGGGCTGCCGCGTAGCGTGTACGGAACTCTGTAATAATGACGGTATTCCTCCGGCCGATGGTATTAATGCACGAGTAATTGATGGATACCTTGGATTTATTGCATTAGCCGGGAGCATTTGCCTTGTTCTACAGCCGCGCTCTGTGCCTATGAATTTTATTTTATGCGCCAGCACAATCCGCGTATAAATATGTTCTGAACACTGAATTCAATGGCTCGAGCTCTTTTCGTTATCCTTACGTTCGGCGAGAGCTCGATTTTCATAAATAAATAAATAAATCTCCTCCGTCCTTCGTTGTAACCCATTCCTTTCCCTCCGCCCTTCATTATAATTTCACAGATGTATTCTTAATACGGTGAGTGAGTGAGTTAGAGCGTGATGAAAATTAGAAATTGATAGGATGCATGACGAGCTCATCATTCTCATGGTTTTGAGTGGCACTTGGCGGTCGCAGTCTCGTCTCGTCTCGTCTCATTCTTTCTTGAGTATTGAGTAACCGCGACAACAATAGCGAGAGAATTTATGAACTTATTCGCGTTTAAAGAGCTACGCTCTGTCTGCACATCGATTTTGCACTTTTATCGTTCAAGGTTGAATTGCAAAGGTACGGTCGAGACTGCGTTTGAAGCCCCGAGGTTCGCATCGAACCGAATAACCTAATTTCATTCGGCATTAATTTATAAATCAAACTGACGCCCATGTCAGGCTCGCTACGACCGGATAATAAGCCCCGCTACCGAGGTATTTATTTCCCTACTCGCCCCGGCTCATTACCGCGACTACCGTATAAGACAATGCTTGGGTATTGCTTTTTTATTGGACGGTTGTTTTTGAAATATCGTAACGTCTCTGGGAACAAAAAAAAAATAAGAAAAATAAGAAAAAAAGAGAGCCAAGCGAACGTAAAGATTCGACGTTCTTCTTTCAAATGTCTGTCTGGCCAATGGGATGCGGCGTTGCGTCGATAGACCAATCGGAGCGGCTACGTGACCCATTAGCCGCGCCTTCGACGAGCAGACGAATTCTTTCGGCAGCCGGTATTTTTAGTTGGCGACAACAGCCCGACTCTCGTTTCTTCTTAAGCAAACGTTAAACTTTGTCATGGAACGTTACTTTATATAAAACCGAGTCGGCATTATCGCAGACTCATTGGCAGCGATTGCGAAATACATTGACTCGAGAACAAAAGGGGGGTAAAACAGAATCTCTGGACGTCGGTCGGTCATGACACGGCGTTACTACGTACGTGTAATACGTATAAATTCTTATACGAGCGACTAATACTCAGCGCATTACTATTTGCTTATTAGATTCTCCGTTAAAAGGGGGGGGGGAAGGCCAGTTGGTGTAGGGGGCCTTTCTCAACGTTGTTTCAGAGTCTCGTGTAACGCATCGTGGCTACGTGCGGGCTCGCTTTTCTTTTTCCCTAAAAAGGGCCCCTCCGAGAGTAATCTTCAAGGCCGTAACTTCAAGACTCGTGAAATGTTTAAAAAAAAAAGTAGGAGATATATATATATATATATATAAAAGAAAGAAAGAAGGAAAGAAAAGAAACAGAAAAAGTAGGAGAAGAAGAAGAAGAAGGAAGAAGAAATGCCGGGAAAAAGTCAGCTAGCTAGTCTGGTTGTTAGATTTATGGCATCGGCGGGAGCGGCGGTGTATCGAGAATTAGACCGAAAAATCGAGAATGGTAGGTGGGATGGAGGGAGGGAGGGAGGCTCGTTCCGAGGCACGGCCACCAACGCCCGACAATACAGTCCCGTTGACTTTTTTTGGCGTACGAGATAAAAGTTTGCCCGGGCGCAGCGTGACGAAGTGGCCCGGGAAGGTGCGACGTTTCCGTAAACAGGGCCGGGGTCCCCGGGTGCGGACGGCCGGGCGCGTACCGTTAGGTCGGTCCCGGGCCGCTCGGCAATGCCCTCGGGGACCGGGGCCACTTGCCGCCGTCAAGGCCCTCTTTTTAACGAGGGGAGCGGAGACTTTGCGCCGCGGAGACCCGCATTTCCGTGGGTATCACGTTTTTGCTCTAGTTCTCCGGGTCATTGTCGGTCGTCGGGCCCCAGGTAAGGGACGCTCCCCCGTGCACGTCTTTTCGCTACGCTCCTACGCTAAGGTTGCGCAACTTTTATACCTGGCAGTATTCGCAACCTGATAACGACAGGTACAAGGACGCTCGATGAAACGTGCCCTTGTCGGCGGTGCCGACCCGGCCCCAGGCATTCCACTTTTCTTTTACCCGGCTCTTTAGAAAATACTCGAGGAGTCAGGAGGCTCGTGTTATTTATCTCCTCCGGGGACGCATTAGATGCACCGATAGTGCATGCGCCCTGTCTGACGCTAATGCTAATGGAGCTCGAATTTTCTTGGATCACCTATAGGGCCCTGCGCTGCACCTTCCTTTTTCGACGACAATTCCTTACTTCGGGGCCTTAAAATACATAGCCGAAGCTGAGATCTATAAATTATATATATATATATATATGTATATACGTGTACGGACGTATACGGGAGCAAATTCATAGGGGAAGCCGAAAAACTGGATAAACTAGATAAACTAGCGAGGCTCGCATAATTAACCGGTGAGGTCTTATCCATCAGTGAATTCCTCCCCCTGTCCCCCCTGTCCCCCCGCTCGCACGCCAACCCGCCGCCAGCTCAGTCTATCGATCTCGTGTTTTATATTAATGTTGTAAACGTGTGTGGCCGTGCCGTTGCGTTACTCGCCGCTATAATTTAACTTTTTACAGGTTATACAATAGTTTTAATCAATAAATTTTTAAATTATCGCGGATATTTATTTAGCCTGTCAGAAGAAGGAACGCGCGCAGATTTACTGCTGCCAGATACAATCGAGATCTCGAGAACCTTTAGCACGAGGATAAAGTTGTATTATAAGGCATTATTATTCGTCGAGTCGTTGAACGAGAGTGAGAGAGAGAGAGAGAGAGAGGGAGCGAGGGGGGAAGAGGAGGCTAATTTTTTGGCCAATTGGGGCTACGGAAATTACTGTAAATGTGCAAAAGTATAAGTGAGAGAGACTGTGGTGCTCTCTGAGCATATTAAAAAAGTACTTTGAGTTATTGGGGTGTAATTAAATGCTCGTGATTTATTCGTCGTAAGGCCATCAAAAGCGAATGAAGGACATACAGTTTCGTGGTATTGGTAAGGAAAAATGTCCGGCCACATTTTTATTACAAATAATAATAACAATAACAATACGAATAAGACAAAAAAGATAAATAAATTATAAATTAAAAGGCTTCTTTGTTCCTATGTCACTATATTCTTTATTTTTATTTTTATTGTTATTGTTATTTTTATTGTTATTTTTATTGTTTTTTTTTTTTTTTTTTGCTTTGTTTTAATAAATAGGCGGGGAACAGTAGGTTATTGGGGACATAAATCCAGGCTCGTATATATTATTCAAATGAACGGTGAATAATGATCGGACATCCTTTTTGACACGGGCCGTACGGTTCTCGGAGGGTATCGAACGTATCGAGAAAACGAGAACGGCAATGGGCGTCGAAAAAATGTAATCCAGCTAATTAATACGGCATTCCGCCGAGCCCAGAGCTCGGGTAGCGCGTCGCGTCACCGGAGGATCGGCCCGAGGTAACCCGAGGACGAACCCCGAGGAGCCGCGGAGGTTTGACGCGACCTAACGAGGACTTTGCAGCCAATACAGTACCCTCTAATCATTGTAATGAGCTCGGTCTGCGGGGGGGGGGGGCAGTGGCAGCCTCGCCTCCCTCGTGAACGAGGCAGCGAGAAAAGTCGACGAGGCTTTCCTGGATCATTGCCCGGACGTTGTAGGGTGAAGGAATAGTCCACGAGATAGCGGCGGGCGTAGAGGAGGAGGAGGAGGAGGAGGAGGAGGAGGAGGAGGATGAGAATACGAAGATGGGGGTAGGACAGGGCAGGGCAGGGCAGAGCAGGGTAGGGTAGGGAAGGGCAGGGAAGGCCAATTAGAGGGCGGAAAGATTTATCTGCGGGCGACGGCTGTGCCCCGAGCGAACGGATAGTACAAGGGGGGTCGACTCGCCTCCCTCTCACCCTCACCCTCACCCTCACCTCTCTCTCTCTCTCTCTCTCTCTCTCTCACACACATACTATTTCTCGCTTTCATTTCTTCCCTCGTCCCGTTCTCAATGGTATTATTCCACGCTCCGACACCCCCGTAGCTCCGACCGACACCGCCGACACCGTCGACAAGGACACGGTCCAGCTGCCAAGGAAGAGACAGGAGTTTTCTTATTTCGGGGCGGGTTAGGTCGGCTGTAGGCCAATCGGACTCTTGGCACACATGCCGCGCGTCACCGTTGTCGGCGATCGCGGGCTGACGGGGCGGAAAAGCCCGGAGGGATATCTCTCTCTCTCTCTCCCTCCCTCCCTCCATCCATCCTTGTCGCCCAGAGAGCCGCGATACATCGATTTATATGTACACATTCGGATAATTCGCCGATTCATAAATTCAACGCTAAGCCTCTCTTCAGCCTCTAATGAGCGCCTCCCCTAAGACACGTCGGACCCCCGCCGGCGAGGGTGTGCACCGCGTTCTTAAACACTTCGAGGGAAATATGATTTTCGAGCCACCGGCGTAGGGAGATGGGTGATGGGTGATGGGGGGAGGGGTAGGGAGGTGGTAGGGAGGAGGGTGCGCCCACGAAAAAGGCAAAAAATGCCCGTGTCCGTACGTATTCCTTTTCATCTCGATCCATTTGACACGGCCATAGTGGATTATTATAAGAAAATACTCCCGGCCGAATATAATAGATATAATAATTGTATTTATTCCTAGTCGCGTCTAGTCTAGGGGAGCTCGGCTTCCCGTTCTTTTCCGGCCTGGAGCGAGGAAGACGGGTCGGAAATAGCTGCTGGGCCGTTTATTTTTGTCCCGGCGAATCGGACTTTCGCGATAAATTCCCAGGTTAATTAATGCAACAGTCGAGGACGCGGTTGAGTCGTGGACGGGGGGCGTGGCGGGGCTGTGCGGTGCTCGAGATGATTTTAATAAGCCGGAGCGATGATGATGTCTTAAGTGCCCGTACGAGCCGCGAGAAGATCAAAGGCAAGATCAGACCAGGTGACGTCGTCGTATTTACATGGCAAACACTGCCAGGCCCACGGTCTCCTTACCCTCGAACCCGGGTCGGCCAGAGGAGCTTCGCAGCCACTGGATTCGCGGATGCCCTAGACCGCTCGGCAGAAGAGAAAGAAATACTTGGAAGACGAGGGAACCTCGTGCGTCAAGCTCCTCGACGTTTTTATAGACCCGTACGAAATTAGAGGCTCTCTCTCTCTCTCTCTCTCTCTCTCTCTCTCGCTCTTGCTCCGCTAACCCCCTGCCCCTGCCCCTGCCCACGGCACCGGGGGAATAAAAGGATCGGGCCAAATGAAGGATCGGGAGCCGAGAAGATCGGGGCCACCGACGAGGATGGTCTCGCCAGTTTTTCCCGAAATCCCGTGAATTCCGAGCCGCTCTGGCGCGAAATCCCGATTGAATTACTTGAGAGAGCCAGATGATTGGATCGACGGAGAAGGAGGGATCTTTAATTTACAAGCCTCTCTCTTATTGTCGTATTATTAAAAGCCAGCGGAAGGGAACACTCCGACTCCAAGGGAACACGGGCTACTTATCACGAGCAAGTGATCCGTGATCGAGGGATCCGGACTAGGGCTCTGGATCTATAATCGATAGGATCCACGATACGTTCGAGCCTCCGTATCTTAAAAATCTTTCCCGCTCAAGGCTGCTCGAATTCCGAGCTCCCTCTTATCTCCTCCTCCTCCTCCTCCTCCTCCCCTCCTCCTCCTGCCCCTCCGCCCCCACATCGCGGTGCCGGCTCAGCCAGTCAGTCGGTCTATTTATAGGTTAGTTTTTCCGTCCGTACGCGGCTGCGAGTCTCTCGCTCGATGAAAAGCAAAAGCCTCCGCCGCTCCGACAGCCGCTCGGCGAACCTTCAATTTACGCGGCCAACGGCGCAGAGCAAAGGTCAGCCGAGCGATAGTTTAATTATAAAGCCGAGGGAGCCCCGGAGATAAAGAAACTCCCTCAGGAGGCTCCAATAAGTGGAATTCGCCGCAGTAACTCCGGCCTACGTGGGGATCACGGCTGCGAATCCGCCATCATACATCACTGGCGGTTGGTAGCTCCGCTGGGTAGTAGATTAGTGGTTGGGGGCGGGGGGGGAGCCACGGAGACAGAGTGAGCGAGAGACAGAGAGAGAGGGGGGGGATCGCGGGCTTGGCCAGACGCAGAATCTGGCAGCAGTTTATTTCTCGGTGCACTCGGTGTACCGAGCGAAACGACCGCCTGAAAATTGCGCCGAGTACTCCTGTTCCGCAGGTCTTGCAGGTGACTGAGAGAGTGAGAGGGAGGTGAGAGAGAGACGGCAAAAGGGTATATTTGTTGCCGGATGGCTGAATAATAGAAGCTGCGGCCTCGCGAGCCCGGGACCGAGGTCGCCGTCGCGACGGCGACCTCCCTTACGATTTTATGGAACGCTGATTAAAGCTCTCCGTCGGCTTCTCCTCCGCCGTGCCGAGGCTTGCATTAATTTTGCGCGCCCCCTCCCCCCCACGCACCCGCTCCGCCCCTGGCGAAGCTGCAGCTCCTCGCCTAGGGCGCGTGCATTTAGAGAGAGCCGTTAAACGCGGCGGACTTGCACGCACGGACACGCTTGTCCGGGACAATACTAGCAGCAGCAGTAGGAGGAGGAGGAGGAGGAGGAGGAAATAAACACTTTTAGCGGCCGAGAGGCTCGGCTACGCGTAGCAATATTTCCGCAATGTATCCTTGCGTCGGTGTTGACAAACACCTCGAGCTCGATCCTTCGGTATTCCCGACTCGCAGCCGATGAAATGAAGCTCCGCGTTGCTTTTACGCAGCCGTGCTTCGGATACGTAAAGTATCGTCAGTTTTGGACAAGGGTGGGCTCTGCGTGTGTGTGTGGTGGGTGTGTGCATCTGCGCGTGTAACGTTGTACAACTAAGGCTAAAGCGTGAGTTCTAATGATTGAATGGAGGCGAGTGCTTCCTTGGAGTCATCCAAGAGACCTTTAAGACCGAATAACGCATGTCTGGTCTTTAACTAACGAGATGAGATTAGGGAAAGCAATGTGGATGCTGGAGCTGATCCCGGTGAGGCTTAGGTAGGGCGTAAGAACGTGAAGGGAAGAAGCGTCCGGCTCGGGAGTAACCGTTTGGATTACGGAGCTAAGCTGTTGCGGGAGTGAAGCCTCCGAGAGCCAGGTCGCATAAAGGGCTGCGCGAGTGCGCCGCGGTATCGCCTATTCGAGAGGATGACGTCCAGGATAAGTAGGTGCACTCCGTACAAGGGCTAATTCCGGGACTCTGTCTTGTCGGCAAGCTTGGGCGGGAGGAGTTGGCGGGAAAGGAGGGCACGTTTCGCGAGGGTGGGTGGGTGGTTGCGGAGTGGAAGTGGTACGAGTTAATTGAAAAAATTAATCGAAAACGTAAGTCCTGCACCGAGAGGATCTTATTTTCTCCGATTGTCAAGGCTATACGGACGGAAAGCAAGGGATAGAGGCTGAGGGCGCCTTGCGGCTGAATTTACGAGATCAGTAGTAGTAGTAGTAGCAGCAGCAGCAGCAGCAGCAGCAGCGACGACGACGACGACGACGACGACGAAGGGAATGGCGTCACCAGGATCCCCTTACGTGGCTATTCAACGTGGATGAGATACCAAGAGCAGAGACTCATACGAGCCCGCGCGGTCTGCACGGGTATTCAATTACCCCAAGTGTCTGTGAAGTGTTCTACGCCCCCCTCCCTCCCTCTCGCCCCTCGAGCCCGAAGCTCGGGACAGAACAGGTGCTCCCGTCCCCGTAAAATCCAACATCTAATCGAAAGTTGTACGGCCACCCTCGAGAGATCATTCGCACATTTATTTTAACCGCCCGCTCACTTCTCCGTCATGGGTATGTCTTACAAACGTGGGGGGATGGGAGGGAGAGAAGGTGGCGTTACATTCATTTTATATAGAATTTTCACGACGAGAGTCCCCGACGTTCTTGATCAAGTAATGCGTTGATTCCAATTGAATCGCGTATCCTTAGGACGGACGCTCAATAGGAGCAACGAATGTCACAAGCCCGCGCTTTTGTCGGAGTCCCTCGGCCGAGGGGTAGCGGGGTAGGGGGTAAGGAAAATCTGCAGAGAGGAGCTTTACAAGGGCGGGGGTGGCGGAGGGTGGTGGTGGTGGTATTATGGGAAAATAAGGATATTTGTCAAGCGCTTTGGAGTAAAAGAAACGTGGTCGAAGTTCCGAAGTAGGAAATCGGTGCGCTACCTACTTTCCCGATGGATTTTTCATTGGGCGGGCATAACTTTTCCGTTTCGGTGGAAGCTCCCCGTGTCGCGGCGTTTCCATTTCCCGTTCAATCGCAGGTACATAATTCATCGAGCGTGCACCATTGTCGGCGGCTTCATTAATACAAATGGCGTCTGCCGGATTCCTCCCAAGCTTATCCCCCGCACCCGCCCCCGAACCCCCGCTCAACCCCCGCCGCCCACCCGCCATACCCGACCCGTTCAGAACCGACCCGACCCGACCCGACCAGAACTTAACCAAGAGCGCACGTGTCTGGGAGCGGCTACGCGGCGAACGAGAAAGACGTATGCTGGAACGCGGAGGCGTACTCAGCCATGCATCCCCGGACTCGGTCGAGCATCATCCCCTCGGTATTTTTCCCCCGGCTCCTCAACGGAGAGCGAGGAATGGCCGTACATATTCCGGCCGTCCCTCCCGACTCATACGACGAGCCGCAACGACCTTCTTGCCGCAATAACATATTAATATCCCGAACTGCCGGGGATGAGAGGGATCCGTCGGGGGGGGGGGGCGGGAGGCCGCTGCGGATATCGAGGCTTCGGAGCTTTCAATCGACGATCGGTCGTTGCCGTTTTTACAGAGATAGAGAGATACAGATAGTGATACAGATAGAGGAAGTGGGTGTGTGTGTGTGTGAGAGAGAGAGAGAGAGTGAGCCGGATTTTCTTGTGATTTTAAGAGTCATAAAGAGAGCTCCGCACGTATCGCCTCGGGGAGGGGCGGGGGAGAGTCGTACTGGGTTATTGTTGTAACTCCTCGACGAACGGCGACCAACAGCGACGACCAAGACGACGACCAAGACGACGACGACCAAGACGACGACGACGACCAAGACGACGAGGATGATGCGTGAAATGGGCGATTTCTCACCCCATAAAGGCGAGCGAATCCAATGGAAATAGAAAAAGAGAAATAAAGAGCATTTGCGAGATTCTGTATGGACCAGATTCCTCTCTATAGAACGGTTATTGTTCTTTCGACGCCGATTAAATTCCCTCCCATCCTCGGATCCCATCGTCCCATCACAAGGGCCGTCCAATCAATCCCGTTCCCAGAGCATCTACATTACGATCCCCGTATCGCATTTACTTTTCTTATTTATCTCTATCCATTTGATTGCACGAGGCCGTGATGATGTACGGCCCGCCGCCGATAAATTCAATTTCTGATCCCTCTCCGATACCGCACCGAGCTTATATTATTGACATGGAGCCGGCATTATTTTCTACTCTTCAGACTATTCATAATCTTTCCGGCTTCGCTTCGCCAATACAACCAACCGGCCCGTACCTCATACCCCGTATGAAGCTCTCCTCCGCGTAATAATAAAGCAGCCGATAATCAATCAATTACTCGGGTGCGCGACAATTCATTCCTAAATCTCGTACATCTCCTTTCCTCTATTTATCTTCTAAAAATAAATAGCGCGAGGGAGGGGGAGGGCAGAGGGCAGAGGGATTATCGGGCTAGGGGCTGATCCACTTACGTTTTATCGTTCTCGTATTTTTTTTTTGTAAATCTATATCGTTGCGTGTCCGATCGAGGTCATTGATCGAAATGAATGTCGAAACATCGTACGTAATGTAAGGATCCCGTGTACCGTTACGATTACGTATGACGATAATTTGCAATTGTTACCGCGCGTAAGAATTAGCCCTCGGGAACAAGTCGCTAGTCTGTTAGTTTCCCCCCGCTTCTCAAGAAGGGGTTGCGCCCAATCCCGGCTTACGCGAGGACCCTCGCTCCCCCGACGTTTTTTCCTGTACGAGTAAGGAAGGGGGCGGGGCGGGGGAGTACGGGTCGGAGAGAGAGAGAGAGAGAGAGAGAGAGAAGAGCAGCAGAGTCAGAGTCAACAAGGAAGGGATCAAGAAGTTCGTCGACAGGACGGTATCTCGAGTGGCGCGAGGCGTGTTTCGGAATAATGCCCCTTACGGCTCTCCTCCCCTCCGCAGCTTTTTGACGAGAAACAGAGGTTTGCCCACGAAAGAGTTCGCTGTTTATCTCGAGGGGGGGAGGCCCTCGGCTCACCTCCGACCCCGTAGCTTTGACCCTCCCCAGGCGCAGGACAATGTAGCAGCAGCAGCAGCATCAACAGCAGCAGCATCAACAGCAGCATCAACAGCAGCAGCCCCGTTACCCTCTTCTCTAGCGATTCTTTATCGTTTCTTTCTTTCATTCCGTTTTCCTTCAATGATAAACAAAGCTCAAGGCATCGGACGACACTTCTCAATCGTCAAATTAAGAAAAATAATCATAATAAGCGAAAGCAGCAGCAGCAGCAGCAGTAACAGCAGCAGCAGTAACAGCAGCAGCAGTAGCAGGGGGAGCAGGAGCGTCAGCAGGGGGAGCAGGAGCGACAACAACAACGATAACAATAATAATAACCAAAATAATAATTAACTCGAATAATCAAATGAACTAAATAAACTAAATAAATAAATGAATAAATGAATAAATAAATAATAAATAAGGACGGGGATGACGGGGGTGGGGACGGGGGGAAGGGAAGAGTAGGTTGCATCTGCCACGGCCACGAGAGCCGTGTGCAAAGAAAAGTAGCCAATGTTTTTCTGTTTTTTTTTCTGATGATTTTTATTCGAATCGTATGTATTCGTCGTATTTTTAGTTTTTTTTTTTGTTTTTGTTTTTTTCGTTTTTCGTTGCTGTTGTTTGCCTCTCTTTTCTATTCTTTTCCTCATATCGTTCTTTTTGTTCTTTGTTTTCTTTGTTTTTTTTTTTTTTTTTTTTTTTTTTATTTTCTTGTTTTTATAGCAATCGTATAGTCGGTATAATCGGTTTACAATGAAAAAAAAAAAAAAAAAAAAAAAAAAAAAAAACGCGGAACGGCGAGGGTTCCGTAGGATAATTTTCTTTCTCTAGCGATAATTCCCTTGTCTCTTTATTTAAAAAATCGGCGGCTCGAGTCATTGTGATAAGTAAGCGGAATTTCGGAACGCGGGCCTGGCCGCTCTCTAGGCTTATCCGCAAAATAATACCCGTACCAGTACAATTCATTCGTTACTCTCGGCTGTCATCGACAATAATCCTTTATAGCTTAGATACCTTTACGTATAGCCTCTACTATTTTACAAATAAAGAGCGAGAAAGGGTTATTGGGAGGGGGGTGGGGTGATGGAGGGATGACGAAGAGGGAGAGAGAGGGAGAGAGAGAGAGAGAGAGAGAGTGAGGAGAAAATTTTGCTACGTTCACCGGAGAATTCAACGTATTCTCACAATACGTCACACGTTAACCGGTGACAATACGTATACGTAGGTACGTATACGTGTGGAATAAGATAGATGATAGACAAAGGGGGAAGAGAAGGATAAAAGTTCTGCGTGTAGCAAACGAAAAGAGAAAATAAACACGGCTATGTACAAGTAAGTGGCATTATACCCGCGCATGCGCCATACTTGAATAATACCGCGTCTCTCCCGCTCGTGGCTGAGTTAATCGTATTGTTGTACACGGATAGACCACGAAGACATGGCTAGAGAGAGAGAGGGGGAGAGAGGGAGAGAGAGAGAGGGAGAGTGCGTTAAGAGGGAGGGAAGGGATATTTTCCGTACGGAGATCGACCAAATAAATAATTCTTAATATTACATATTCCTCTTAAGAAATACTGCAGTCACGCAAAATGTCTCTTGGAACGCGACTATATTCATTTTATATAATGAACTAGTCTCGCATCGCCTCGATTAAATGTTTTTCTGTTTCTCAGCTAAACGCTAGTCGTATACATTTTCTAACTAGAATAAAATTACTTAAAACTCGATTGCAGAGTCGACCACTTTTTTTCCATTTCACTCACTTTGCTTTTCCTTTTTATTCTTTCC